>JAQMYL010000005.1:4802416-4826464 GCA_030014365.1 Clarias pachynema | reverse complement strand
TATATATATATATATATATATATATATATATATATATATATATGTGTGTGTGTGTGTGTGTGTGTGTGTGTGTGTGTATTTGTGTGTCCTGAGGGCTTGTGGCCGTGCCTGTATAGCCAAATAAGATTAAGATAAGCATCACTGCCACTGTTACATTCACACCAGATAGCATTAATGAAATCCCCTCATAGTACACACATTCAGCTGCCTTCTCTCTCTCTCTCTCTTTCACTCACACACACGCTGCTAAGTCCCTGCCAAGCATAGCATGTATGTGTTACAGGTGTAAAGGGTCTTCAAATACATTCAGAATCAAGCTTTTACGGTTCAGGTATTCTATTTCCTAATGTTCAATGCATCCTAGGCATCTTTTTTTTTTTTTTTTAAGCGTACGTGATCCACAGCAAGAACTGAAAAGCTACAGTAGTTGTACTGAGATAGGCGGTGTGTGTGAGATTCGCAGTGTGGCAAAGTTAAACAATCTTCGTTAATCTCCATAAGCCACCCGATGAGACGGACGTAAATGGAAAATTAATTATATGAAAGTTAAAGGCTCGGCTGTTCGGATATCTGCAAAAATAAATAAATATTAAGTAAATAAATGAATAAAAGACACAAATGTGAACATGAAAGTGCAATCGGAACACAAGGGGGGGGGAGGAGGGATTGTTTGGGTGTCTTTTCGTTTAATTACAAAATTTCCCCTCATTTGATTTAGATAATAATCTTTCCAATAGTATTAAGAAACAAGAACAATTACAAATTAATCCTGGATCTGGTGAGCGGGGTTTCTTTTTCATTTTTTTTTTTTTTTTAAAAAGGAGGCGAAGGAGGGGTAAGGAAGAAGAGGGGAGCAAAACTGAAAAGAAAAGAAATACATTAAACCCTGTGATCACAGCAACCTCTTCTCGTTTCTTATCCAACCATTTCCCTGTTTAATCCAAGACGAAGTAATCCAATTTGTCTATCGGAGTTTTAAGGGCCAGATCTCAAGTCCTGTGCAAAAATAAAGACACTTTTTTTTTTTTTTTTAAACAACTGACAATTTATTTTAAGTAGGGGTGAGTCTCGTTTTGTCTTTTCTGCCTGTGCAGCGTCTACGCTCCATTGTTTTGAGGAGTTAAAGTGAGAGTGAGGGGGGGAGAAAAAGGAGAAGAAAAGAAGGAAGAAGAAAAGAAAAAGAGAAAAGAACAAGATGATCATTGTTTTGTGCAACTGAGCAGGACCTCATTAAAAAGCCGTTAGCTAGTATTTCTGAATATGCATGAAGCAGATCCTTGTTCATCAGCGCAGAGAGAGAGAGCGAGAGAGAGAGAGAGAGGGGAAGAGAAAGAGAGAGAGAGAGAGCGGTAAGTACAAAAGGATTGATTTAATTACTTGGAGTGGGGCTGTGGCATGGAGAAGTCTTGTTAGCGTGAAATGAAAGGGCCGCACTAGCCTCGCGCCGGCCTGAAGGAAAGGAGTTTGGCTTTAGGCACAATACCTAATCTCGGGATAAAGCCGAGTCCATTGTGGCCCGTGAGGCCCGTCGCTAGCTTCAGAATGGACACAAGACATTTCTCCCTCAGTTAGGCCAAACTGGTTAAGCGCAAACCTCGTTCCCCTCCGAGCTTTTAAGTGAGCACAGAGAGCACGAAAGCAACAAGGCATGTCATGGGCTTAGAAAAAAAAAAAAAAAAAAGGAAAAAAAAAAAAAAAAAAGAACTCGGAGCTCTTGATCTCGTCGAACAACAGAGCGAAATGTAAAAAAAAAATATATATAAAAATTTAGAAGAGAAGTCAATAGTGTAATCAGACATTACGGAAATCACATTATTACTGCAGCTGGAGTAGCAGCAAACACAGGGAAGCTCAGGACTCTGAATACTTACTAAACTGTACAAAGAAAACATTAGAGGTGTTGGTGCAAACAGCATTATTAGTACTTAACATCAGGTACCAAGTATTGGCATTCGCTTTATAAATATTAAATATTTTCATACTACATAATAAACTACAAATTATTCTACTTATTAAACTAATACAATAATATTGGGGCAGAAGTAGTATTAGGACAAGCTGTTAAATTATTAACTCTCAGGTACTGTTATTAATATTATATTAGTGCACATGTACTTATATATAATATATAATAGTTATATAATAGTATATATAATAGTGGAGCTCAATACATGCTTTAATAGTATTTAAGTGAAGTACTAAGTAGTATTTATTAGTATAAGTAGTATGAATCAGTTGTCAGGTAATCAGCATCAGTACACTATATACTAATTAAACACTAGAGGTGATATTAGAGGTTAATGGTAATTACATTATTACAAATAAAAGAGATAACGATAAGACATGAAGTTTATATAGGTATATGAAATAAATCCCTACTATTAGTATCCAATAATTTAGTTAAATTATAAAATACTAATTTATTTTAGATACTAACACATAGCAGAGTGAGTACTATTAGCATAAACAGTTTTATGAGCAATATTATTAAGACTAGCTGTGAATCAGGTATTATTATTATTTGCACAGTAGTACATTATTTATTTATTTTAGCAGTTATTGTAAAAGTAGAACTAGTCGTATTGACAGGATTCATAATTTTACTTTAGAAAGTACTTTGGATTTTTTCCCCCCTAAATAATAACATAATGCTCATAATGTTCTCATGAATATTATTTATGAGTTAAGTTAAATATAGATATATTTTAATGTGCTAGTTTTAGCAGTATTTATAATTAATGCTTCAGTTATTAAAACACCGCTATTGCTATTCTACCACTAATCAGTATTAATCCCTTGGCAGCTCAAAAAGTTTCATGGTTCAGGCTGCAAGCAATCATGAGACGCCATCAGTATATCTGAACAAACCTGACTCATGTCTGGATTTAACCATGGTGTTTTTAAAACACGGCACAACTTGATTAATAAAATAAGAGTAACCTGGAGTGCTCATATGCCTGAAAAAACAAAAACATTCTGATTATAGTTAACAGATGATGTATTGGAGCGAGCGAGTGCCATTCCACGAGATCCCACCCTGCTGACATACCAACACTCGCTGATCGCGAGTATTTTAAAATCCCGAATGACGCTCCAACCCTCTACACGAGCAGGATTTCAATTTGCCACTGGTATTGTTGGCTCGACGTTGCTTGCTTTGCGGCTTAAGAGAAAGAATTCATAACCATAAGCGCTCTTAAACTGTGGGGTGAGAAGCTACCGGGATCGACAAAGTCTCTTTTAATGAGAGAAAAGTCTGCGGCTATACATACAGCGTTATCGTGCCGTCATTCATGTAATTGTTTGAAGATAGGGTTCCCTCTAATGTGTCGCACTTGTCCGTCTCCTTACTGCTGAGAACGCAAACAGCCACTCTGCAAACAGCCCTGATTTCGGAGCTAAAGGCCAAGATGCCTCACACTCGAGGGGTTAAAACAAACAGTCAGCTGATAATAGATTTTGTTCTGTTTTTTTTCCCCCTCTCCCTAATTTAGGCTGTTCATCGTTTCACATTGTGGTCCTTGTGTGAGTTGTATGAAAACAGAAGCGATGTAAATTTTCGCTCTGTCTGTCAACCTTCAGCGATCGCAAATATCTGTCTGCGACCCCCCACTCTATTAAACTGCATTAAAAAAAAAAAAAAAATCAATAAACATTATCACGGCCTGACAGACTATCGGCTAGCCGGGGCTGCACCTTTCGCCTTAATCCCTGGCCGCTATCGCACGGCCTGGATAGACAGTTTACGTTACAAAACAACTATTACGCTGCTTGTCACTCCTGCTGAAATATTAAAGTGATGCATAGTGATGGACAAAACTGGGTAAAGAACCTGAACGGAAAACATAAAGCATGGGGACGACCGTAAGGTGGAAAGTTCCTAGTCATGGACAGAATACGACAGCATTTGTGTGTTTGACTAGTAGAATTCATCCATACGTCTAAGCCCGTGTACTGACCATCAGAAATTTTGAGAAACATTTTGAAAAATGGATAATTGTAAAAAAAAGTAAAGACATTCTGTTCGAGCCAACAGGTGAACTGAACACCTCAGTGCTTCTCAGATGTGAAACATATTACACACACACAAAAAAAAAAGTCCTTACAAAAGCAACCCAAAATGCAGGTCTCTAAAATGAGCCTCTTGGGTTTGGGGGTAAACACAAATCCCATTCACTCAGTCTGCTCTCGGTCTTATTTCCACTATTCCTATAACTGTGTTCTCTTTGCTCCACTTTGGGGTTGTATTAAACACAGAGCCTGAGCTCAAGGGCTTTTGGGGAAAGAGAAAAAAAAAGCAGGACCCTTCAGGTAATTAATATTACACGAGTGGCAGATGAGAGAGAGCGGTGCAAGAAAGATCACCTGGTGAAACCCTTGGGAGGGGAGAGGGAAAAAAAAAAAAAAAAAGGTGTTTCATTAAAAGGGTCTGAACAATAAGAAGGCATGAACAATGCGTTCTGGCACTCGTGCTCAACAGGCTCTCCAAGTCGTGGCTCGGATAAGAATGGCAACCTATCCCGGGTTAATAATCTCATAACAAAAGCTAAAAGACATCATCCTATTAACTAGTGATCTCCAGAGCTAATGCGAGGTACTTCCCAATGCCTTTTCTAGAGAACGCTGCTGTTAAAGAGAGAGAATTCAGGTTCCACCCCCAGCAGGGGACCCGGGAACTTCTTTTACCCTTTATCTCATGTCCTTGTTTGGGACCTTTCAAGTGGACTCTGTGATGTGTCAGTGATATTATTAAGCTTTAACCAAAAAAAAAAAAAACCCTGTATTGGAAAATACATCATTTCTGATGAAAGCTTGTTTTTTTCCCTCGTCAAGACCGAAAGCAGAACATGCTCACGTGCTTTATTTTTCAACTCATCCTCCCAACAGGAAAGTTAGCGACACCCAAAAATCACCCCCTCCCCACCCCACCACCTACCCTCCGCAACCCAGTGACACCGTATCCAACTCCTTGTTGCACATTTTTACCTTTTTCCCTCTTTTTTCCCCCCATTTTCCTCTCCTTTCTTTCTCAGAGGGAAGATTAAATGAGTGACGCGGGGCTGAAAGGCTTCGAGCCGCGGCGACACAAAAAGCGCTAAAAATTCTCATTTAGTTGTCTTTATTTTGCAAGCGCCATGTGGTCCTTGAAGATGTTGAAAACATGGGAAGCGGAGGAAAGATCAGAGCCGGCTCATTAGCATCGGGACAGAATTGGAGAGGCCGAGATGTATAGCAGCCCGGCTCTAGAGCTCCAGCGCGAGCGGTTGGTGGTAAGCTCTCCGTTTCATTGTGCTTTTGTCTTTCCTCTGGGTCTACCTCACAGCGGGGAGCTACACTAGCCCTGGGTTACACAAGAGAATTGTAGGGAAATTTAAAAAAAAAAAAAAAAAAAGGGGAAATAATACAGAACATACTGGAAACATTGTAAGATGACGACTCCACACCTACATCATGCCAACGTCTGTTCCTTGCATTTATGGTACGATTAATGCACACCTGAGATACAACCATCTCATTCTACGGAGCTGCTGAAGTCTTGATTCTGAACCTGTTGATTAGTTTTTCTATACCAAGAGCCAAGAGCCTCAACTGCAATTTAAAATCACGTTTATATTAATGCACTAATTCTAAGGTTATTGTTTATACAGTAACCACAAATTTAGAGAGACTCCTATGTTAGATCAACATTATCTAAAGCATACTTAAAAACAACAGCTGCTATTAAAATATATATATATATATATATATATATATAACTTCTGACACGGTAAGGCTTTCTATGAGAAGATTAATTAATTAATTAACATTAATGGAAGGAGTCTCCAGTGTCATTCATTTTTTCTGCCTGAGGAAATCTTGCCACGTTTCTTGGTCATGAAAATCCATTTTTCTAAATTATTCTTATCACAAACAGGAAAAAAATAACAAAACAAAACATGAAAAACTATTGTTTACGAGCATAACATGCAAGTCTAACTTGTCCCTGGATTGTCCAGGCCGCGGAAATGTAGCTATAAAACCGATAAATAGTACGAAATCAGGCCTTTATAATAAATTTTTTTTAAATCGTTACATTTGGCAAATCGGCGTAAAAGGTATAAACAGAATCAACACATCAGTATGTTACAGGAAAATAATTAACCTCAGGATCAAAACATCTGCAGTGCTTCCCAACATATCTACTTACTCCTTACACATCTACTGCGCTTCACTGATAGTTTTCCTGAATAAATATTCCTCAGAGTTTTTTTTTGTAAAATAGCAGCATAAGGTTTCAAATAACAACATGCCCTGCTTAATCAAACAACATGGCCGTCTAGCACGCCGTCTGTTAGCAAACAGAGCTAATCCTGCACCAATAATCATGCTGTTCTGGCATCGGAAAGGCAGGAGAAAAAAAAAAAAAAAAAAAAAAACTCAGTGCCAACAGTCTGCATCTTCATTTCCTTTCCTTCCCTAGTTGTAGTGAAATGGATAAAGGTCTAGGTGGATGTGTTTATCGTTCCCGTCCTGGTGGTTGGCCCACCATCTCGAACGATGACCCCGAAGCATGTCAACAGCTCATTTCCCCCAGAGCGGCGAGGGAAACACAACGCGAGTCGTAATCTGTTGCCCCTTAAAGCCGTCCATTCGAACGGCGCATCTCGGCATCTTTGAACTCTTTCGCTAACGTCGCGCTACGCCAGGTCAGCCGAGGCGCAGTCTCATGACATGATATTAGATATGTTTTGGATTGAATTATCGTAAACCCAACCTATTTCACAGAAGTCACCTTAATAGAATTCCTTCTAGTAGTACTAATAGTAGTAGTAGAAGGGGGTTTGTCGATAATTTAAAGAGTCCTTTTCTTCACCCCAAAATGGAAGATGGTCAGTGCTTATTTGGAGATTCCTAGTACGACCCATAAGGCTTACAAAGTGATCAGCATCAATGAATCGGTTTTCGGAGAGACGCCAGGGTTCGGCTTAACGCCGTGCTGCCTTGAAAACTGACATGGATCACATGTTACCAAAGTGATCAACAATCGAAACAACAATAGCTACAACAGCGAGGGTGGGGTTGGTGGGGGGGGGTTTGCTCTGGAAAGGGTGTTGCGGAATAAATTAATACTTGATTCCTTCAGCTTTGATGGAATTAGCCGTACTCCTTTTCTCAATGTGCCATGTGAATGTTCTTGCGTTAAATGATTTTTTTCACCCCCCCCCCTTTTTTTTTTCTCCATTCATCTCCTTTTTTTGACAAGTGAGGCCACCCAGCAGAAAGCAACTGATGCAAAACCCCCGAGTAATCCCTGCGTTTATCTCTCCACCGTGGATAGTCGGAACACAGTGGCCATTATCTGGCGGATTTGGGCAAACTTTCATTTATTTGTTGGCCTTGGGTATTTTCTCTCCCCTAACTCTGGTGGGTTTAGGATCCCCCCCCCCCCCTCCTCTTCACCACCACCACCACCATTCTGCTATTCCAATGTAAATAGATTTGCATAGAGCCACAATGCATCCATCTGAGGAGCTGATTAGTTGACAGCGGAGAGGCCTGTTGGCATGAGGGACTGAAGAAACTCCTCGAGGACAGGAGAAGGAAGACATGCATATGGATCTGTGTTTGCATGAAGAAAAATCTCCGGAGCAGCCAGATGGAACCGTTTCAGTTGGACTCTCGTGAACGCTACCGTAAACAAGTTCACCTCTGCCAACCCTTGGCTGTAATCGTGTGTGATGGAAGTAAAACCAAAATTTCAGCACGAATACAAGATCATTTTTTTAATACATATATTTGGAGTAAATCCTTTTTTCATTTTTTTTTTGTGCTGTAGTTTGACATTAATCTGGACAGATGTTTACTCCTCCCACTTAAGAGGTTAATCCAGCTACTTATGCCTACCTACAGAGCTGACTAACACACACACACTCTCAGCATTCTTGATGCCCCACCCCCTCTGTTATTTCCTTCATTAGAGTTCCTTTGATGGATTTACTGCTCGCTGTATGACCTGTACTTAACTAATTGCTCTACACATGTTTGTTACAGATTCATTTAGAGAAGCATTTAACAAACTCCAAAATACACATTTAAGGGCACTACACATGATATTAACGCAAAACTGCGACGGCAAAGCATGAATGTGGAAAGGAAAGCTTAACGTTATCTATGTAACACCTGATGGAACCCATAACTAACAACAACACTGGCTTACTGTTAATAAATATCGATTAAATGTGCTTCAAAATCCAGTAAATTGACTGGTTTAAAAAGTTCAACTATATGAACTTTTGTATGAAAAATTAAGACATTCTATAACTAGTAAAAAAGGCTGAACTGAATTGCGGAAAAAAAAGACGACGAAGTAAAAAAAAAAAAAGGAAAACAAGAATGAGGTAAAACAACGAGAAGAAAAAGAGGACGAATACATGGAGGAAGAAGAAAAGGAGAAAGAAGTAGAAGATAAAGAAAACAAAGAGGTAAAGGAAGCAGAGTAAAAGCAATCAGAAAGAAGGAAGAGGAAATGGAAGTAGAAGATGGAAAAAAAAAAAAGAAGCGAATGAAGACAACTGCAGATAAGAATGAATACAAGAGGAGGACGAGGATGAAGAAGGAGGAGGAGCATATGAAAGAGAGTAAGGAAATGAAAAGTAAAACGTAGATAGAAGAAAAAAAGGAAGACAAAGAAGGCAACAACAAAAAAAAACAACACAAGACAAAAACGATGACCATGACAAAAACAAAACAAAACAAGAAAATAGGAAAAAAGAAGGAAGAAGAGGAGGAAGAAAAGAAGAGTAGGAACATTAAATAGGGGGAGGGAGTGGGGGTGTTTGAGTAAAGGAAGAAGCAACTCGCAAAATGTGTAGCACTTTTAGCTGCAATTTATAGCACGTGATAGTCACTTAAGTTTCTCAATAATTTAATAATTCAATAATTTAATTGAGAGTATTTGTTTATTTTTCATTATTTGGCTCTTATTTCCAGTTAAAGCAGAAAACTTACATAATATGCGGCAAAATAAATCACAGTGTGGATTTTTTACCAAATCATGCGGCCCGAAAGGACTCTCGGTAACGTTACCGTACTCAGGTGGACAGTGAAGTAGGTGGGATCAATGAAAATTTAAAGATATCAGACGTCCATGATTCATTAATTACACTAGCGTCATAGTTCGAGTGAGACCTGAGCGCATACATCACTCATCAAACTCCTGAAGAAGAAGAAGAGGGAAAAGCTCCAGGTGACTTTGACTCCCAGGGGAATGAGAAGGAGAGAGAGAGAGAGAGAGAGAGAGAGAGATATGGTGGTAAGAGAAGAAAGCAAAATAAGATAATTAAGTATGGAGGTTCCATAGTGTCAGTGTGTGTGTATTGCCACTCCCCACAGTTCCTATTTGATAACGTGCCCCTCCCCCTGCATTAGGACCCCCCCCCCCCCTCCTCCAGTGCCTCTCCTCTACCCCTGGGCTACGCGCTAGAACAAATTTGAGCAGTGTCATATTGCACGCATTTCAACAAGGCCGACGCAGTCACCGCCCTGTCCGTTTAATGAATTAAACCGAGCGAGTAATGGATGTGCTAACACTATTAGCCCTGCTTTCCATATCTGCGATGTGGATTCCGTCGTCGTTTTCTTTTCTCCCCCTCGCACACACCCCTGCCTCCTTCTCTCTCTCTCTCTCTCTCTCTCTGTTTCTCTCCCTGTCAGGTTTGCTTAAGGACAAATTGATAATGAGTCCCCTCCCCTACTGTAAGTACAGGACTCGATTCCCTGGCTATCTCTTCATCTCTCCCTAACGGCGGGACAATGCCGTTTAAATTGTCGTTTCCATTAGATGAAATAAGCTGGTTTGGCTTTCGGATTCGAGCACCAGGAATGCACAGGCCCCCATACAAAGGCAAATGAACAACAACTGGGCTAGCATAGCAGGGCCTGTTAGCACATGAAAGCCCTAATTACAGGCCGCCCCCCCCCCTCCTCCTCCTCCTCCCGTGTCATTACACTTAATTGTAAAGTGTGTCTTAATCGGTTACCATATGAAAAGGTCTATTAATGGACCGCATGGCTAAAATTCAATTATGTCGTCAGTGGACGATTTGTTAAGCAAATAATGATCATTTAACCAAGATGGGGCTCTACGCACCCAAACCGGTTTGCTAAAGCCATAATTTGTCAATTTCGGCCCAGTCAGAGAGAGCAGCGCTATCATTTAACCGATTCATGATAATTGTCAGTACTGATATCAAACTGCACACCAGTTTGAAAGAGAGAAAAATAACCCTTTCCATAATGTTTACAATAAAGACGGGAAAAACATGCAATGCTACAATGCGATCGTAAACGAGGAAGGATTAGTGTGTTTTTGGCTGCTTCTCTGCATCATAGCAGCTTTTGCAGGCCGAGACACTCGAAGCTTTGGCTGAGTGCTACTGCAATGATGAAAAGGCCTTCGAGATGCTTCAATAAAAGAGAGATTATAATAAGCGGCGTCGTTGTGGCGCCTTTTGAAAATGCTAATCGGCCCTATCGCAAGCTGTCCTCTACGCCGTGCGCCGTTTAAGTCGACTCCGCCATGATTTTAAAAAAAAAAAAAAAAAAAAAAAACAGCCACTGAACACTGTGGTGCAAGAGATGAGAATACAGAATTTAAAAAAATAAAAAATAAAAAAAAAATGTGGAGGGGAGACAGAGACTCGTCATAATTTCTACAGTTACTTAAAAAAAAAACAAAAAAAACAATAATAAATCTATATTACAGATCTTTGTATGAGAAGCCTATCAGCAGAAAGCAACTAAACCCTACCCAACACCCCCCCACCATCCACCGTGCGCGTTTTATCTTAAGATTTTCAGACAATGCCTGGAGGATCCCGTTCCCTAATCTTCCTAAAAATCCCCTTTCATCCAACTGTTAAAGAATGTTTGAAAGGCTGACACCAGACCGAAAGAAGAGAAAAACCCGTCCTCATGTTGATGGAGGAGGGGGGGGTTGAAGATGGTGTGGGAATGGGGGGGGGGTGAGCATGATGTTGGTGAGCAAAGTCAGTGCAACTTAACTAACGGGACTGTGGACAAACAGCCTCGGAGGTGGCGCACGACCAAGAACGAGTGGCTTGTTCTTTACTCCTTCATTCACCTGACTCTCTCTCTCTCTCTCTCTCATTCTGTTCTTCTCCTTCTCTAGTTCAATGAGTCACTACTGAGCCCAGAATCTTATAATAAAATGCACACGAGAGCAGAGAGTCAAAAAAGAAGAGCGAGGAGTCACTAAGCTGACCTTTCTTAGAAAAAAAAAAAGGATCCGATGAGTAGGTCAAAATAAAGTTAAAAGTTGTAAACACACCCTTGTGGGAAAAATAATAATAATAATGTCTTGGGGTGGGGGACACGGCGAAATCCGGCGTTAAATCTGAAGGATTTCAGATCACCTCCTGATCTGGCTCGGGCCTAAAGAAGACGGGCTTTATGAGGCAAATTCCTGCGTTTGTCTCCAGGCTTACTTACTGCTGCTCGGCGCGCATGCTTGGCAGGGAGGCTAAATGAAGTCTTTGGTCTTTGAAATTAGAGTGGACGAGGTACCAAAGTCCAGAAAATGCAAGCGAGAGAGAAAGAGAGAGAGAGTGAGTGTGTGTAAGATAGAATGTGTGTGAGAGAGCGAGAGAGAGAATTTGCAACAGTGGCACAACATAAATGTGTGTGTGTGTGTGTTGATTCCTAAAGACATCCTCTTCCTGAGAATGACAGGTATTACACTCTAAACACTTTTTTCCACTCTTACTGTTGAAAGATTATACCGGTTATCCCATTAATGCTGCGGGGAAATGCCATTCTTGTGTCTTTAAGCTCTTGCATAGGAGGTCAAGAGGAGTACGCCACCGCTTACACGGCCGCCGTGGATGTAATCTGTCCAAAGTTACAATAATTAATGTTAAGCTTCTTTAAGCAATACGTTTCTGAAAGAACTCGCCTGATAATATACTTAAAGCTGCGGCGGGCTGTTTGTGTTGCCCGAGCTCGGAGGCCGGATCTCCATGCCGCTCACGTAGCCGAGCTTAAATCTTCTGCTAAACTAAAAGGGGCTGGATATTAGCAACACCCCACACTCACTCACACACACACACACTCCAAAAAATGAGGTTTAGTCTTAAAAAAATAAATAAATCAATAAATAACCACACCCGGATGTGTGCTGCGTTATTTCTGCACTCGGAACGAGAGATGACGATTATGGAAAGGAACGACAAACTGACGTACAGTAATAATGTGTGAAAGCCGAGAATAAACAAAAAGCAGAGAGAAGATTCCTGCATGAAAACAGACGCGTTTTTATGAAACGATTTGTCCTTACACTACACCGAGCCGACGATACGCGCCTCGTCTGAATATCTGTGTCTGAGATGAACGGAGAGGGGGGGAAGAAAAAAAAAAACGAGAGGGATTAGAGTGCAATAAAACCTGTGTCAGTCTTATCAGGCTGGAGTGCAATTTTTAAACATATGTTAATCTCGGCTAAAACTCGTCCTTTTCCTTTTTCGGTCTGTTTTCCCTCTTCTCTTTTTTTTTTGTTATCTGTCTTATCGAGCGCTCGGTAGGTGTGAGCTTTTGCGGAGTGCCTTTAGAAGCCATTATTTTCATAATTGCGTCCATTGTGCCTGCGTTATAAGGCGATTTTGAAAATCATATGTGTGCATGAATGCATAAACAGAGATGGATGTCGAGCAGATGCGTTCGGGAAAGCCGGGCGGATATCAAAAAGTGCTGCTGATAACGGTGCGCTGAAAAATAAATAAATAAATAGATAGAAATTTCAATACGACGACGGAACACATTGTGGTGTGACGGAGTGACCGCTCTATCCATTCAAATTTGATGTGTTTATAAGTGGAACAAAACATTTTTTTTTTAGAATGACAAACGCCGAGACGATAAGTTTATTTTTATTAGTATTACTACTATTAATCATTTTTTTCCTCCACGTGAAGGACACTTCTCCCTCTGGTGAACGAATAACGAGTTCATTAAGCGTGAGCTGCAGCGAGAGCCCCGAGCGCCGAATCTGCCTGAGCTCGCATCATTAGGGCAGCACCGTAATTAAGAGTTGTTAGAAAGCGAATTCTCCAACTGCAGATTAGAAAATTAAACTATTTACTGATTACATATTAATAGAGGACAACAATGGCGCTTGCCATAAGCTTGGAAGGCGACCAAGGAATAAATCTGTGTACTTAATTACTATAAACAATGGTTGCATGGAAATGGAGGGTTTTTTTTTTTTCTTAGGCGTGCTCCCTTCTGTAATGTGCCTGATATCAGAAGACACTTGACAATTCTTGTTCAATTATCTCCGTTCTCTAATGTGCTGTGAACTGCGCACGGTAAATAAATTAAGCGGCCCAATTACTGCCAAGTCTTCTGGGGAGCGCTGACTTGACGTAAAAAAAAAAAAGAAAAAGAAAAAAAAAAGAAAAAAAAAGAGAAATGCTTGCAAATTCAGTGCATGGTATATAATCAAAAAAAGGGAGCGCAAGTCCATGAGAGGAGGGAGAGAGGGAAAAAAATAGAAAGAGAAAAAAATGAGGACGGGGAAAATGGGAGAGAGTTAAAGCGTTTTTTTTTTTACGCTTGATCCTGTTCATAATGCTCGTGAATGGCTGAAATGAAATGAATGAATGGATAATGAACAGATGAATGAGAGAAAAAGACCTTGGTTCTCCCAAAAGTGCCACAGTAGAAGTGATCGATTTATTTCACAAAGTTTTCCAGCTTTAACACTATCTCACTCTCTTTCTCTCTCATACACACACACACACACCATAGTACTTATTAGGAATAAACTAAACATTATATCTGCGCGCACACACACATACACAAACATTCATCAACCCATGTAGGAAGGAAATGATCCTGCTGCTGTCTGTTTTGTTTTACTCTCTCGGAAAATGCAACGTGCTTTTTTTTTTTTTTTTTGTGAAACGCCGCACTCATTATTTTCCTGCCTCTACCTAGTTTATAAAGTTTGGACACAAGGTATTTCCTGGTTTTTATTTCTTTCTACGTTGTAGAACAATCCTGAAGGCGTCCAAAACCACAAGATCTCTTTTGAACAGTTGATATGGAGATGTATTTCTGCTACTTCTGCTCTGTAAAGCTTCATAACGGCTCTAATCTGAGGTGCTGGTTGTTAATTGGTGATTTCTGATGCTGGTGACTCTAAATGAACGTCTCCTCTGCAGCAGAGGTCAGTTTTGGTCTTGTTTTCCTGGGAAGGTCTTCATGAGAGACAGTTTCATCATCATGGAGCTTGATGGGTTTTGCAAACGCACTCGACACAATACTGTTCTTGCAGGACCTGATCCGAAACAGCCGACCTTCATGTCTTAAAATAACAAAAACGGTAGAAAAAAAAAAAAAAAAACCTGTGAATTAGACGGTGTGTCCAAACTTTTGACTTTATATACAAATTAACTGAATTTTCTATGATGGGAAAACTATTAACGATGCCTGAGAATCCTGTGTACATTCTCATAGATAAAGGCAACTTTAAAATGTATCTTTTATTTTTTTTTAAAAAGATGTATGTTTGATGCCTTTGATTAGCTGTTAAAAGTTATAAAAAGTTATTAAATTATTTTTGAATGTAAAAGACATCCGCTAAATAATACCCTACTCACGAGAAGGACAAAGTAAATCTTTGCCAGCATTATTTCTGAGACTGTATATGCGCGGGATGTAAAACGTAGCGTTCACAACGTGAACTCGAACCTAGAACGTAAAAGCATAACGACTGTCCTGATATGAACGAGAGAACAGGTTAGCATCTCTTTAGAAACTTTCTCTCTAAAGTTGATCTCACTCAGCCTGTTTTGGTCTTGTGTCCTGAGCGGCTAACCGGCTTGGGTTCATATCACATCAGAGTGAAAAAGCCCTTCAGGCTCGCACAATGGCTCCGGTGTCTGTAGACTCGAGCCCAGCCGAGAAAGAGATGGAGGGGAAAGGAGGATTGAGGGAGGATTGAGGGAGGGAGGGAGCGAGGGAGTGAGAGAGGGGTGCTGGTGTTGGCAAACGCAAAATGGAGATAGTGCTTGATACGAGAGCAATGCGCCTGAGAAGCGTATAAACCAAGGCATCTTTTTTTTTTTTTTTCCCCCTGCTCGCTAACCCTCGTTTCTCCCTCGTGATGGTTTAGTATCAGTAGCTGCATGTCTGGATGCTGTTGTCCAGAATTTAACCGTTCTCTGTTTGCTGAGCTTCACCTTTAGTGGCCAAAACCACCCTGGCCCTTCCATCACGCCTTCCACACACCGCGGATCCTCTTTACATGTGCACGCGTGTTTGACAAACACTGGCAGAGGAGGCACTAGTATGTACTGTATATCTGTGTGCACACGCTATTATTTTTTTGCTCTTCTCTAAAATTCCTTTTCTGACACACACACACACAAACACACACACACACTCTCTCTCTCTCTCTCTCTACTCCTCCCTCTTTCCTTCTCTCCGCTACAGCATATCAATGAAGGCCAGATATTGGATGCGTGTTGCGCTCGGCTGCGCTATCAGTGGCCGTTATCGTTCTCGGTGAAGCTCGGCT
Source organism: Clarias pachynema (assembly GCA_030014365.1). Lineage (NCBI taxonomy): Eukaryota > Metazoa > Chordata > Actinopteri > Siluriformes > Clariidae > Clarias > Clarias pachynema. The sequence goes on along the minus strand of JAQMYL010000005.1, from coordinate 4,810,887 downwards.
TATCGCCGTGGTCCAGAGAGCCGGAGAGCCTTTTCATACCCCCCCCCCCCTCCTCCTCCGTCCCGCTTCAAACGGCCCCCCACTTCCCCCCGAAAAAACTCTGGGAGAGAGGGAGAGGGAGAGAGAGAGAGAGAGAGAGTCGGGCCGCGCTCAATTCGCCAGACCCTGTTTAGGGCGCAAATTGGGCGCGCTACCTGTGTCCATGAGATAGCGCAGGCGCTTCTCCACACACGAGGCGCGCGTGTCGATCTGCCTCTGCTCGCTCTCCAGAGCCACCAGCTCGCCCACCACGTACTGGCTCGTGTCTCTGAACGCCTTCTGAGAGAAAAGGGAGGGGGAGAGAGAGAGAGAGAGAGAGAGAGAGAGAGAGAGAGAAAGAGAAAGAAAGAGAGAGAGGTTAATCATCATTGATGTCACATTCTACAAGAATAAACACAGAAAAAAGAGAGAAATTTAAGGAGAAGAAAGACAGAGAGACAGAAATATACAGACTGAAAGAGGGAAATTAGAAGAAGAGAAGAGCACCCGAAGGGGAGAGGGAAGAGAAAAAGGAAGAGAGCCTAATCATCACTGAGCGAAGGTCACTTTTACATAAAACCACATATTCCGTTTCTTATTTATGAAACAGCAAAAAAAGGACTGTTTGTTTATTGCGGAGAATAAAAAATGTGCTTAAGAGAAGAATTTGTTATTTTATTGTAAATTGTAATAGCTATACCGCAGTACTGCTCTTCTAAACTCTTTCCATGGTACAGTTTTCTTTAAGAGACAAAATATACATGATTATCTTAATATTCATGCAGGCGAACATTTCCTGCAAATCAAACCAATATGAGGAATGAAAAAATAATATATAACCTTGTGTTGAACCTACATATTAATCCGCTGTATTTTCTCATTTCACCAGGCGACCCGTTGGTATTTGTAGTATTTAATTTACCCCAACAATTTAAAGATCTCTCATAAAATCGTTTCACATTTTCCCCCCTGAAATCAGCACAGATCTCTAACAGCGGGTTTTGCAATGACGGCGCTCTCACGGTGCCTGACAGGGTCGAGACGGGAACCTTTAAAGGATGCGGATACTGAAGCGGCTGATTCAGAACTAAACACAAGTCTTAATAAGTCGTTTAGAGAGAAGCACTCTTGCTACATGCAATGTTTATGACGCAACACATCTTTCTGAGACTATGATGTTATTTACAGTAACATGCAGCTGAACGGGTCAGTGTATCCATTATTTTGCACTTTATTTCTCGGATATTTTGCCGATCTCATTTTATTATTAGCAGTCCTACGCTGCACTTCTTAATTTAGTTGTTTGCACATTTGCATGTGCACTCCATGTCATCTTTTGTATAGTACTTTGTTGGAATAGTTTTTGTTAATTTATGGTGTTAATTTGGTTTGTCTTAGATAGTCAGCTAATTAGGTGTCGTAGTTAGCTTGTTAGTTTCTGTCAATTTATGCTGCATGTATGTAGCACCTCGGTCGCTTCGTTTCACTGTGTACTGAACTGTATATGGTTGAAATTCAATTCAATTTTATTTGTATAGCGCTTTTAACAATTGACATTGTCGCAAAGCAGCTTTACACAGTCAAAAAAACTATTTAAGTTTGTATGAAATGTGAATGTGTATAAATTTGTGGACAAGGATGTGTATAAAATAAAATGATAATAAAAGCCCAATTGACTTGACTTGTTTATAGGTACATTTAATATTGTGAAATCAAGTTAGTTACTGTTATCATTATCATCATATTCCTTTGTCGCTCTCTCTCTTTCTCTCTTAGTGGTCGTCTCATCTTCTGTACTGATTACTTAAAGAAGCCTTAACATTATAGTTTTACTTCTGACTCCTACAAAGACTCCTGACACAAATGCTATAGAAGAAATAAACATTTCCTTCATCGAATTAATACAATCCTGTGATTCGTGTTGCAGCCAGAACTACAGTAAGGGCTGCTGTTAAAGACAATTAATCAGCTGCTTTTGACCAATCAGATTTGAGAATTTGAGAAAAGTGCATAATGCATAACATATACGCATAGGAATTTTATTAGAATTTGTCACTTGTAATATTTGCCTTCCCTATTTAGTTCTCTAATTCAATTCAACCCACACACACACACACACACGCACTGTGAAGAGGGTCAGTGGGCTTGTCAATAGGAAATACACACACACACGCGCACAGGGGTAAATTGTAATACAGTGGTAAGGTGGAGCACCGCCTGAGGACTGTCAGCAGGGGACCTGAGAGACATGAACACACCCTCACACACTCTTAAACACACACTCGTGCACGAGTCCTCCTCCCTTCACATTAACTGCTGGACACCGAAATGCTGTCCAAGTCACAAAGTTGATTTTCTTTTAAAAAAAAATAAATAAATTTTTTAAAATGCTTGCAAACACAAACCTTATCGTCTCTTCCTCCGGCCACTCGCGTCCTCCGGTCTGAGACATGACAGAGGACGGAGGGCGGGGGGCGGGGGGCGGGGGAATATAATAAAAACGAGCGTAATGATGGACATATAGTCAGTGCTGATCCAGTGTATTTTTAATAGGAAAGAAGAGAAAAGGCGATAAAGTGGAGTGAGAGAGGAAGAGGTTATTCCTCCACCCCGCCTTTCCTTTCCTACATCGCATTTTCTTGCCGCTGTCCATCACAGGCTCCTCTCCTGCTGCAGCTCTATCGCTGCATTTCTCCCACGAATCAATTTTACACATGATCAGCGCCCCCGTGCCGCCGTAATTAAGGCTAGAAATTACCATATATATTATATTAATGCAAACATCATTGGGAGGGTAATTCTGGCTGAGCTGGGGTAATGGCCGGGTTCAACACCGATTAACCTCCGCACAGAGAGACGGGTCCAGGCAGGGTCTCGGCACGGCCTCGCTCACACGCACGCACGCACACACACACACACACCTCGCTCGCATGTTCTCACCAAGCCTCTCTCGCTCACACTTAGCCTCTGATTTTCTCACCCTGCCTCTCGCTTTTTCCTCTGTATCTCCTACACACACGCACAGTTTCTGTTTAGTGCAATAATCAGGGCTTCTTTGCACATAAAAAGACAAAAAAAAAAAAAAAAGCATGAAGACAGACATGATTTGACTTTTTTCCCCCCCCTCCATATTCCTAATTTCAGAAGCATCAGTACCGAGCTCATTTATTCGAGCTCAAGTGAACGTGTCACTCAGGAATTATGTTCAGGATAAGAACTGGAACAAAGACGATCAGGACGCACCTCTTCTTCTGCTGGCTTTCGGTTTTCCACTTCTAAGGAACGGCTCCTGTCCACACCTGCACACTTCAGGTCCTCAGGCACCGACCTCTGCCTCTTCACATCTTTATTAAAAACAAAAAAACAAAAAAACAAAAGAGACAACAGGGTGGACGGATGAAAAACAGACAATAATAAAAAAAAAAAAAACCTTTAACATGGTCGATACAACGTGTGAAGCACGGACTAAAAGTGAATAATATTAATATGAAATATGGTTTAATATTGCGATAAACTACGTCACATTATGCTGCTCCTTTTAAAGGGTATTCTGGGTTTCGTCATTGCACTGAGACGCTCAGGAAGACATGCTTCTTCCGCATCTCCTTTTTAAATAACTTTTCGATTAAAAAGTAAGAATTTCCCCAAAAGCTCAGAGAGAGTACCTGGACAGCGAGTCAATCCATCACAAGGAAACACATGCACACACACAAACACACACACTCAGTCACAAACGACGGTGCTTTTGGGAAATTTTGGAATGGAATTTAGCATCAATCTGTATTTGGACTGTTGGAGGAAACCGGAGTACCCGGAAGAAACCCACCAAGTTCATGAGATAAGAAAGCACAGTTACACAAATCCAAAAAGATTTGTGAACTTTTTAAAAACTTCTTAGTAGGGTGTCTAAACTTTTGCACTAATCATTAAAAAAATAAATAAATAAACAATTACGTCACTGGTATAAATGTAGCGTGTGCTCGTATTTTGTGCATTTAAACAGACATTTTAGTCGTCACTAAATGAAAGATTACAGCTATTCCTATAAATATACAGTGTGCATGAAATCCCACAATGCACTGCAACTGGTTAGTGCTTGAGCGTCTCACACACAGACATACTTGGTGTGGATGAGGTTAGCTAGGATTCATTTGTTACACAGGAAATGTTTTACATGCGAGATGTCTTGTGTGTGGGGGCGGAGTCTTACCCGGCCTGCCCTCCACGTATTGGCTGAAAGATTTGAGCTGCGTCTTGCGCACGGCCGATTCCTTGCTGAAGATGACGGGGCTGCGGAGACGCTCCGTCGCCCTGCGCAGACGCTCGGCCTTCAGCTCCTCGCTGTTATTCTGCAGAGAGAAAGAGAGAGAGAGAGAGAGAGAGAGAGAGAGAGAGAGAGAGAGAGAGAAGTGAGAAGTGAGAAATGAAAGAATGAAGGGTAAGCAAAAGGCGAAAAACATCACTTAACTTTAAAAAGCGGAGGACAAACTCATTTAAATAAGCATTAAAGCAGTAACAAAAAGAGAGAAGAAAGAAAGAGTGGGTTAAAGTTAAATCAAAGGACAAATTAGGACCAAAAAAAAAAAAAAACACAACAAAAAACGTTTAATTATGAAACACTGAGGAACGCTTAAAAAAATATTCCTGTTTCTCAGGCAGTCCACATTAACTCGCAGCCGCAGAAAGGAAGAAGGCAATTAAGTCGACTTTTGGCAAAACCCACAACCAGAAAATATATTCAGATTATGCAAATCGAACATGCCATTGTTTTGGAGCCGCGTCCCTATCAAGCGCGTTATTATTACAGCTCGGGCCCAACACGGCAAGCAGACTGGAAAGCGAAACAGCGGCTGCTTGTTTTTTTTTTTTTTTCTTCCCCTCTTCCAGAATAACATTTGCTGACGTCAATTAGAAAAAGGAAACGTCTAATAAAGTTCGCAATTAGTGAACACGTTCCACTGCTTGAGAGCGAGAGGGGAGAAACATCGTTAGCGCGCTGCACTAGCTCACTGGGGTGTGCAGGAGAATCTGACTCGCTAATAAAGACGATCACAGACGCGTAGACGCACTCAGGAAGACTTTCGTCTGTTTATTCCTAAATAATGACTTTACAAAACACTGCAGTAATTAGCTTCCCTCTGCCAGAGCTGCCATCAGCAGTGACACGGCTGTTTAGACAATCGAATCAAACACTTCAGCCTCGAGTTAAATATCGGCCAATAAGATCGACCACCAGATGCTCAGCCACACGTGTCGGCCTTGGGAATTTTTGCTGAGAGGGACAAAAAAAAAAAAACACAAGTTCGGTTCTCATAACTTTTAACAAATGACTTGTGTTGCATGCAAATTTCAAACTTGTACATTATATTAAAAGATAAGACCAGACAACACTGACACGCACAATTTCCCCGATTTTTAAGAGAATTTATTTCAAATGTGACCAATTAGCCGAAACTTTTTAGTTTTAAAATCTCAAGTGTTGTACTGTACGTAGCTATAAAGCATAAAATACAGCTTACAGGTACCAGGTTAGCTTTGTACAAGTCTGTGAGCTGTGAAATTACTTCAGATTTAACTTTTGTTTACATGATACACTTCCTGGCAGCAAAAAGTCTCACAAAAAAGTTTGGCCGGCATCAAGCAATGAAAACAAAATAATTAGAATTGGGTTATGAATCATCCAAAGCTTTATTGAAACCTCAAGAGATGGTAAAGAAGCGTGACTTAAACACCTGGTGAAGTTGCATGATTTAAAAACTCATCAGTAGAAATCAGCTATATTTAATAATGAAAGTAAAAGTATTTCCACATACACACACAGACACACATGTGGTAAGAACTCACAGGATTGGGACAGCTGAGTGTCTATAAGAAAACCACTTATTAATGCTGGAATTTGCTAGAAAGCAAAAAGATTACACTTTGGAGTCATGAAAAAATGGTGGTCATGTGACCTGATGAGTCCTGATTGAGCCTACTATTCCAGAGTGATGGTTGTGTCAAGGTAAGAAGGGAAGCGCATGAAGCGATGCTCCCATCATGCATAGTGCCCACTGTACAGGCCTCTGGAGACAGTGTTATGATCTGGGGTTGCTTCAGTTGCTCACGTCTAGACTCAGCAACGTTATGTGGCAATAAAATGAAGTCAGCTGACGACCTGAACGTCCTGAATGACCAGGTTATCATATCTATGGAGTTTTTTCCCCCCCTGATGGCACGCAGATATTCTAGGACTCAGATTGTGACAGAGTGGTTCAGAGAGAATGAGGAATAATTTTCAGACATGAACTGGAAACCATATTGTGTGTGCTGTAATAAAGGGGGTCAAATTAAATATTAAATTGTGCAAGTTTCTTTTTTTTGGCCATGCAGTACATTTGATACTATATAACACTTATATATATAAAAAAAATGCCAAAGGAACATTATATTTTTAAACTTTTAACTTATATTTTAAAACTCGAATCACAATATTCTTGTTCATTACTACTTTGAATAAATATCAGGGGGTGTGGGGGTGAGTTTGGAAATGTAGCTATATGTCAGAAGTTGTTATTTGTAACTGCTTTTTAAATTCGGATATTATTACTGAACAAGCCAGTGTCATTTGTGGTGACGGAAATTATGTAAACATTATGATAGCTAAAATGTTCTTTTTGACGATGAGGGGTTGTGTGTGCTTCTCCATCCTCATATACTTAGTTCTTCTCCTGGTGTGTCTCCTAATGGTATGTATATGTGATAAAGATTATTCAGTATTTGTGACTTTCCAAACTCCAGGACTCACAACTGTCCTCTTCCTGCTTTAAGATCTATGTCATAATTTTCACTTAACAAATCTCCACCTAGATTTCCTTTTCTCCTTTTTTAATTGTAAATCCAGCTCGAGCGCAAGAGAGGTTCTATATAAACAAAGAGAATTTACTCAGTGTGTGTGTCTCTCTAGAGACAGTCCGCCACAGAGCCCTTTAACCTGCCATAATTCTCCTCATGTTAATGTCTTAAGAAAACAAACGGGCTTCGATTCTTAAAAAGCTTTGCTAGTCTCATGCTCTCCCCGAGGACCCTAAGACCCTCTACCACCCCCAGTCTCAACACCTGCCCCCTGTGCCCCTTTGGCACCCCTGGTCGGGACAGATAGAAGGGGGTATCCCCTAGCTGAGATCTAACCCCTTGTTTATATGTTATCTCCGTGATCATTATTGTGCTGGGTGTTATTGAGGTAGAAGTGTGTGTGTGTATGTGTGTGATGCGTGACTAATGTTGCGCTCGACTGCACGCCGCAGACAGTTATCAGTCAGCACCAAGGCCTACGCATACGCACAATCATTAATGAGAGGCGACTGGGACAACCAGAGGTGTGTGTGAGAGAAAAAGTGAGAGGGTGTGAGGTTAAGAGAGAGAGAGAATGGTGTGTGTGTGTTTAAACGCTGTCCCAACAGCTCTAGTCCTGGAGGAGTTGTGAATGTGGAGATTTCTCCTGGGAGTGGAGCAGTTTATCCTTCTTTTGTGTGGAAAAAAAAAAAGAAGAGGAAATGCATCAGAACTGATTTATGATGAGAGAGAGAGAGAGAGAGAGAGAGAGAGAGAGAGAGAGAGACATTCATTTGAATAGTTTTTTTGTAACAGAAAAATTGAGAACTGTTAGAAGAAAGGAGAACTAAGTTTTCAGAAAAAACTTATGGTCTTGTGTTTAACAGAAATAATATAAGAATAATACATTTGATTTGTTTAACACACTGGTGAAACTTGTTTTATTAAAAGGTGAAGGTTTTAACCCTAAAACTGCAGATAACAAAATAGATACAGTAAGTTCTATTACTTCTCTTAATCCCAATGTCAGAAACTTTGTAAATAAAGTCTCTGAGACTGGAATAAAGAAGGCCCAACTGCAGTAAAGTGTCTGGTATTGACGTAAATCGGGCAGGACTGCAGTAAAGTGTCTGGGACTGGAGTGAAGAAAACCAGACAGCAGTACAGGGTCGGGGACTGGAGTAAATCAGGCAGGACTGCAGTAAAGTGTCTGGGACTGGAGTAAATCAGGCAGGACTGCAGTAAAATGTCTGGGACTGGAGTAAATCAGGCAGGACTGCAGTAAAGTGTCTGGGACTGGAGTAATTCAGGCAGGACTGCAGTAGAGTGTCTGGGACTGGAGTAAATCAGGCAGGTTACAGTACAGTGTCTGGGACTGGAGTAAATCACGCAGGACTGCAGTAAAGTGTCTGGGACTGGAGTAAATCAGGCAGGACTGCAGTAAAGTGTCTGGGACTGGAGTAAATCAGGCAGGTTACAGTAAAGTGTCTTGGACTGGAGTAATTCAGGCAGGACTGCAGTAGAGTGTCTGGGACTGGAGTAAATCAGGCAGGTTACAGTAAAGTGTCTGGGACTGGAGTAAATCAGGCAGGACTGCAGTAAAGTGTCTGGGACTGGAGTAAATCAGGCAGGTTACAGTA
>JAQMYL010000005.1:4768552-4779927 GCA_030014365.1 Clarias pachynema | reverse complement strand
CTGACAATGAGACATGAGGCCACACCTCCTCCACTGACAATGACAGACACATGAGGCCACGCCTCCTAACTGGTACTGACAGACAGATGAGGCCACGCCTCCTTCACTGGGACTGACACATGAGGTCACGCCCCCTCCACTGACAATGAGGCCACACCTCTTCCACTGCCAATGACAGAAACACGAGGCCACGCCTCCTTCACTGGGACTGACACATGAGGCCACGCCCCAACCACTGACAATGAGACATGAGGCCACACCTCCTCCACAGACAATGACAGACACATGAGGCCTCGCCTCCTTCACTGGGGCTGACTGACACACGAGGCCACGTCCACTTCGCTGGGGCTGACTGACACACGAGGCCACGCCCACTTCGCTGGGGCTGACTGGCACACGAGGCCACGCTTCCTTCGCTGGGGCTGACGGACACACGAGGCCACGCCTCCTTCGCTGGGGCTGATGGACACACGAGGCCACGCCTCCTTCGCTGGGGCTGATGGACACACGAGGCCACGCCTCCTTCACTGCTGAGCCTTTGATCTGTAAGATGAGACTCTGCAGCTCATGTTTACTCCAAACAGAAGCACATGAGAATCCAGTAACTGTAAGGAAACAGAGGTTATTTTTCCTCACTGTGCTGATACTGAAGATCAGTAGATCTGAAAACCAAAAGATTCAGATGACGAAAAAAGTCTTTATTGAGCTTTATCACGCTGTGCCATGTCTTGTATGCCACCGCTCACACTTCCGTCCCCATTATCCCCTCATCTGTCCATCTCGTCTTCCTTGTAATTGAATTAAAATTGTCCTTATGCACGCTGTGTTCGGCAGGGCCGCGTCTTGCCGAGGGCCCCGCGGCATGAGATAACACCCCCCTGCTCCCCTAATCAAAACAAGACATCGCTGAATCTAATCTAAATCGCTGCCAATTATCAGCGCGCCGAGGTCCACGCCAGCTTCTGATCAATGTTTTCTATTAAAAAAGCCAAACGATTCAATATGCCAGGGCGCTAATGCAACCGAGGCTCATTAGCACCGTCGTCCTTGGGAGAGATGCGCACATGCACGCTTAATTTGCGGCTAATCTACGAAATGGCAAACTGTTTCCCCTTCACCAACTCGTAGAGGACTTATGTTAAAGAGCCAGGAGGCGGGGTGAGAACAGCACTTTGAAAATCGACGTCTTCATTTTATTTTAGAAAAATACACACAGACGCAAGGTTTAGATCCAGGATCGGCATTACACTTTAATACTGTATCTCCTGTCCATTACTAAAAACATCCCACTACCTAATTCAAGGACGTCTCGCTTTCTATCACGGTCTCGTGCAAAGGCTCGCTTTATGATATTACATTACCACCAGAGCTGTGCGTTACTTTCTCAACGAACACTACGAGAATAATCAGACTGTGTTTACTGATGCTTTGAAAAATTTCACGATGGAGTTTTCAAGAGTTGCAAAAATTTTGTCCACATCAGTGTGTGTTTACAGAAGAGTGTAAAAGTCTCTTCATCTGATGTACTCCTTTACCCAAACTGTAGCTCCAACAGTCCATGTATTGATCTCACATCTTTTATATTCTTATTTATTCCGAATGAATAATCTGATTAGATGAGATTACCATGCATTTGAGGAGTGACGATAATGCACGGTAACGGCACTGCAATGTTTAACTATATGCATTACTCGTCCCAGGTGCCTAACTAGCTTCCAACACCAGGCTGAATCCCAAATGAAACAAGGGATCGCACATCCTACATAGGGCACTAGCTTTCCATTTAACACTATTTGGGATTTAACCTCAAAAACCCAGAAGTTAACGTGGCTGATATTAATTAGTGCCACCAGTTGTGAAAGGATATGTTTTGGCGAAGCAAATAACAGGTTAAATAAACAAACAAATCAATTTGTGGATATTAAATTGCGTTTGTGGAACCGTTGTATAAAAGCAATATCACACCTGTAGGTATCACAACTCTGCTGAACAGCGTTCCCTCTCATGTGATATTTATTAAGTAGAATAGAACATTTCTATCGATCTCACTCTTTAGCTTCTCTGTATACTTATAATGTGTGTGTATAATTAATAAAAACACCTGCACCTGCATCATGCTGCAGATGCAGAACATGATGGGACTTAGTGACATCATATTTAAAGGTCTACTATGCAGGAATACGTTTATTTTCACGTAGACTGTGGGGTGTGCACATAAGCAGGACGTTATCTTCAGTCCATTAGCAGCTACATGCTGTTCATTCTCAACTAATTACACAAACATCAGAGATAACACACAGTCAGGATGGTCTCACACACACACACACACACACACAAGAACCTGATCACCTTTGACTTGATGCGTGTGTGTGTATCAATTATCAATGATGAACACTCCTGAGCATGAGGGGCGTTAATTACATAAGCAACAAACTGCTACTGGGGTGTTTTGCTCGAGAGCTTTGAAAATCATACAACTGAAGATACATATGGCAGAGATTAGGTGACATTTGTCCGATGTTTAGCTGTTCAGTTTCAGTCGGTCAACCCCCAGAGTCTCCTCAGACGCCTGCTCTCGCCTGAAGAGCGCGATGTGACCTTCTCCTGCTTTGGTTCACTGTCCTCTGTTTTGGCATGTTCTGCATTCTGAGATGCTTTTCTGCGGACCACGGGTGTACAGAGTAGTTACTCTGGTTACTGTAGTCTTCCTATGAGTTTCATTCTGAAAAATTGCTGTTAACTTACATTTTTTTTCTTATATAAAAATGTGCATAAATATCACAATCCACTCATCTTTCTGATGCGATCATTAACCAAAACTCTTGATCTGTTATCTGCATGACCATGCTACGTGATCGGCTAAACGAGTAGGTCTTTCTATAACATGTGTATGCATGAACGGAATATAAATCAATCGGGTGTTGACTCACGTCTATGACCTGCGGTGGGCGTGTGTGTGTAGGCGAGGTGGCGCTCGGGACGGTTTTGTTCCTGGCTTTCAGGGCGGCATCTCTGCGAGCCTGCTCCAGCAGGAGACGAGCTCTCTCCTTCAGCTCCTCCTGACGAGACTGAACTTTCTGAAAAGGAAAGTAATAAAAAATAAAACCATGAATTTCGTTTAGCCAGGATTACATTTATGCTGTGTTGCTTGCTTGTTATATGAGCGCTTCTGCAATTCAACATGCGGCTGGAAATGTTCTATAAATAGTTCATGCTGTGTTGAAGATTTATCATGACAAAAAGATTCGAATCCAAGCAGAAAGCAGAATTATGAAGTGCTGGAAATGTTTGGCTATTAATCAACACATATACACACGCATATATATATATATATATATATATATATATAATGAAACCGCGTTTATGGGTCAAACTTGGTCATAATTATTCATTTGGGTTAAAAAATAAGTATTGCCGAGCTTCTCGTGAGCCAATGGTTGTTCACTGTCTCGCGCTGTGGGATTGTGGGTAATCGTCTCCTATGCTCAGTCTCGGTGCGCGTGCGTCACTTGTTTATTACAGCATTGTGACCACATGTACGTGTGTGCTTAAAGCAAAAGCAAGTGTCGTTAGAGAGGTTACTTGTTAAAGATCCAGGTTCTAGAGTATCTGTCTGTCAGAGAGCAGTGTTTCCGTTAGTGTGTATTTGTGCGAACGCACTCGCATTTGTGTGAGTGAATATGAGAATGTCGTCCTACAGTACGGTACATACACACAGTAGTGTGTTTGTGTGATTGTGTGTGTACACACACACACACACACACAAACACACACACACAGTGCGTGCGTGCGTATGTGTGTGTGTATGCATGTGTGTGTGTGTGTATGCATGTGTGTGTGTGTGCGTATGCATGTGTGTGTGTGTGTATGCATGTGTGTGTGTGTGTATGCATGTGTGTGTGTGTATGCATGTGTGTGTGTGTATGCATGTGTGTGTGTGTGTGTATGCATGTGTGTGTGTGTGTGTGTGTGTATGCATGTGTGTGTGTGTGTATGCATGTGTGTGTGTATGCATGTGTGTGTGTGTGTGTATGCATGTGTGTATGCATGTGTGTGTGTGTGTGTGTATGCATGTGTGTGTGTGTGTGTGTATGCATATACGTATGTATGTATGTATGTATGTATGTATGTGCGTGTACTGTATGTGTGCGTATATGTGTGCGTGTATGTATATGCATGTATGTATGTATGTGTGTATGTGTGCGTATATGTATGTGTGTGTGTGTGTGTATGCATATATGTATGTATGTATGTATGTGTGTGTACGGGTGTATGTATGTGTGCGTGTGTATGTATGTATACCCATGTATGCATGTGTGTATGTACATATGTATGTATGTGCGTGTGTGTGTGTGCGCGTATGTGTATGTGTGTATACCTATGTATGTGTGTGTGTGTGTGTGTGCATACCTATGTATGTGTGTGTGTGCATACCTATGTATGTGTGTCTGTGTGTGTGTGCGTACCTATGTATGTGTGAGTGTATGTGGGCGTATATGTATGTGTGTACGTATGTATGTGCGTGTACAGTATAATACATTATGATGAACATCATGCGCTTGCCTTTTCGTTGCTGGTGGACGCAGGAAGAGACGCAGCATCCTGAAAGATAAACACCAGACAAACGGGTGAGAGACAGGTGGTGTTCAGGGTTTTGCCGTGTTGTTACTGGTTTAATTCGTTAAGCTCTGACGATGAGACACATCTCAACCTTCACTGACATCATCGCATTGACCAGACTAACACGGCTATCTTTAGACATCCACATGCACACTGTGTGCGTCCACAAACACACATCTGTTAAGGTCTTTTATGATACGTTTCTGGTTATGCCAAGCGTAAAATTAAGGCGTGTGTGTGTTTGTGTGGATTCTGATAGAAAGTACTAGAATAGCTGTTTATCGTATAGATGCTGCGTTCCAACAGCATGTGTTTCTGAGCCTTTTGATGAATCAGGTTTAACTATGAACCTATGATGTTTTTTTGTTTTTTTTCAGACCCTCAATTCGGAAACGATCAGATCTGCCGTACATGTTGAGTCGGGTTACAAATCTGGCAAGTGTAAAGGTCATATGAAAGCATGAGAAAGTTCCCTGAGCTCTCATGAACTGCTCGTGTGGGCGGAGTCATCCCTGGGGGGTTGGGGGAGAGAAAAAGACACACCCAGCAGAACGAGAGAAACATTTCATCACAGAATAAAGTCGATCGCTGAGAAGTACTTTGTATTGATCTGCGGTGACGAAGTGAAGCCGAACCATGTTAGCAAAAATAAATAAATGCCCCCGGAACTGCAGTTTTTTCCTTTAAATTGTCACTCGTCTGTATGTGTGTGTGCGTGTGTGCGTGTGTGTGTGTGTGTGTGAGAGAGATAAATAAGGGTATGAAGCAGGAGGCTGTAGAGATGAGGCGAGGCTGTGGAGCGTGGCGAGCTGCAGGCGGGAGGAATATTGCGCAGGCTGCATTAATCACACGTCAGCCCCGTGATGACAAAAAGCCAATCACACTTAGTATGAGACGAAGTGACAGAGGGGGAACGGGCGGTGTGATAGCACAAACAGCTTACAGCTGCACGACCCAACAAGGGGAAGGAGGGGAAAGAAGGAGAAGAAGAAGAAAAAAAGAAAAACGCTAAGGTGGGTTGACTGAGGATGTGCTTGCATATGTATACTAATGCGGATTCGTTCTGTGTGTGCATGTGTACGCACACGTTTCCTCGCGTGCATTAGGTGGAAATTTATTCATCCGACATTTTTACATGTGTTTGGCTTGTGTGTGTGATTTAGTGATTTGCATGTATAGTTCCATGTCTTTTCTCTCCCATGAGTGCAATAAAAAAAAATACAAAAAAATACAAAAAAAACTATAAGGAATGAGCAGCGCTCATTTTTTCTGTAAGAAAACCTTGATTTTATAAATATCCCAATCTGATATTGATTTTTGTTAACTGATTTTTGTTACAGTTTGAAACAAAGATAGCAAATAATTCACTCGTACCACGCAGGATGATGTGCTGCCTGTTAATGTTGGAATAGTTTAGAGTGCACCACCTGCAGGATCATAAGGGAACTGCAACATTTTACCATTATACTGTACATCCATGCAAACCTGTTCATCTTCTACAGCAATCATCCTCCGAGGGGAGGGTGGGGGCAATTTGCCTAATCTGCCTGTCTTTGGACTGTGGGAGGAAACTCACCAAGCACATACTGTTTAGATTTTTCTCTTTGATTATAGTGTAAACTACCACAATGCAGACTTTACAACATTCTCATCCCTTCGGCTTTTCCCTTTCCTGCCCTCAGACAGGATGTCGCACGTCCTAATAGTCATGTGACTGCAAACAAACTTCTGTGCACAGATTTAAAGTGACAGGAGAGGAAACAGTAGTCATGTGATGGTAATGTGTAGGTCTTTGCCTCACACTTTTGACAAAATCATATAAGAAAGCCAGAATTGTGTGCAAATAAATGTGAGCGATATCGGTATTGACTTGTGATCAACTCATTGACATGATGCTCAACCACGTTTTGCGAAGACTGTTTTGGTTGGACATCAGACTCTTTACGGGAAGAATATTTTGGACTTTTTACAGGTGAATGCATCGATCTGGATGACGTTATAAGAAAATACAAAATAAACCTGATTTATAAAGAACTTTGTGCTCTTCTAAGGATCTGACGACTATCAACTCGCTCATCAACTCAGATGCTTAAAATATTTAGACTCTGTTGATAAATGTAACAGATAACTAAGCTCTCTAGACACAACGTTACATACACTGCACATTACTTTTGATGACAAGCTGGCAGTGTAAGTGAGGACAATCACCGACAATGTTGTTACCGATAATTAACGGTAAATACTGCGCCGTGTGTGCGTGTCTAACAGATGTGTACTTGCACCTGTCTGCTTTTTGACAGGTAAGTGTTAGTCAGTATATGTTTACTTGAACTGTGGGTTTTACACCCTTGTTTATGTTTGCTTGAGATGATTTTTGCTCCCAGAGAAAACAAGGGCGGGAAAAAACCTTGAAAGACTCCAGAAGTAACCCGTGTCCTGGCAGGTGGAGGGATTCGCGTAGGGAAGCCGAGTGAGTGTTTACCTTGGTGTGTTTGTTGGGCACGTCCGTATGGTTGGTCTGTAACGAGCTGCTCTGTTTTGTCGTGATCTCCACTTCGTTCTGGTTAACACTCCTCTTCTTGTTCGCGTCTGCGTCTCGGTTGTAGCTGAAGCCGACCGTGTGCGCGTGTGAAACGGGGGCCTGGGGTTGCGCTCCTCCCTCTGAAGGCACCCTCTCTTTTTCCTTCTCCTTTTCTCTCCCTGCATCGATCACATCCTCTTTCACCTCCGACAACGTGTCGCCTCTAGAAGAATCGAGGTTCGTTTTGATCGCCGCTGAGGACGGGCAGGGAGGGGTTTCTGATAACCCGGTGTCTTCTGGCTCCTCCCCTTCCTCATCGGGCTGGGGTTTTTGCGTCTGGTTGTGAAGCTCGGCGTAGAAGGTGTCGTGAGCCACGGAGCTCTCCCTGTCGGTGTGGAAGTCGCCCACTTTGTAGGTGCTGCGGCCGGCCTGGGCCTCGATCTGCAACACGCTCAGCTCCTGGCCGCTGAAGTGAGCGCGGATCTGATACAGGTACGTCATCACCGTCAGCTTGTCTGGGATCGCCAGAAGAACCATGTCGGCCGGCTCCAGCAGCCGAGAGATGCCCAGGCTGGCGAAGCCGTCATAGGCCTGCAATACACACACACACACACATATACATACATATATACATATATATATATATATATATATATAACACGTAGAGTTTAAGTGACTGTGACACACACATTACCTCCGAGATGTGAACAAACCTGAAATGATGTTATTCTCAAAAAGAGACGAGCAACATTCTTGGGTACAAACGGAACATGTACAGTATGTATAAACACGTTTATACAGTGCAGGGCACAAAATGTTAAATATCATACACGAAAAAATGTCTGAAATGACTGAAAGGTCAAAATATTTTAGACGTGTCTCCAGTGTGTGTATGTATTAAAAAAAAATTATAATAAAATAAAAAAACTATGATCTCCAGAGAGTCGCTGTACTACAGACAGTTTTTTTTTTTTTAGAAAATACATTTATAATTCTGCTAGAGTAATTTACGATGTGTGTTCAAGTCAAACCGAGACTTGTGATGACATTTCTAGTCAATATCTGCGTCCCATGAACATTCAGTGAGTGGAACGCCTGATCCTTGAGAAGCGTCTGTCCGTGTGAACTGTACACACAATCATTCACCAACACACACTTGCATGTTACAAGAACTCCGCTGGGAGTTATCGCCACATCCCCCGTACAGTCCTGACCCCTCTCTCTCCAAGCCATTTCCACCATGATCTCCAGAGAGATTTTTTGGGCCATTGAAGGAGCCATTGAAGGAGTTCCTGGGAGGCCGGAGACTTCAGACAGTCCGATCATGACTTTTGTGTACGGAGAAAACTTTCTATCTTGATGGTATCCAGGCACTGGGATAAGTTCATTAGTGTAGCAGGGGATTATAAAGAGAAATAAAGGGAGTTTTTATTCTCATAACTGTGTTCTGTTATTCTACACGTAACAGAACACAGTAACAAAAGCGGGACTTTTGATTATAACAATCAAAAGTCCCGCTTTGATTTGAACGGCCCTTGTTTTTATTTCAGTGAAAGATATTGGTGGGTCTGCATCCAGACCACAGTTGACCAGCTGACAACCCCTGTTGTGGCACATAAGGGGGTATGAGAGGGAGGTAAATATTGGGCATGGATATTAAATAAGTGTAGGATGAAGGGTGTATGGCAGAGTGCATGACTAGATTTGGAACAAGACAAGCAGAGATCGGTGGGCGGCAGAAGGCCGAGACAGCTAATGTCAAGGATGGCTCTCTCTGATAAGAGCTCGATATGAAGAAACACTAAACTAATCCCTCCTCAGTCTTATCGTATAAACACATCTCTCTCTCTCCACACACACTTCTACATTCTAGCCTGTCTGTGTCTATCAAGTGTAATTACACTGATTTGTCCTGATGTGAAATACAGACAGATAATCAAATAGGGAGGGGAGAAAAAAAAAAAACTCTCAATCCCTGATCAGGTGATAGAGACGGAGTGATGGAGAGAAAGAGAGATTGAAAGAAGCGGGAGTGATAGAAAGAGAAGGAAATCACTTTCGTCAACTCATTTGGACAGAGAAATGCTTTAAATTGCTTGTCTTTTTGTCCCCTCTATTTCTTTATCAAGTCTTGTATCAGCAGCGCGGTTAACTCCAGGTTGCTGACAAGAGACGGGCATTGTCTAGGCATTTTTCCTCCTGCTTTTCCGTCAAGAGTTTATCAGGCTTCTCTCTCCAGCGGTGTATTTGTGTCTGTGTCAAAACTAAGCCCTTTCTCAATTTAAAATTAATTACAACTTCCTCCTTTCCCCTCTGATCAGGACGCATGTCCTTTGTGGATGGGAGGAAAGAGGAACAAAGAGGAAGATGGGGAAAGAGGCCTGTAGATGTAGGGCTCTGTTTCGGTTTGCTTATTAAAGGCTAATATATATATATACTGTATATAAAATAAAACACACAGTACCAGCCAAAAGTTTGGACACACCTTCTAATTCAGTGTTTTTTGTTTAGTGATTTATTTCCTACAATCTAAAACAATGCTGGAGATTTCAAAACTATGAAATAACACACCAGTTTTGTAATTAAGTAACAACAGTCAGTTGTTATTTTAAGACATGAAGGTCAGCTGTTCTGGAACAGTTCTTGTAAGAACAGTATCGTGTTGAGTTGATTTCCAAAACCCATCAAGCACCATGATGATGAAACTGTCTCTCATGAAGACCTTCACAGGAAAGCAAGACCAAAACCTACCTCTGCTGCAGAGGAGACGTTCATTTAGAGTCACCAGCCTCAGAAATCACCAATTAACAACCAGCACCTCAGATTAGAGCCGTTATAAAGCTTTTACAGAGTGTAAGTAGAAGAAACATCTCAATATCAACTGTTCAAAGGAGATTATTGTGTATTTTGGATAAACGCCTTCAGTATTGTTTCACAGTGTAGAAAGAAATAAAAATCAGGAAAGATATCATTTAATTATTATTTTATCTTTCAATTATACTTACTTTTATACCTCTCAATTACACTTTGCACATTTTATGTCATTTATATATTATTTTATATATTTCTATTTTTATTCTATTTCATCTGTAACCTTTGTAAATCTGTAAACTTGTATATTTCAACTTGTATCATTTTGATTTTTATTTCATTTTTGGAAATTTTATCTTTTTAACTGTATTCAATATGTATGCAATTGTCCTTTATTGTAGTGAAACACTTCTATTATATTCTTTTTATTTTAGGTCACAGACAGTTGTATCAGCATTTCACTACATATCATAATGTTCATGGTTGTTTACATGACAAAATATGAATTTTAATGTGTACCTGGAATTCAGAATTTTTTTGATTTATACATATTTTCTCATATATTTCCTACTCATTTCGCTAATTTTCTTTTTGATTCTGTTAAGCTGCTTTGGGACAATGACCCAATTATACAAATAAAATAAAATAGAATTGAATTAGAAGGTGTGTCCAAACTTTTTACCTGTACTGTGTATACAAACACACTACCACCAAAAAAAAACAAGCAAACAAACAAACAAAAACCAACTTAGTGCTGGAGTATTAGGGACTTTTTGAATATGTGATTGAGACCTGACCTGATCGCGGTATAAACTGCTGAAACACATTGGCACAAGTTTAAAACCCACCGTACGGGTGTAAAGGTTCTACTGCAGCTTTAGTTAGCAGGCAGTTTCTTGGCCGCTTCAACAACCAGTGAATAAACAGACGAACGTTTTTATTGGCCCTGAGCCATCGCTTATATCGAACCCCGGTGTGAATGATATTGATTTTATAAAACAGTTCTATAAACACAATATTAATATCGAGTTACTGACAATTCAGACAAATTATAAACAAATGTTTGGTTTATTTTTGCTGAACTAAAAACTTACAATTTCAATATAGATTGCAAGCAAGACTAGAGAGAGAGCTGATAATAGCAAGAAAGCAGTCAAGCAGAACCCTGAAATAGGCTACCATGTTAATATATTCGCGCACACACACACACAATGCAAGAGTGTGTGCATTTTGTTTATGAATGAGATTGTTGAATGACTGACAGGCATCCATCACGATCAATCACACACATGTCCAGAGGCTTTCCTGCCTTCCTGCAAGGTTATACAGAAACGTAAGAGAGCAAGCACACACACACACACACACACACACACACACACACACACACACACACACACACACACACACACACACTCTCTCTCTC
>JAQMYL010000005.1:4685333-4699241 GCA_030014365.1 Clarias pachynema | reverse complement strand
TGGGAAAATTAAATTTGGTTTACGAGTGTTTTGGAATACGAGCCCACTTCCGGAACGAATTATGCTCGTAATCCGAGTTTCCACTGTAATTTGACCCTCCTGAAATGTCAGCATTAATTTTTTTCTCGTCACCGCAAAGCTTGTGTGAAAAAACGTTTCTCCAAAGTGAGTTACAAACAGAAATTTGCACAAGAAGTTCCGCACAAGCTGCACAAGAAGTTCTCGTTTTTGTTTAAAGTTTTGAGGAACACAGTGTTCCTGGATGGCTGTGAGACGCCTGAGCTATTCTGCGACAGAAATTCAGAGTCAGCGTTTTTCTGGGTTTTCGGATGGGTACATCGTCACGACAACCTCCGAAAACCCAGAGAAGCTTCGCAACTTTAGACAACACAACTTTAGACAACTGATAGATTAAATACAGATGAAATCCACAGTCAGAGTGAATAGTTATCACAGACTCCTATCTATCAGTATATCTCTGATGTTTGTTAAAGTATCACAAATACACCAATTTATGTTCACCTCAACAAAGATTAGAAGACATGGGTGGACAACAGTAAGGACAAAAATATCGTAACACGTTATGCACAGTACATGAAACTGTATGTACAGCGGACTGGCAGCAACACATTGTTTTAATTTAGATTTAAAACTTTTTATTTATACAATTATTTACTTATAAAAGTAAAATATTTATTCATACTTAGAACAAGTATTTTACAACACTTAAAGCACAAATAGATATTTTATATACATCAGAAAAGTGTATCGTGACATAACTGATCACAATATTGATCAATATATCAATCAGCCATAACAGGGGGAACTGAATTCCTAAGAACATCACTTGTGAGATTATTCAAGCTAAATTCTGTCTCTCTCGTGAGTTGTCAGTTAAGCAAACAATTAAGTTCAATATAGGTCACATATTGCAGCCACACATAGTGCTACAATTGATAAAACTATTCAGAATAACTGCATGGCATTCATGAGCCATCTGAAGCGAACCTTACAAATGACTGCTGTCTGGTCAGGGTGTGATCTGTTATACCCAAAATACAGGAGTGCCTTCCTTTGTAGGTACAGATTTATTCGGCTCCTATTGTAGCTCCAACCTTTGGCTTTTATTATATTGGCAGGATAGAAGTTATAGGAAAAATAACACGTGTTTATAACGCCCAATGATTTGTATTACTTAACCCTAGGGCAACTAGCTCTTGTGATCCACGTGGACTGCCCAAACACATGGACAAGGGAATTAGGTATAGTAGTTACATTTATTCCCTACTTTTATACATCACAAGCTTTAAGGTCAAAGTGCTGGAAGAAACAGGTGAGTGTTGTGAGAGAGAGAGAGAGAGAGAGAGAGAGAGAGAGAGAGAGAGAGAGAGAGAGAGAGAGAGAGAGAGACTATGCAGAGCCACAATAAGACAAAAGAGGCATCATAACTTTCAAGGACAAAGTGCTGGAGGAAAGAAATGACTGCTCTTTTAGGAAGAGGAACTAGAGAGAAAAAGATAGGGGTATCGCTCAACACTATTTTTATTATATACAGTACTTCTGGCATTATAATTCAGAAGCCCCGTCTCCTCTTGGGTTCTCTCACTCACTGCGAATCTGTCTCCTTTCATGTTCCGCCTCTGCCCAGAGCTCACTGTCTCTCCAATTCAGCTGTCATTTCTTACTTGTGAGCCGGCTTTAAGTACCGCCTTCATGCTCTAGGATTGGCTCCTACTCAGGCCTGGTGACCTAACACATGACCTAACACACAAATCACAGAAGAAGCCGAATTCCTGTAACCAACCGATAACGCAGGAGATTTTGTCAAGGAAAAAAGTCATATTTCTCCTAGCTGTCTATTGCAAAATATTTTCACTGAGATCCAAAAGTGAAAGCCTGGACCTGCTGATCCGTCTCAATCTCAGCTGAACCTGCATTTCAATGTTTTTTTTACAAACTAAAGCTTTAACACTAATTAAGCACAGCGGGTACATCTGATTAACTCGACACAAGATACCTGCGAGCTAGCCGTTAACGGTTTACTGTTTCTAAACATCAGATCCACGTTCCACACTGATGGTTCTCCCTTCCCCTTCTCCTGAATTGAAGGCTCGACATCAATGACCCCTGATGCCAACTCTGTTCCTCTTATACAGAACGTCTAGTCACAACAATGACACGGCGATGTTCCTGCAATGAACTGCTGAATAGAGGGTCTGTCTCCTCTCAGGTTCTCCTGCTGCCTGTGTGTCTCACTCATACAGACTGATATAAACCCGGCGATGGAACCTAGAACTCAACTAAATTACATTTATGCCTTCACTGAGCTTCGCCTGACGCCTCTTCTCACCATTATCGTTTATGAAATCAGAAAAAACACAGACACACATCTCCCTGCAGCACACTGTAATGGAAATTTTCCTTTATTGAGTTTTTGATGGAGCAATTAAACAACTTTATTAGCTTCATTACACAAGGTCAGCAACAATGCAACAGAGAGGAACAGTGTGTGTGTGTGTGTGTGTGTGTGTGTGTGTGTGTGTGTGTGTGTGTGAGAGAGAGAGAGAGGAAGGAATGTGTGAAAGCGAGAGCCATAGCCATTTATGGGAGAAATAATAGTTTACACGAAGGATCACAATGCTCCCTGGAAAGATGTTGCATCAACACAAGAAACATAATGATCGATAATTCAAACATTATCAGCAGATTTGTTTTTGTTTTTTACTTAAAAACTACATAAATATATTGCTAAGCAGCTCCTGAGAGTCATGCTTACATATAAAATTTTATAAATAATAATAATTAAAAAAAAAACCTTTGGATCATGAGTCAAACCAGCAACATCTGGGTTTTTTTATGTGGATATTAAAATGACAGCAGTGGAAATTTCCTGACTAGACCATTGTATTTTGCAAAGCCTGACAAACCAAGACCTAAAACCTTTCCTTAAAAACACAACCAATATGCAGAATCACATCAGGCATTTCCTCCAGGAGCTAATGTTAGCAGGAAGATCTGTCGTGGCTAACCGAAGAACCCTCGAACTAACAAAATGAATGCTAGACGTTCATGTTCTACAGACCATGGAGACAAAGTACAACATAACATTCTGTTGTTTTCTTTTTTTTTTTCCTCCACAGACAGACATACCAAGGGTGTAGAGTAACAAAAATTTTCAAATAATAGAGATTAATGGATATTCAGTTTATAATCGGATTACAACACACAGATTCAAAATCAAACCGTGAGCCAAGTAAAGATCCTCACTGTTAACATTGGGGCAGAAAATACTGATATAACCAAGTACAGCTTAATGAGCAGATTAGCTCAAAAACAGAATCTCTCTCTCTCTCTCTCTCTCTGTCTCTCATCACTCTCTGGCCCAGCAGGAAATCTCTGTTCCTATCCCTCTTTATTATGGAAAAAATACCAGCCGCTATATTAATAAAATAAAATAAAAAGCTGTGATCTCATTTCAAATATGTTTGTTTGTTTGTTTTGTACGTTTAAGCTTTTCATACACATTACGGCTGCACCACATGTCCAAAAGAAATACACTGTAACCATGACTTGCATGCACACGCACACACAGTTGCTACATAACATATAGTGCTGTTCACATCACCTTTGTTTAATTCAGTTACAGGGAAAAGCTTAGATTAGATAGTCGAGCGTGGAACCTAGAGCTGATGGTTCATATTTCATAGATGCAGACTATGCTGATGTTATCTGCTATGCCACAGGATCAGACCATCAGGCACGGGAGCGAAATGACATCATATGCAAAAGAAGGGAAAAGGTCAGTTCACGTATAAATGCAGACAAAATCGAATGTCTCATCTCTAGTGAAACTGTCCCTCAGGGTCAAGTCAACTGAGCAAGTGCCTAATTTTAAGTACTTTTTAAGCACAGTGCAGTCTCTGATGGTGCTGACAGACGGGCTGGAAAAAAAATTAATTAAATACTGCCACTATCCTAGACTTGCAGAATAACGGACGCTAAATAAGCTTAGCATTATGAAATGTTTCCAATAAGTCCTGGAAATATTGCTTATGAACCAGTGGACCAATGCCCGGTTTTGTGAGACATGCTGCCAACAGCCAACAAGAGAGTACGAGATCTGGAAATCATGACTCTGCTGGTTTGGACACACACTCAGGATGGACGACTCATGACTTCCCAAGGAGCTTCTAGTTTCTAGTTGCCCTCTGGGATAGAAAGTTTTGATGACATTCGAAGAAAGGAACAAGTCGGCTCTCCGTCTCGCCTCTTAGGCCCAAGAGGAGGTCGGTCCAGAACATCAGTGAAAGCTTGAAGATTTTTTTTTTTCCACTTGAAGGTGCGGTGTCACATGATGCTAAACAGCCTCTACTCATTATGCACCTCACAGGGACAATGTACCAAAAGATAATACGTGTGGTGGCCACTTTTCATAGTAGTTACCAGCATGTATAAATCAGTTTTAACACAAAAACATCACCAAAGTCATAAAGCTCAGCTCGAAGCAGCTATTTATTCGCGGCGCCTGCTGAGAGGGTGGAAGCGGGAGCTGGTTTTAAACACAGACTCAAGCAGCGGCCCTGGGAGGATACAGTCACTCTGACGGGTACTGGAGTGCAAGTGTTTCATTTACACACACACAGAGTTCAAGAAAGAGAGAGAGAGAGAGAGAGAGAGAGAGAGAGAGAGAGAGAGAAAAAAAGAGAGGAGGAAGGGAAAGAGAGAGTGACAGAGGTTGTTAAACTTCAATCTGTGTGTGTGTGTATACAGACGACAAAATAAGAGCAAAGATCAAAAAACTGTTGGGCAATTTGCAACATTTCCAAAAATGAGAAAGATTTCAATACACGATACTAAATAAAGAACAGAAGAGAGACAACGTGCACCCTTAAGGACTTCTCACACTTGGACCAAATCCATATTCAGAACTAGACATGCTCATGATAAATTATTAATGGATTAATTGCAATTAAGAATTTAACAGATTAAAAATGTATTAGGCGATAAGGTTTGTTCTGCATGTAGTGGTGTAACCTCGACAACCCAGCTGTAATATAAGCTTAGATTAGCTCTCCTCGCTAGCCAGGTTCTTTATATCCTCAATAACAAGACCATGAATGACTCAGTCTGTGTGCAATCTACTTCCCCGGCCTCCATCTTTATTTTTTACAGAAAGTGCGGTCATAAAACAAAACGCAGTTCTGTTTCTTGGTAAACCGACCGTTCAACAGCATCAACTGTCATAACTTCATATGCACAGCTGATGTATGTGCATGGAGGGGTGGGGCTACTAACAGACAGGACTTTGTGTGTGAGAGAAAGAGAGGGGGGCTGAGCGAAATAATGCTCTGAGCACAATGAAATAAGAAAAAAAATA
This sequence comes from Clarias pachynema, assembly GCA_030014365.1. NCBI lineage: Eukaryota > Metazoa > Chordata > Actinopteri > Siluriformes > Clariidae > Clarias > Clarias pachynema. Next base: position 4,693,864 of record JAQMYL010000005.1, on the reverse strand, counting down.
TATATAACAATTTCTTGAATATCCCCTCTGCAGCTACGAACTCTCAGACATGGATCTCATGTCAATCCTTTTAATAAATCAGCTGTGAAGATGCGGCATTAGCAGCTGCTCCCTTTCTGAGAATAAAATAAATAAATCTTGTCACACCAACAAACAAATTCAGACTTATTGAGCTTAAACACTGATACATAATTTTATCAAAGCAAAGGAGTAACATCACTTATAACGTTATGTGAACACTACACGCTACAATGCTGTGTAACAGGCTTTTATCCCATTTGTAATCGGTCTTAGGTCACAGGCATTGGTGACCGGGAGTTAGCGGGTGCAAAGGACGTGATCGAGTACGGCTTGCAAATGAAATTAGGGTGGAGTCTTGAGAAAGAATTCACACCTGCATTTGATTAGCTGTGCTCTTTTTATGTGCACATATGATCTTCTAGCTTCAGTTAAAAGTACACTATATAGTCAAAACCTTTTAATCAATTTACCATCACACCAATGCTAAACATCCCCTTCCAGATTTATTCCCTCTTTACTCTTAGATGATTAGATAATGGACCATCAGTGATTGGACTCATCCTACTGATTACTTCATTACATTGGAACAACGTGCCTTTTTAAAAATCCAGAATCAATTCAAAGCGTTGCAGGATATCATGAGTCCCGATTATGCTTTCACACGACCCTACAAAACTTGACCTGACCATCACAATCAGGTGGATTTGTGGAAAATCCCATTCTTTGCTGTTGTATTATGCTTCATTCTTCTACAAAACTGTAATAGTACAGCACACAAAGAACCACACACAGTTGTGATGGTCAGGTGTCCACATACATTTGGCCACACAATGTATTCATTCTGAAAAGTGGGTTTCTCGCTAAAAAGTGAACAAAAATAAACATAGCCCATATAACGCCCCCTCTCTCGCACACACCTTGCCTCCTGAGTCGTCACTAATGATTAGTCCTTCTAATTATTGGTGCTATGTGATGATTGCATCTGGATTCGATCTTGACTGGGCCTATCCCAATCTCAGCTTGGACTTGCTTCCTAATGAAAGTGTATGCGAGAGGTTTGTCCTGCTCAGCTAGAATTAAAACCAGATAAAAGCAATAAAACACACTGAACGTTCTCTAGATTATGAACTGTAACTGATAAAAGATATATCTCAAATAAACTTGATAGAAATTAATCAACACCCTGATAAGCTCAAGATGAGAGATCTATTTGAGTGACTATACTAGTATAACATACACACACAGCAAACACTTCAAGCAGAGAGAAAATTAGTGAAGCAAGTGTCAGCCGTGAAACCTCGATGAGGGTTAAACGCTCAGGGTTTGGCTGCAGCAGAGGGTTTCTCTCTCTCCACCTCGCTCCTGCTGATTATCCTGGCAGGGAAAATCGTGCTTCTGGCACCAACTGCACTGATGACAAACACACGCTGTAGTGGAGAGGATCCCAACCTGCAGCTTTATACACACAGACATTCACTGCAGCTCATAAGCTCCGCCACCCGAGTTGAGGCTCCAACATTTAACAAACAGATTTTTAACCAAGAGATACGACGAGATCAGTTCAGTTTCATGATAAAGGACATCACAATACACTTAGCTTATCTTTTTTAAGGATATCTAAAAGACAGCAGTTACAACCCGTTTAAAAAGCAGATGACTGTGTTAATTTTTATTTACTGTTCTTCCTTTTCAGTTTTATTTGTATACATCACATTGTGATATAAAATTTGTTACATCACCAACGTCTTAAGGACCAGTCCTTGATTCTGTAGTAGCTAGGGGCTGCATTCGACATAATCACCTACATCAGTTGAATAACTTTGTCGACTAATGCTACATCTAACTCATAATTCCTAGAAGGAACACCCCTCCCAGCATGAAATGCCTAATTTACAGCATAATCAAAACGGCAGTTTTACACTGTACATACAAGTATATGCTTTGAACCAATTAAAAGATGGGTATGCATTTTCCATCATTTCATACATTGTAAAAAAAAATTAGCGAAAGCTTCTACCGTCTCTCTCTCTCCCTTTTTTTTTTTTCATTCTTTCAAAGTCCAGAGTGCCAGTCATTGATCCATCATTCATATTTGAACCTGAATTTTGATCTTAGGACATTCGTTGCAGACTTTTCACAATCATCTGCACAATAATAATCACAAACAATCATCTGCACAATCCCTGGAATGATTATTTGCACAATTTGCACACTACGTGGACTGTTTACAGTATATAGATAAATATATTTTGATATTCCCATTTCATATTTTCTTCATATTTTCATATTCTGCTTTTAATTCTATGATCAATATGTATATCCTTTTTTTTTTTTTAAACCTATATTTATTTTATTCTATGATTATTTTTACTTGCATTCTTTGTGGGACAGAAAAGAATGAATTTCATTGTATGCGGGGAACATGTTTCTTTAACGTGCATATGACAATGAAACTTGAAACTGTGAGGACCATGGCTCTCCATCATACACATGGGTATTGCTTTTGCTGGCACAAGAAGAGATTCTCTGCTTGTTAAAATATGTACATGCTTAAGAGAAAAAAAACAAAAAAACAAACCCATATCCCAATGACAAGCTCCAGGAAGGATGAAAGGATATGCTTATAACGATGGCCTGAAGAGAGGCGAGAGCCTGAGCAAAAGGTCCTGTCTGGAGCTCAGTGGATCTGTCAACTGAATTACAATATGGCTGCTTACAACATCCTAGGACTTTAATCGGAAGCCTCGACAACAAGCAGAAAATATTTTTTTCAAAAAGACAGAAGTGACAAAGACACGCACACAAACCCACACAGGTCCATAAAAATCAAGCAGTGGTTTAGGACATCATTTGGAACTAAGCGGCTGTGGTTTCTGTCTCAGGGCAGAATGGAAACTTTCCATCACGACAGTACCATTTGAGACCGATGAAACACAATGCCGTCTCATTCACTCACACACACACACAAACACACACAGCCTCCAGGATATCAACAACCTTTCAGCATGCTGACAGTCAGTGAGTAAATACATGTCTTTTATAGAGCGCCATCCTTCCTTCCTTTCTTCCGTCCGTCTCTATGTAATAGAAGAGACATATCCAGGCACGGCCGCTCCCGACATCAAAAATGCAGCTTAGGATGAAGACATGTAGTCTTTCCTCACATTCCTCATAACAGACAACAGTACATTCCCATCATTCCTTCACTTCGCACTCACATCTGGAAGACCTCAGGCACGTGGTAGTGAGGGGAAAAAAAAAGTTTAAGTAGTGAAAGACAGCAAAGATTATGGTGATGATGCAAATTTTGAAACAGAGCTGAAATTTCTGCAAAGCAAAAGGGAAAGCTGAGATTCTGACTGTAGTAATAACAATAAGATAAGGTACAAGAGATATCATATCTTTTCGGTGTCATGGCCCAAGTTTAGATTTGAGGAAATTACCAGTATTTAAAAGGTGCAAGAGTTCATGCTATGCTTGTTTGGGTTTCGATTCGCCTACTGTTAATCCTTTCAAAGATACTATATGGGTTGCCTAAGACTTCCCCAAGAGACTGATCATGCTCTTAGTTCCTGACTTATGAAATGTGAAATAGTACGAGGACGCGTTTATTGATCGAGAGTTCTAAAACTCAAGTTAAGTGATTTAAACTCGGGGATATTACAGCTTTCCAAAAGGTTAAGCTAATAAAAAAGAAGCATTGTGGCATGCATGTGTCAAACAAACATGCATAGTTTCATTAGCATGAACTTAAAAAACTCCAGTAGTTTACTCCCGTTCAACATTCACACACATAGCCGAACCATCCAGTAAGTGTTTTTCATACTAGAGCCCAGGGATCATTTCGGAGAGCATGTGACCACAAAATCTGGGTCATTTTGATCAGTGAAAACCAAGTCTGCTTGATTTTAGCTTAACAATTTAAGGCACAATTCACAATATATTCTTCAAATATGATCAAATATTCTTTCTAGCTTTATACTATATTTTACAACCCTGTAATAACAGACTAAAAATTAAGTACAAAAGATTCCGGTTATGCCTGTGGGCATCCACCTAATGACGATCTGGTAATCAGACAGAGATACATCAATACCTCACAGAATAACATAAAAGTTGGTGATGACGCTGCCTACTGTTACGTCCAGTGAGGCTCGACTGTGGAACTAACAACCTGAAGAATTTCTCCAGTGAGAAGCCTGCTACTGTGCTGAAATGCTTTAAAAGTATTAATGACGCATGTCACACTTGGAAAAAAGAGTATTCAATGACGGTAGTTCTCAGCTCAACAAACATGCAAAGCAAAAAGGTTCCTGGAACCCAAATCGCCTGTGGTCTCTGCTAGTTCCCGCAACAGAAAAGTACATGATGACCTTCAGAAGAACCCTCCATCTTTGATACCGCATGTTTTTATAGGCGTATGTGTGTGCGTGTTTATGTGTATCCAATTTGTACACCACTCCAAGACATACCTACAAAGCTAGCAGCATTATCTTCTGATCTGTGTATGTCTGATGGGAGACACAATATAGACGTGTGTAATCTGACTCTCCTGAAGCCAAGCCAAGCCTTGATTTTTCTCTAATGCTGAAATCCATTGATGCACTGAATAAACCACATCACAAACACACAAGCTATCCAAACAAGTGATGGGGAGAGCTATACACTATAAACCCTTCCCTGTGCAGTACACACCCCACACATAAGGAGCGAATCATTCCTGCTCACACACTCACCATTTCTTTGTACATTCCACCATGAGCTCCTGATAAGAGGCCACGAACTGGAATTTGGATGCGTGCTTTCCCACACGCTGCAGTCTTTTCCACACTGAAGCCATGACTAAAACCTGCGGGACTTATTTTTGAAGTACGAATGAGGTCCGATCCTGGTGCTGCTTCTTGTCAAAGTGGTACTTTTCAGCTGTAATTCAGAAGCATCCGGTTAAAGAAGCGTGCGCCGCATGGACGTTCATCGCCGACGTGAAAATCCACAGACTGCCATCAAGCCAGAACGGAAGGATGAAAGACGGCGGTGTGATGAAGAGATACATAAGCTACACGGACAGAGGGATATGCTGGCTCCGGTAAACCACATACTGCAGAGCAGGCTGTCCTAATCGCAATTAGGCGTAACACACTCCATTATCAACGGAGACGTAATAAACCTGCAGACAGAAGAGGGAGAAAGATCATCTCGTGCATCTCAAAACAACTTAGACAAAAAATTGAAACCTGTAGAATATTTTTAAAAAACAACACGGGATTAAAATTGAGATCTAATCCACGTCTCATTACACTGATGAGAAAAACTAATCTGGTAATAAAACACTCTCACTACGATGAGACATGTGAATTTGCTGTTGCTATAGAAATGAAAATATCATACCAAGCGCATCAATATAAACACATGATCTGAATGACAGGATTGCTGTTAGAGTTGTGTAATGGAAGGAATAACTGAGTCACACTGTGAATCTTATAAAGCATGTTATTCCACTTGTACCACACCGATCTAATGACAATAAGCCTATATGGGGCATTTAAGTCAAACCTGGACTTACAGTATGATTGTGTAGAATAACTGAGAACTATAAAAACTCCCTTTATTTCTCTAAATAATCCCGACTACATAAAGCTCTAATCCCAGTGTTTCATTAGTGTTTGAATACCATCAAGGCCGAAAGTTCTCTCAGTATGCCAGACCCATGATTGGACTGCCTGTCTGATTCATGTCTGAAACCCTGGCCTCCAAACATGAGGCTTGGGGTGAGGTCAGGACTGTACGGGGGATGTGTCAATAAGTCCCAGCCGAGTTCCTGTAACGTGCAAGTGGGGTTGGTGAATGAGTGTGTGTACAGATCCCACAGACAGACGTGTCTCTTCTGCAAGTTGGTGACGTTGATTTTCAAGGATCCAGGTTCGAAGGGAACGGCTGCAAGGGGCTCAAAGCAACCCCCGCCAGGGATCGTCATTCACGGACGTACAGCCTTCTCTAAAACGCTTACACCATTTAAATGTTTTACTCCGGCTTAAGCCCTATTCAGACGGTACTAGTTTTACAGGGGGTCGTTAGAGAAATTTCTGTTTCACAAACGTACTTTGTGATTTTAATCCCGTCCGAATCTGCCATGTCTGTCTTTCTCTCACACGACCTCTGTAAAAATTCCAGAGCAAATTACCTACTGTTTTTCAGCAAACTCGGCGGTGCTCTGAGAAATCTAATCCCGTCCGAATGCGAATTTCTGTGATTGCCAAAAATGTTTTTTCTTTTGTTTTGGTCAACGTGAACTACCGTACTATCTCTAGCGCGCCGGTATTCAAGTTTGCGCACCAACGCAATCCACACATACTGGACATGTGCAACGCCCACATGTAAAAAAACAGACACTCCTACCTCCGTAATAAACACGGAGATGTTAGTCCCGTCCGAATGCCTACATGAAATGACAGACATCGTCTGAAAAACATTCTAACTCAAACGTCGTTTGGAAAACTAGTCCCGTCTGAATAGGGCTTTAGATTCTCATCATCGTACTGTACCTGAAGTCTTCTTTCGCATTTTTGGCTTCATTCATGAGGAATTTCATCACATGTCCCAGTTTAAATTGAACGCCCCTTGTTGCGCTTTCTTTGCAAATCTGTACACAGTGTGCAATATGCTCAGATGCTTGGATTGAATGCCTGTTCAAAGATCAATCCTATCCTGCATTAGACTGCATTTCTGAGACTTTCCTTTAAATCAATATTTAAAAAGTGCATGAATTCACCATGTGCAGAAAAGGGATGGGAGATGGCTAAGACTTTTTTTTAATAACGACAAAATGTTGATTTGGTTTCTAAAGTAATGTTTTCTTTATATACATTTAAAATCGTAGAAGATTTAATGAGAACGTTCAACTGCAAGAGTCATTGTAAATAAAGCTTCTAAACAGTTCTCTGGTTGAAAACCTTTATTACATTCTCCCAAAAAAAAAATTTTTTTTTTGACAGCTGACACACTTACATTCATTAATGCTAGTTAAATCTTGAGCATGGCTTGAGAATGTTATTAGCATTATTATTGTTTTACTTGAAAAACAGCTACAATAGTTATGTTCAAAGTCATAAATAACTTAAATAACACGCTGGGTGAAAAATAAAATCCATTACTCACCTGTTAAAAAAAAAAATCAGCAGCCAGTGTTTTGGAGCTAAACTGCTAGCAAACTTAACGTTATCTCTCCAAACAACAAACACCGGGTGCACGGAGACAGCCTGCTAGCCTGGTTAGCCCTGCTGAAAAGAAGCCAAACGAATTCCTAATACCTCCACGAGTAACCCTGCTACTACACCAGGGCATATACCCGGAGCTAATCCAGTCGTGCTAGCTGCCCCAGTCAGGCTAACTGCCCTACAGCGCTCGAGCCCGTTAGTTCCTTCCTAGCATCGAGCTAATATAAGTACAGCTAGCCAGGTAGCTCGCGCGCTAACATCATCCTGAAGGAATGTTCTGGAAATGTCGGTTAAAACCAGCAACGCTTTTGTCAGATTAGTACACGGAGCGAAAACAAAGAAGAACTTTCACCGGCAGAATGAGAAGAAATTCCAGCATTCCCTCTCGCATTAAAACAAACTCCGACAATCAAGCCACCGTCATTCTCCAACCAATCCCACTTACACTGAGCTCCTACAGCCGGGAGCGCACTAGCGTGCTAAGTAGTACGCTAGCTTTAAGTGCACCTAGAGCGCCGTACTTAGTGTGCCACACTGTTTAGCACGCTAGTATGCCAGCCTGAGTATCTGCCTCTGCTGCTGCTGGAAGACACGCCGTCGGAAATTCCTATTGGCTGTCGTGTCCAGAATATGTAAATTAGATTCCCTGCGGCGTTTGCTCGGAATTCTAGATTCCTATTGGTGGGTTTAGGGTGTCTGTCAAACGCCTTGATCCCGCCCAACGTTCAGACTTGAATTTATTTTCTTTAGTGTATGACAGACAGACAGACAGACATGCACAAATAAATCAGTACACTCCCTGAAATAATTTGCCGTGGTTTTTTTTCTTTTCGTATAAACATAACGAATATAGATATGCAAAAATAAATACACCATAAGAATAAATGATACATATGACTATTTTTGTTACATACAGTAGGTAGATAGACAGACAGATAGATAGATAGATAGATAGATAGATAGATAGATAGATAGATAGATATGCATACATTAATATACCTTTAGAATAAATAGTACATAAGTCAATAATAATTTCTGTTGCTGCACAAATAGATAGATAGATGATAGATAGATAGATAGATAGATAGATAGATAGATAGATAGATACATTGACATAAATGAATATACCCTCAGAAGAAATAGTACACAAGCCTAGATTTCCTGTAGCATACATTGACAGACAGACAGACAGACAGACAGATAGATAGACGGATAGATGGATAGATAGATAGATAGATAAATAGATAGATAGATAGATAGATAGATAGATAGATAGATAGATAGATAGATAGATAG
>JAQMYL010000005.1:4633546-4644822 GCA_030014365.1 Clarias pachynema | reverse complement strand
TTGTTGTAGAATGTAGAAAATAAATCACTAAACAAAAACAAAGAAATTTGCAAGTGTTGTAAAACTTTTGAACGGTAGTGTATGTTGGCATGATAACCTTACAATATAAAGTGTGCGATATAAAGGTGTGATCTGGACTGAATTTTTTTTTCTTTATAGGTTGCGCAGGTGTTGAAACGGCACAACTGTAATAAATGAGTTATTTATAGAACGCAGATTCCCACGGAATGAATCGCAGACAGACGAGACTCACGTCACATCTTTGCATAAGTTTTGCATCGTTACACCACTAGACTGGTGTCGAACTGAGAAGCTTCAGAGATAGTCGGTGATTATGAGATCATGTCTCGATCAAACATCAACTCAGCTTAGAAAGCGAAAACGTATGCGATTTCCCCCGAGTTACGTTCTAATCTTAAATTGTATGTCTTACTTTTTTTTTTTTTTGCAAAAGTACTGATACAGACTTTCTAACTCGGTGCTACTTAGCAACTTACTCAGCTTAGATCTTTATCATTTAAGCCTCAGGCTTTAAATGATAAAGCTGCAGTTTCAGTTTCAGTTACCAGAAGAAGCAAAAAACACATTGCAGTCTTGTCTAAAAAATGTAAATTTGAAAGAATTGTGTGCTCGCATGAACTGTTTAATACTGTTCCAGCTCCATCAACAAAATGTGCATGTAATCATAAGCATGTGTAATATCCTATTGGGTGTAATAACCTGCAGTGTATTGGGTTACAGTGTATGAATTTGCAGTGAAATTTTACACTTTGTTGGATACATCTGCCTGCGTGTCAAGGCTCTGTAGGGGTTGACAGGGTTGGGAACCTGAAAACGGTGTAAAACTAGATGGAGAGAAAAATGAGGAAATCAGATCAGGGCAAAACAAACTGCCTGGTCAAAATAAATTGACAAATAAATAAATAAAAACAAACATTGAACACGGAGATTTCATTCAGCCACGCTTAGCTTTGGTTACTCACAGAACCACTGAATCTTTCACAATCTGGAATATACAGTAATCCTGGAATATACTTCGTGACCATCATGGAAGAAAATCTCCATGGATGAGATAACCTGGTCAATCAGTAGATTCAGGTCGTCAGCTGACTTCATTTTATTGCCACATAACGTTGCTGAGAACTCATTCACATTTAGGTATTTATTTATTTTTTGGATTTTTTCCCCTAATTTAGTCGTGACCAATTCCACCCCGTCACCAGGGGGCGCTCCCACATTAAGGCTGCTACTACCCAGTCGGGAGGGCCGAAGACTATGACGTGTTTCCTCCAAACCACGTGACGCCAGCTGACCGAATCTTTTCGAACTGCTCACTCACGCAGCATTGGGGGCGACGTAACACACTCGGAGGACAGCGCTATCCGCTCCTTCCGCTTGCGTGAGCTGGCAGACGCCCCTGATTGGTTGTAGAGCCATCATTAATGTGGGAGCACTAAGTACCGCTCATCCCACTATGCATGATGGGTGCATCGCTTCATGGGTTTCCCTTCTTACCCTGACACGCCCATTGGTCAAGGGGGACAATCTGAACTCATTACACCACAACACCTTTTTCCATTTCTGCACCAACGACACCAACATCATATATCATACATCATATCATATATCTTAGAGACGAACAAAGTATGCAAATCCTGTACTTGAGTAAAAGTAGAGATTCCCTGGAGTAAATATTACTATGCGCCATGTAATATATACAATTACTAGTTGAAGTCCTCCATTAGCTTGACTACTTGAGTAAAGGTACAGAAGCACTCACCTTCAAATTTACTCAATTATCAAACGTATATTTACCCCACAATAGCCTCCTTCATATAAAAACAAACCAAAAACACTCTCTCTCAATTGTTTCGAGAGGCTATTTTCATCGCTCTGCTTCTGATCTGATTTCAAACACCTGTTACATCATTAGACACGTCTCAAAGGAACGGCAAGTCACGCCATCATGAAATTCCTGCTTCAAATACGACACACCGCTCTGGTTAGGTAAAGCACCGCCGCCATGCAGACAGAGTAAGAGTAAAATATCCTCTAATAAAACTACAAGTCAAGTACAGATGTACTGAAGTAAAGTACAACTTAAGTACACTAAGTTACATCTTACCTCTGATCATATCATCACATCACATTAATATCACATCATAAATCATATATCATATCGACCAGCCCTAATGACACTCTGCTACATTTCAAGGCAGGAAAAACCTGATATAAGGCAAAGATTATTTCATATACAATACACAAATGTTTTCCATACAGGTTTAAAATCAAGTTGCTTACCGTGGCAGGTTGTTTAAGACTTACACCGTTTATCACATGGATATCTGCTATACACTGCTGGTTACGGAGAACAAGCACATACTGGTAAGCGGGAGGAAAAAATCCACCTTGCACTGGAAGTCTAAAGGCAAGAGCTGACTTAAACATATATAAATATTTTTGCACATGTTAAAGTGACATTTCTGCAGAGAAACCTTCTTTAGTATTTATAGTTGTGGTTACCGGCGCAGCTAAGGAACATGCGAGTGCCTGCGTTTCTGCGCAGTTTCTCAGAGGAACGCCGCAGGAGCATGAGTAACCCGAAATCATCCGGAGTGTATTCTTCCAGTTGGGGAAAGATGAACTGGATTCAACAGCTGCCCACAGATTTCCATGACACATACTGTAAGTGAGGAGTAAGTGTGCCTCCTTCTTGTTTTCTCAGGACAGCGAAAAGCCGTCGTGGTTTGTTTTAAGGAGAGAAGAGAGTGTCGGGAATAACGGCTGATGTCTGAGCTGTGCAGCAACCAACAAAATCAGGTCTGCTGACACAGTAACCAGGAGACGCTGGCATGCCACAGTCTGCAAAGCGCTGCAAGAGGCGGACACACCACCACACACCACGAAAAGCACACCGTGGGTTTTATATACTGTTTAAAGCACACTGCATTGGCCTCCAGTGAAATTTCGCATCGATTTTAAAATACTACTCTTGACATATGAAGCATTAAATGGTCTCGCGCCGCGGTTTCCGAGTGAACTGCTAGTGTTTTACGATCCGCTATGCCTACTTCCATTAAAGGATGCAGGCTACTTGTCAGTACCGCGTATTATGAAAACTACAGCAGGGGGCGGAGCTTTTTCTTACAAAGCCCCAAAATTATGGAACAGCCTTCAAATTAATGTTCAGGACTCAGACACAGTCTCAGTGTTTAAGTCCAGGCTAAAAACCGATTTATGTAGCCAAGCGTTTTTGCAAATAGATTTGCCTTAGGTAAGGAGCAGATCTGGGGGACTCATGGACGTAGAGTATTATGGTGAACTGGTATGTTTAGATGCTGTCTTCCTCACTCTCATTGATCACTCAGGTTTGTTGACGGTGAAGTGATTGGTCGCTTTACAACTCATGTCTGTGTTTCCTTCTGGCTCTCCCTTTTAGTTATGCTGTTATAGTTAGTCCTGTCGGAGTCCCTGCTTGCACTAAATATACGTTCACTTTATACATTATGTGACTGTGACCAGACCTAACTGTTATCTCTCCTTCTCTTCTGCTCTGTCTCTCTGTCGAGCTACACATGTGGCTCCTGAGCTGCCCTTGATCCAGACTCCCTCTGCCCTCCGGACCTGTCCGACTCTTCCTGGTGCCCCGCTTCTGGTTGGAGATCTCGTCGCATGGATGCCCTGCGTGGTCTGCTTGAGATGGTTCCACTTTATCATGAAGATGGTCCTGGTCTCGGCTGATGCTGATAGCTCAGGACTAGAATTTCCTACAGTCTACCTGAGCCTCTCTGGACATCAACTGTTATATTGAACTTCCAGCTTCCTAACACACAGTATGATGCAGATCAATCCCTGCTATCCGTTAATCACCCAAACGAGGATGGGTTTCCTGTTGAGTCTGGTTCCTCTCAAGGTTTCTTCCTGTTGTCCCCATCTCCGGGAGGTTTTCCTCGCCACCGTCGCCCTCGGCTTGCTCCATCTGATCATCCTGATTATTATACATTAACATTTCAGATATATATATATATACACATAGTACTGCTCACAACAGCAATGCAACGGCACCGCAACTGCAACTGACATCTGAAGAGTTTCAGTTCTGCTGAAAAGACAAGTTGTGTGTAAGATGATGACTTATAATACAAGTAAACCGCATGTCAGGGTCGTACCTACGGGTGTGCGACAAGACCACCTGGGAATTTTTTTTCTTTCTTTATATAACCAGAGCTTTTTATCATCATATTGCTCTTTTATAATCACTTGTACAACTTATCCACACACGAGGACACACACACACACACACACACACACACACACACGACTACCCAGCTGCGTACGTTAGTTTCACCATGATACTGAATCTCACACTGGGTCTAAGTGATCAGGAATTTCCCATCACTCCACTAAAACAGTACTAATGAAATTCCTCAGAAGAGCAGAAGAGTTCAGGTCACAACAAGTGTAAAGGATTCCAGACACGGCACCTTATTACTGCTAACGTTCACAAGTGTGCTAATCTCACAGTAATTTAAACTGCATCATTATCATCATCATCATCATCAACATCAAACACTAACAAACCTCTTGAAGACAAACAGCAGTATCGTAATTAAGCTAGTGGAAATTTCCGCGGCGCAAAATTTGGAGTAATCGCTCTAATTACAGCGACGAGTAGAGTGCGTACTGGAAGTTTTTCTAATTCCAAGTGATCCTGTGTGTGACATTTTACACAATCCCAACACACACACACACACACACACACACACACACTCTGACAGGGCTGAACTATAGAGAGAGTAGTGTCTATTTCTGTGTGTGTATGTATACATATATGTGTGTGTGTGTGTGTGCGTGCGTACAATGTTCAGGCTCTGAAATAACTCGGTTATTTTCCACTCCAGTGGAAAGTGAGAGCAGCCTGGGGCCCCTGTGTGGAATTTGGTAAGTGAGAATGTGACATCACAGGATTCCCCTGAAGCAGGACTCAAGGGAGTCGAACATGCTGCGTGTCACATGCTAGCAAAAAAAAAAAAAAGGGGGGGGGGCGGTGGCTAATTAAAAGGACATCAATATGTCGAATCTGTAACACGTCTGTCTGTGGCCACAAATTATTGGTTACACACTCGTGTAAGAGCCGAGCTGCACGACTTTAAGGACAAGGTTCGGTTTCGGTGCTAGCTAGTCAATTATTTTTGAAGGACTTTTGACGTATTCATCTATATATAATCAATCCCCTGCTATACTAACGCACATCAAGGTAGAACAATTTCTCAGGAGCCATGATCGGGCTGCTTGCTTTCTGTCTAAAACCCTAGCCTCCCGGGAACTCCTTTAATGGCCCAAACATGTAGAAATGGCTTGGAGCGAGGTCAGAACTGTTCGGGCGATAACTCCTAGCTGAGTTCCGGTAACGTGCAGGTGGTGTTGGTGAATGATTGCGTGTTCAGTTCCATATAACTTCTGCAAGTTAGCGACAAGTTATCCGTCGATATTCACGGATCAGGCGTTCCTCTCGCCAAACGCCCACGGAGCCATCCTGGCCGGGATCGTCCTTCAGGGACATATGATCTGCTTTAAAAATGTTCTACTTTCATCACAAGTCCTGAATTGACATGAAGGCCCCTTGTATGATTATTATTATTATAATTTTCACAATATACAATCCTACAAATGCTTCGCCACTGACCTTTTCATGTTCCCGTGTTCTTGCTCCAGTGGCTCTCATCTCTTTGTATTCGGATGGTTTATCACCGTGTTTAGCAGACGCCCTTATGCACAGCGAATTATTCATCTGTCTGTGCAGCTGTAAGCCACAAACAAACACCTGATGAAAGGTCAACTTATATAAGCTAGTCTTAGTATCAATATTTACCTATATTATTAAATAATTTTCATTGACATGGAAGTGAGTGCAAAATCGATGACTTCTGCCTTTCAGCTTTTACTCTCTGATGGTTCATGTAATGCTTCTGGCTCGTCCATGAACTCGACCTTTTATGGAGGTTTGAGGACGTCCATGTTACAGATGACTGACGTGTACAGGCAAGGACTTAACCTTTGGTTTGGAATTAACCTAACTTACTTGAAACTACACCCACCTGATTTGTTTTATTCAGGCTGAGTAATTATTAGAGAGAGTCATAGGCTGGACACTTACTTCTTTCATCATTACATCATTATTAGGTAACAAGCTTTCAGTCCTGACCCACTTCTTCAAAATCAAAAAAAAAAAAAAAAAAAAAAAAAAACACTGCCATGACACCCAGCCTCCTCTCCCAAGTTTATTTCGTACCTGTGGGAAGCACTGGATGCTCATTAGACTCGCAGCTTAGTTAAAACACAGCTAAACGCACACAGCCCTTTAAATAATGTTTACACAGAGAAAAAGAGAGAGAGAGAGAGAGAGAGCACATATAAATTAACCTAGCAAAGTGCACACTCTTAATGTGCGAAAGAAAAAAAAAGCGATGGACATTTACAGAAGACATCAAGCACAGTGCGGTGATGAGACTCTTAACCGAAGTAAAACATTCGAATGGTGCAAACGTTTTAAAGAAGGCCGCATGTCCGTGCATGACGAGGTGGCTCGGAGGCCACTGGAGTCGTTCTCTGATCTTTGAAAATCGACCGGAAGAGACGCATCTGTCTGTGTGAACTGTACGCACAATCATTCACCAACACCACTTTCACATTACAGGAACTCGACTGGAAGTGATATGGGAGTTCCTGGGAGGCCAGCGTTTCAGATGTGAAGTGGGGAGTCTTATCATGGCTCCGGTGTACCGGGAAAACGATGGTGATGGGGGATTATACAGAGAAATAAATGGAGTTTTTACCCTCAGAACGGTGTTCTGTTATTCTGCACAATCAATACTGAGGTTTGATTTGATTATTAAACGTCATTAATACCGTATACATCATATATTTCACTGCAACCGCGATCGGGTTCGGTTAGAAGTCAATAATTCTTGCAACTATACAGTACAGTACAGAGCTTAGTTCAGTTATACTTTGTGGCTGGAAGCATTTTCGTCTTAAGAGCTCCTTGAAAAGCACTCGAACTGGACAGACACATCACAAGAGCAGGGACTCACAAGCAAGGAGTTTAATTTAACGATCGGATTTATGTGCATGGGCAGCAATAAGACCAAGTTTTTTTTCTCCAAGCGTATGAAATACACACATTTGAAAAGCTTGAAGGCAGCTTTCTCCAAACAAAAAGACATTTCAGGGGAAAGAAGAAAAAGAAACAAACATGAAATCCTGGCTGTAAAACCAAGCTACTGGCGCACGAGTCGGCAGGTGTTAGCCTTCAACATGCAAAAGCCTTTAGCAGTACAGTGGAAAAACACCAAACTCTCGAAAAAAAAGAGAGATGGGAGCAGAAATGGGGTGTGTCAGTGTGGACTGCAGCTCATTTCTATGAGAGTCAAATAAAAAACAAAATAAATAAACTCATGCATCTATTTCATTACCATATAAAACCAATCAATCAATCAATCAATCAATTCATTCATTAATGAAATAAATGATGTTGCAGGCATTTTCAGAGCATGTAACATAAAATGTTAGAGACGGGGACAAATAAATAAAACCGATTCGGTTAGAGATCACGATTCCTTCTGTGTGTCAGCGCATGTATCGTAACACTGACGTCAACCTGCGATAATCTGCTGATCCAGTGGCCGTGTTTATGGAAATCTGCCAACATTTCTAGTCCTACTTGCTAGTAATTTGCATAATACCTGTAAAAACACCAAATTTGAATCGATGCCATAGTGTTATCAGTTCATCTCACGGAAGAAAGGACAAATCCAGACAAATCCTACACTGAACATCTTCAAGATGCTGCACTAACGAGGATTTCCTTCGGACAGACTGCGAGACAGGCGACAAAGAAATAAATCGGGTTATGTAACCGACCGGAACACACGGGTCCCTGAGCGCGAACGTATATAAGTAACCTCTCTATATGACAAACACAAAGGACGCTATTGAAAAAAAAAATCTGACCTTGACCTTGTTTGGATCGAAAAAAATTTATGAAAATTAATAGACAGACAGACAAAAGCAGGGACGACCTCAAAGCATGACATCTCCTAGTGGTTGAGGAATAAAATTAAAAGAAATGAACTTACAGGACGTAGGTGTACTGGAAATATATTTGCTTTTAACTATGCGTACAATGCCTTGTGTATGTTGCGTTAGTTTGGTGCGTATCCATCAAAAATGGCAGAAACTTTCGAGATGAGGCATCAATTTGCTTGATTTAGTAATCTCACATTCGTCTCCGATGCTTTTTCCCCCGTAATCTTGGCATAAACTAAGCTCCCTGAATGTTTGTTTGCTTCATGCCGAACTGTCTTATTGAATGCTCCAGTGTGCCACCTACTGGTATCCTCCAGTAACACACGCAAGAGGCAAATATGTGAACGAATACACTGGATGACTTCGTGAACACAAGGTTTAACAGCACATATATTTCAGGCTTTACAGGGCTGCACTTAAAGTCTTCCACAAATTAATGAACTTTTGAATTATATTAATGAAGTCAGTTTGAAAACACAACACAAGTAAGAAGAAACTCCTTGAATCCATTAATGGTAATCTACGTAGAGTAAAACATGACTTAACATTTATTTTATTGACTAAGGAATATCTAAGGACCAGGATCTACAAACACACAAGAAGATTTATGATAGTCACGAGCTCCTCCCAAACATATTGCCATGAGCTACCTAGTCAAATACGGTCATCTGCAGAATTATTGGCGCCCTTTGTAAAGACGGGGGAAATGTCTGTGCAGTTAATAAGAGAAATATAACCGAAGTAAATCTGGCTGTGAAAAACAGCTGCATGCCTAAAAACGCCTGTATCCACTGTTAGGACGATAATTAGGACGTTTAAAACAAACTGTAATTAATCTACCTGAGAGAGGATGAAGGTGTAATTTGCACCTACGTAAAAAGTGAAGATGATGATTAAAGAGGCGAAGTTTCTCCAAAGATCATAATTTGCGAAAGCTAGGAGCAATTCAGTAAATCCACCTTTAGACACCGTCTCCATGCCAACAAACCCCCTTAAAGGGGTGAGAAGAAGAAAACCTGTTATTCTAAGCGCCTTAATTTCACTAAACGCTACTGGAACTTTTACTGGAACTGGTTTGCTCGAATCAGTCGGAACAAAAATAAAGTTCACTGGCAACAAACACACTGGTCTAAAATGAAGACCTAATTACCAAAGTTAAACACTTTTTTTTTTTTTGGACTAAAGACCCTGGAAACCATGTAGGAACTTTCTTCTTGTCAAGAAGCTGCAACTGGCAACCAGTGTTTGGATATTCAAGATAAAACAATGATCTGAAAGATAAATCTAAATCTACACAACTTCATTATATAACCACAGAATCACACTTCTGCACCATACACAGTTCTCTGACCTCTAAAGGAAAACCCCAGGGTGACCTGAAGAGAACACTCCCAGAGAGAACATCCTGGAGGACAGGAAGAGAGATTGTGTACGTCTAGAACGTTTCCGTACGGTACAGCAAAGTAAAGTCTGAAGAAGACAGGAGTGAAAGTAAAGCTGTGAATCATGGCGCAGGCTGTTGATTTGATATAATTCGATTTGCTACCACTAACGTTAAGCATCTGATTTTCCTCACGCAGTTATATTTCTTACTAGTTTTAAAGGACTAAGAACTACTTACACTATCTAATATGCACTGGAATCGTGTAGCTTGTGTTGTTCATTTTTACAAAATGTCATGTCTCATATAAAGCGACAAAGCGTTATATGTTTTTTATCGATTTTAGGGAATATAACATTGGAAAGTTTACCTAAAAAGGGGTGAAAACTGATCCACCTGACTGAACTATAAAAGACTGATTAAAATTTCAAAAGCAATTAAATCGCACGGCTCTATTTGAATGACGGAAATTATTTGATTTTTAAGAAATTTGCATACATTTATTTTTGGCAACAGTTTGATACAAATTATATTTTTATTTCGGGCATTTGGCAAATCCCCTTAACCAGAGAAACCTGCATTTTAATCTCATTATACACCTGAGCAGTTAAGCGTTAAGGGCATTGAACCGTAGTCGAAAGCCTTAACCACTGAGCTATTACCTCATATTTATTTTGTACCTTTACAGTCCCGAAAGCCAATTGTGTGTCTCAGGCGACGTTCACACTAGAGGCAAAAGTGGCCCATATCTGATTTTCTGACCAAATCTGATTTCTTCATATTATGTTTTTTTATCTTACCTGTGACTGACATTAGTCTGGACAGATCACGCTCCTAATGTGACTCGCATGCGCACAGGAACTAAGTGTTACGTGATGTGTTCACGTGATCCGGCAACCTCTTTAGTCTCTTTCGGTCTTGCTTTTAAACTTTTAGCCGATCCTTTCCCCCTACAGTCAGGTTCACTTATAGCCACGTTCGGCCATTTATTCTGAGATCCCTTCAAACACAGAGCGGTTGCGATACACACCTTCTAAATTTTATTAGTTTTATTTTTTACAACAACATCACCCTAAACATTTATAAGATGTAATACCTACATTACTTTTCACTGTTGTTACCTTTTTATCTATTCCAATAAAAGGATGCTTTGCTGCCTCATTTTTGTTAGTTAACATTCGCGTCCAATGCAGCCGTGCAGCTAAAATCCTACTCGAACCTTTTAATGTGAAATGTGATGTTGAATTAGTGCCCTAAAGATGAAACATGCCTTAAAGTTTAATCAACTATTTCATTGTTTGTTTGTTTGTTTGTTTGTTTGTTTTTGTTCTTTTGGACAACATGAGAAAAATAAATAAATAATTTATATATATATTTTATATTTTTTTATAATTTCCTCCTCATATGTGAACGTCTCTCATCTCTGATCAGAATAATTCTCTCCGGCCGTAAGCTACAGTACAACATTTTTCTCTTCTATATCTCAGTTATGGCGGCACGCACGGTGTCGTAGTGGTTAGCTCTGCCACACAGTGACACCGACAGGGAGTCTGTATGTGTGTGTGGAGTTTGCATGTTTGCTGTGTGTGTGTGTGGAGTTTGCATGTTCTCCTCATGCTTAATGGGTTTCCTCCGGGTAGTCCGGTTTCCTCCCACAGTCCAAAGACATGCAGATTAGGCTCAATGGCGTCTCCCAAACTGCCTGTAGTGTGTGTGAACAGCACCATCCTGGACAGACGAGCTCTACAGAGGGTGGTGCGATCAGCTGAGCGCATCATCCGCACTGAGCTCCCTGACCTGCACTCAA
>JAQMYL010000005.1:4615597-4631242 GCA_030014365.1 Clarias pachynema | reverse complement strand
CTCCCAGCTAGGACTTTTTAGGCTAAGATAGGAGCTCTCTGAGAGAATTCTAAGAGGCTTTGTGAATACGGGCCCTGAAATGGATTACAAGTAATAAAATCAGTATGGTAACTTAAATATAGTAAAAACTGTGTGAAAATTGATTGTTCAAAAGTAGACACATTTTCAACATTTGGCTGTTTTAATTAACTTTATGATATTTAGCCTATAGCAGAAACTTTGCATAAAGTAGCCTGTAGTCATGATTATACAATTTCTTCATATACAAACATTATGATTGTATGATCTATTCTATTATCATGTATTTTATTTTCACAAAGAGTGCATTTCAAGACCTTTACGGAGGTCGGAGGTTATTTTTTATCAACCAATCACAGTCCTTGAATTGCTGTATCGTCCCTAGCAACGGGGTCGACCACACCTCCTCACTAAGATAAAGGTTTTTGTACTTTCCTCACTCAGAGCTGCTCTGAGAAATTTCCTAAATCACTTTTAGTCTAGGATTCCCAGCTAGAACTTTTTAGGCTAAGATAGGAGCTCTGTGAGAGAATTCTAAGAAGCTTTGTGAATATGGGCCCAGATCTCTGCCTAAAGAGAGTGATGCAGCAGCACTTTAGTCCTATATTCTGTCTATCCTTGTAAGTATCTCACACCCTACTCCATTTAATGTTAACCTTTTTCTTAAAAAAAGAAAAAATAAATAAATAAATTAGTTTTGTGTGTGTGTGTGTGTGTGTGTGTGTGTGTGTGTGTGTGTGTGTGTGTGTGTGTATTGTGCTGTTTTGTCTTGTCATTTGTTTTGCTCTGGAAGCTCTGTCACTAAAACAAATTCCTTGTACGTGCAAGCGTACTTGGCAATAAAACTCTTTCTGATTCTGATTCAGTAGGCGTACAATACAGTATGTCTACTGCTCAGAATCCCTCTTTTAGTGACTTTAGAATCTTCCAGTATTTTCATATTGGTCCGTACTCAGGAACGATTGCTCTCCCCTTGCCCACTTGCCAGCGTTCACATTATTATTTTTCTCTGTACTCGGGTACAATTGTGTATTTAAACCCTCCAATACAGCAGATGGCAGCTGTGAGCAGCCTTTAAACACAAGAGAAGAAGAGAACCAGGAAGTAAAATTTCACGCTATGCCTAATATTATTGATAGGAAAATTTGTAAGAGCGACAATCTCATGTGCCTTCCTACTTTATCAGCGTTCTACTTCCATATCTGATTCGATCACAGCCCAAGTACTCTATTCTGTGTCCCCGAGACCACGTCTTTTAGCAGACTTGGGCGCGGTTTCCGAGCGTGGAACTCAGCTCAGTGTTCTCACTGATCAAAATGAACCAGATTTTTTGGTCAAGTGTTCTACTAAAGAAACGATTCCGGGGCCCTGATGTGAAATTAATAACCTTAATATGTCCACCAGACATACATTAGGACTGTAGTCTTGAAAACTTCCTGTACTCACTGGTTAAAAGCTTTGAATCTTTGAAATAAAGCTTTGAATCTTTAATATTTGTTGTGACCTAGTGGGCAACGTTTAACAAAACTACACTGTATTTTTGCATTACTATAATTTTACATTAATTAAAAAATTGTGTGCGAAAAATGTTTTTTTTTTTTTTTTTTTTGGACCAACAAGTTCACAACCAGCATTGCTAAGCACATTACATCGCTCTTTCTCTATACCGCTTTATCCTGTTCAGGGTCACAGGAAACCTGGAGGCTATTTCAGAAGACTTGGGGCATACACCCTGGACGGAGTGCCAATCTATCATAGGACACACAAGCACATACACTCACACACAACGTGGAATTTGGAAATGCTCATTAGATCATTATCTGCACGTCTTTGGACTGTGGGAGGAAACCGGAATATGCAGAGGAAACCCTACAAGAATGCACACAGAATCGATGTGAGAATCGAACCCAGATCCAGGAGGTGCAAGGCCACAGTGCCACTCACATCACAGACATTTTAATAGAAATTATTTAACTCAATGCGTTTTAGAGGCATTTTCATGATTGATTTGCAATTAAAAAAAAGTGCAGGGGAAAAAAAATACATGTATTCCAGGTTTCCCAACTGATACACCATGAGATAGTATCAACATCATATTTCATTCTTGCCCTTGTCAAAAGTAGCAAAACCAGCTATTCAACTATGGGAAAGAGTATTCGGACTTTTTTTCTTTTTTCATCTCTATAATACAGTGCTCTGTAGAAATGAATGAAAAGCTCATTGATATGCATTTGGAATGCATAGAAATTATTCTTAACATTTGCAATCGCAATCGCAGTTATACTGTAAACATGTGCACGTAGACGCGAGATCAACACTCCAGACAAAAGCGAGACTGGGTACACGGTAAGTTGCATCTCTCAGAGTGTACACATGGCGTTCCTGGGGAGCTGTCTTTCTTAGAGAAACCCGAGACACTGACACACCCGGTTTTGTTTATCCAAACTGCTTTATACGAAACAAATCCTAAGAAGGTGACAATTAAGTTGATGGACACCTCCTCCGAGCTCATCGCTTGTCTTACAAAGACAATAATTACAGTTGTTTAATCCATTAAAGGGAATATTTTTATCCACGGCTATTATTCGAAACGGGGTATTATCTCATGCTGGCGTTCACTCTATGAATGTATGGTAACAAAGCAAGAATTAAATTGTTTATATGTTTATTGCTATCCAAAGTGCATTCAGCTTAAAGCAGATGGAGCATGGATGAGGCGAATGGATATCTCTCTCTCTCACACACACACACACACACACACAAACACCTTCTTTTTTCTCCTTCCTTCTCACACTATGCAGATGAAAACAATCTCATTCCCGTACTGTACTTCTTGTGTTTTCTGTCTTTTTTTTTTTCTTTTTTTTTCAGTTTTATCCTCGGTGAGAATCCTTCTAAAGTCTGACTGACAAAAACCTCATCCATCCCAGACCAATTTTCATTTCCACAGTAAACATTATGAAAATACCACTCAATGCCTGCTCACCTGCCACACCTGCCTCGCCTTTTATTCTCAAAGCCTTAGCGGTTAGGGGGAACAAAGGAGGCCCAAGCTCATTCCAAAGCCAGAGACACACAACTAAAAAAACACATGGAAAAAAAAAAACAGAAAGAGCGTGCCTTAATTGTTACTCAGGAAATATCTACTTTAGTGATAATTTCTCTAGTCTTTTCCCCAGAGCACAAGGCTGAGCACCACACACACACGCGCTCCTGAAAATTAATTCAAGATTTGTTGATATTGACTTAGAAATTGTCTTCTTTTTTTTTTTTTTTTTGGAAAATATTGCACTAGAAACTGTTCCCTACACTAGAAAAGACATTGTTCGATGGACTGTTAGTTAATGTGCTATACAAATAAATGTCACCCTTAGGGAACTCTTTATATTCAGCTATTTTTTAATTGGCAAAGATGTACTGTATGTACTGTACAGTAGTTAATAATATTAGAAGAGGCCATCTGTGTTGGTTTTCTCTAACTGGTTCTCTGGTTTCCTCTTACTTCCCTAAAAAAAGAGGATTAGTTATGTAAATTGCCCCTACTGTAGGTGTGAATGGGTATTGCCTCATCCAGGGTGCATTCCGATGTCACGCCCAGCATTCTCAAGGTACTGTAGGTCCTGATTTCGTCAACACCCTGACCAAGATGGAAAAGGTTTCTGAGGATGGATATTTAAACGATCATACATGAAAATAAAGGAATGTAGATAATAATTATATTAATGAAGCAGATACAGTAAAGCAGCAGAGTAAGCGTAATGCAGTAATACAATACTGTATATTGGTCGAAGCACAAAATCTGTGCATTTGTACAGTATAGCCTTCCTGATTTAATCACTATTTAAATAGATTGCATCAAATGCAATGCAAAGACATGAAAGTTTTTTTTTATTAAAAGAAAAAATATTTAAAAAAGAGTTGAAAAAGTGAATGAAGTGTTTAAGAGCTGAACCGAATGACCAACATTTCTGTACATTGTTTGTAAAACGATTATCGCACAGTGTTTGGGTTTTTTCCACTGGGTTTTGGGACAGCAAAGTAAAATGACTGACACTGACACGGTTGAAGTATGACCAGTAAGATGCAAACAGTAAACACCAAATATTCAGATGCTCTCAGTCAAGGTTATCACCAGCATGCATACACAAGATGGGTTACACCCTGCATCTGGTGCCAATCTATTACAAACCGCAAGGACACCCACACAGTTATCCACTATTCGGAAACAACAACCAGCATGTCTTTGAATTATAAGAGGAAACCAGAGTACTACTACCATACTGCCATACTAGTACTACTACTACTACTAGTTAGTTAAGCATTTATTCGTCACATATACTTTCCTGCACAGTGAAATTCTTTCTTTGTATATCCCATAGCCATAGCTGGGCTTAGAGCGCAGGGTCAGCCATTATACGCCGTCCCTGGAGTAGAGAGAGTTAAGGGTCCCAACAATGGCAACCTGGTGGAGCTTGGACTTGAACCGCCCACCTTCTGACCAGTAACTTAGTGCCATAACCCAAACCCAACCAGTCCACATGGAGCACATTTAGAATGACATCACATGAATGATATGTTATGGTTAAAAGCCCTATATGACATATGTCATAGCGATATTTTCTTAATTTGATTTATATCAGTATGTTCAAGAAATGCATCAGAGAAGGTTAAATATAAAATATGAGATGTTATTATATAAATCATAGTCTTAAATAGAATAAAACTTATTTCGGTAACAAAAAAAACAAGCTTTTTAATAATAACTAGTTCTGTCACATGTGCTACCCACATGTTTGGAAATTATGTCATAGGTAGACGAATTCACAGACAGTCACATGACAGCATGACAGCACCAGGATGGTCACTGATGTGACTTATGGACATCATGAGTGAAAATTAAGGATGAAATTGAACAGCTTTCTTATGGGCTACAATAATAATAATAATAATAATAATAATAATAATATTTAACCATTATTTAATTACAGTAAAAATATTACTTATGTCTACACTATGTCCTCAGATGTGACATAAAGAATGTTTAGATCAATTAAAAGGATTAACATAGAGCATGATGTCAGTGGCTTGTACACTTGAGTTGGATCAGCTGACACTCACTCATTTTTTTGGAAATGCACAGCCTGTGTTTCCCTGAAGGCGAATATGGGTGTGGATTTTCAGTAAATGATTGAGGACAATAGCAGACGGCAGCATGACGAGGGGCTGGTTACCGTGATTAGATTAATTAGTCGCTGTCATCGTGGAAGAGGATCATTTGTAAGATTAGATTAATTAGATGAAGTCAGAGAGGGTTTCTCCTTTCTCTCATCTCTTGCTTGTCTACTTCTTGGTAACGGTTGCTTTTGTCTGATCTGATACGGAGTCAAAAGCAATCATCATGCAGGCGTGCAGAACAACAGACGTGCAGCTTAGTGGGTTTTTTAATCACACGCCAGTAATAATGTAATGTCTGATAATAGCTTGAGGTGTGTTAAAGCGTGTTAGGCCAAGACGAGACGCTACTGTAAGAAGACAGAGGGCAATTCAGGTTGTGTTACACAAACAAAACTACAAGAACAACACCACAGATCATGTTCATCCTATTCATATCTGTAGTTGTATCTGCTTGTCACAGACTGTCCACAATAATAGTGCATTTGAATTGAATTAGCAGTATGCCTATGCATTCTCAGGGTGTGTTGTTTTGTCTGGATATCTTTGGCAGACATTTTAATAAATGTAAATCTTCCATTATGCTATAAAGTCTTTTTTACCCTAAAGCCTAGCATGTGAAAATAAGTTTGATTGTGTGTGTGTTTTTTTTTTTTTTGCTTTTGCATGTCAAAGTATCTCTTCTATTTGCCTAGGATAGTTTGCCGGTTCTGGTTAATTTCCGCTTACAACAAAATGCTTGCTTGCTAGCTCAGTGGTGGAGTAAAGAGGCAAACATCAACGTGTAATAACAGAACAATGATGCATAATGGAATGTACAAAATAGTACACTTAGGGCAAAGCTTTTATGGAAAAAAAATAATAATCTTGATGTGAGTAATCTTATTACGGTTATTAACTTCCTATGATAGCATGCTCTGCGTGTTTTATTTCTCTTATAGCACATTTACAGATGGATAAATCCTAAAGCTTGTGTCTTGTTTTTCAGTTTCAGTGCTTTTATTCCCACAAATAACTTATCTTCACAGATAATTATTATATAAATATATATTTTATTATATAAATCACTATAAGTCTTAAATATAATAAAACTTATTTCTATTTAACCTTTTCAAGCTTTTTTTTCTGTCACATGTGCTACCCAGGAACGTCACCATTTTGGAAATGATGTCATGGGTAGACGAATTCACAGACGGTCACATGACTGCACCAGGATGTTCACTGAAGTTACTTATGGACATCATGGGTGAAAGTTAAGGATGAAGTTGAAATCAAATTAGAATCAAATTCAAATTTTATTTGTCACATACACAGTCATACACAGTACGATATGCAGTGAAATGCTTATATGACCGCCAGTGACCTTAAAAAAATAAAAGCTTATAGATAAGGAATAAATATGAATAAAAAGAAATACAATAGAAAATAAATGTAACTAGGATGAAAATAAAAATATACTGTACAAATAAGGACATTCACAATATAGCAAAATATAGAAGAAAAAATAGAAATTTGTAAAAATGTAGAAATTTAATAAAAAGAAAAAATAAGGTTCTTATGGGCTACAATAATAATAATAATAATAACAATAAAGGCAATTTAGAAGTGGTAAATATCCTACGAAGCCTGTTTTTGGACGGTGTGAGGAGACCCATTCACCATGAGTGGAACATGAAAAAACTCAACTCAAGATGGGATGCGAACCCTTAGACCACAGTACCGCCCTGAATTAAATATTTACAATATTAGTTCTTTTCTTCTAGTGACTAACTAAGTGCTCAGACAGGCGGATCAAAGCCGAATTCAATCCTATCCATATAGAAACCCCATCATGCTTACTGGGGCGAAAAAGACTTTGAGATGTGCATTGCACAAATCCTGTGAGCTGGCTAGGATGACATCATACATGAGGACTGTGTTCAGTAGACATGTCTCCGTAGTCCTTTGTGGTGTGAGAAATTCATGTGCAACAACAAATGATACTGTAATTTTCATTATATTTTTCGATTACATCCCTATTCTACACAAGTGTGTACTGTAGTCCTTAACAACACTTAATCTATCATTAAAAAGGCTTGTGATGATCTTCACACTAATTCGATCCTTGGTAAAGTTCTTTATGTGTCAGAGCTGCATGTTTTGTCTTTTTTTTTTTTTTTGGTTAAATTTCTGGGAAAAGCCCTCAAGGCACTTTGTTAGACTCCAGACTCATATCCACTTCATGAAATGTTGTGAAAGCATTTCTCATAAACGGCTGAGCATCCAGAATGTCAGGTTTTCTGTCTAATAAAGCCGTGAAGACCAAACTGTGTGTTGATAAGTCTCGTTCCACACGGTCATAATACTGTACGTCCTGAAATTCCGATTCGAGCTGCATTTTTAAGCACCTGTATTATTCTCACCTTAAGCAAATGATTTACTGCAGTAAAGTCAGCAGCACGGATCAAACGGGAACTGAAGTGATTCCAGGAAATACCAGCGAAGATGTTTTCTTGGGAATTGCAATGCTAGGAATTGGGAGTACATCTTACACTCGAACAAACATTAGAAAAATGTGCCTACTGTATGTTGATGTGGAAAAGCACAGAACTGTCCTCAGACACAATATTTACATTTTTTTAATTGCATTTTAAGGTGATAGTTTTACTGGTTACAGCTTAATATACAATACAATACATTACACATTGCATGGCAAAAAAAATAATCTTGCACACATGAAGATTTCGGTCAGTCACCTTTAGTTTTGATTAACGCACACAAGGGGGTGGTCAGTTTGTGTGTAAAAATCATCATTCAGTACATTCAGGTCGTCAGCTGACTTCATTTTATCACCACATACAGTAACGTTGCTGAGTCTAGACCTGAGCGTCTGAAGCGACCCCTGATCGTAACACTGCCTCCAGAGGCTTGTACAGTGGACACTATGCAGGATGGTTGCATGGCTTCATGCGCTTCCCAAATCTGGGTCAATCTGGACTCATCAGACCTTTTTTCATTGCTTCAAAATCCAGCCTTTTTCTGATTAGTCTCACTAACAAGTGGTTTTCTTATAGACACACAGCTGTTTAGTCCCAATCCTTTTTGTTCTCATTACATTCTGTATGTATGGAAATGCTCTTACTTTTAGATTTTTTTTCCCCAATCACATTTCTTCCACAAAGTTGACGCTTCAGGACTATCCTTTCAGGGTTCCATCATGTGCTGAAGGGTTCTGAACCCAGTTCCAGCAATTCAAAATCTCCTTAGTTGTTTTCTTTGCTTGATGCGGCCCAATAATTAAACCCTTCTGAAATGGTGATTTTTTCCAGACAGTGTATTTATCAATGTCTTTGTTTTATGTCTAAAGACTTTAGACTATATTGCTAATATATTTTGTTCTCTATGAGAAGATACACTGACCTCCTAAAAAAAAAAAAGTCAAATTCATCCTGTTGCAAAAACATTGCAGAACACCGTATCAGCCACTTTCTCTTCTGTATTAATTCTCTGTATTCCGTTTCTTTACCCTCTTTTCCATGTCCTTGAAGCGTCCTCAGGTCGCAGGTACCTTGTTCTGGAAGAAAGGACAAGAACAAAAGTTAAATTGAATGAAGCAAGACAAGAAGATATAAACAGGACGGAAGAAAATAGGCCTTTCATATCTGTATTTTTAGGACAAAAGCATGACATAGAAGTGAAACGTGACCTACTTCTGTTTCATGTCCTGTTGTGAGGTTGAGGGAAAGGAAGAGATGCATAAATATTACCATAAGGGACAATCGGTAATATTTACACATAGTCTTGTAATTTCTGTTTATTTGTAGAAATTCTCCAGTACATGGAGTCACATACTGTATAGTATAACATAATCATTTCACAGCAGAGAACTGGCCACATTAGCAGCTTACTAGTGCCTTTAACAAATGCAGCTTTTTCAGTACTTTCACATTCTTTTTTTTTTTTTTTATATTACGGAGCCACCAACCTCGTAGAAACTGCTGTTCCTGAAAATTAATTAAAAGTTTTTCTCAGCGTTTTTATTTGATCATCTGTCAAATTCCACCAGCTCCTTGACTCAACCCATCTGGCTCCTTCTGCATACAAAGGCTCATAAACACAGATGATTAGCTAGTGTTACTGTGATTGACTAGGTGGAGAATTTCCCTACCCAACCCAGACTACATGGACAATGACCCCCAGGTCAAACCCCATGACCACAGTTTGAACGTACACAGTTAAGAGCTGTCCTTTATTAAACACCATGTCTTTTTACCCTGCCTGGCCAAAAATAAAATTGCACATGCCAATATTAATTAATTATTGGGCACATTGTGGTGACTGATTCAAGTGTTGAAATTATTCCTCATGCTCCCAGAACCACTTTGTCACAGTCTGAATCCTGGAATATAGCCGCGCCAACAGGGAAGACAATCTACCCTGATATGATATCCTGGTCATTCGGTACATTCAGGTCGTCAGCTGACTTCAATTTATTGCTGCATAGACCTGAGCAACTGAAGAAACCTCTTTACTCTCTTTCAAACAACAACAGTAATTTCAATAATTTAAGCTGGAAGGCAAATCACAGGTTAATATTAATGCACAGGTTCAAACATAGTATTGTTCCTATAAAAACAACATAAGTCTGTATAATGGAGATTTGTCAGGTCCCAGTATAGCGCCCCCTAATCATTAACCATTAACATTAAAACCACCTTCTGGTCCTTTAGGGCGTGACTCCACAAGACGTCTGGGGGTGTACTGTGGCGTCTGGCACCAGGATGTTGGCAGCAGATCCTTTGGGTGCTATGGGCCTCCATGGAGTGAACTTGGTTGTCTGGTGAATCCCATCGGTGCTCAAATGGTTTGGGATCTAGGGAATTTGTAGGGTGGGCCTTGGCCTCTTCGCCACAAGCACACAATCACACACTACAAACACTCTTTAAACACTAATCAGCCTACACTCCATGTCTTTGAACCAATCATAGGGAGAAGATGCAAACTCCAAACACAAAGTGATTCGAACCCCCAACCCAGGCGGTGTGAGGCAACACTGCTAACCACTGGGTCATCATACCTCAGTGTAATCTTGCTCAAACCTCTCATTTTTGTCTGTATGTGTAAATCACAGTATTGCATCAGCAGCTTAAGTTCCACAGAGCAGTTCTTTGTGAGTTGTTGTTCACTGAAAAAAAAAGGAAAAAAAGTTAATATGTTACCCGTTTTCTCTTACACAACAACGAGCAACTGGCGATAATAACAAAAAGTATTTAATCACTGCTCACACACATTTGTAGCAAACAGCTTTGATCATTAACGATGGGTTTAAACATTGAAAGACACTTTAGAGGTCACTGTACTGGAGATGTAGCTCTGAGACAAAAGCCTATTGTGTGTGTACAGTAAAAAAGAAAAATAATTTAAACTAATAAACTTAAAATAATCTTCTAAACAAAAAGGGACAAATTTTTTTTAATAAACTCTATATGAAGCACATATGGATAACTGAAAACAATGTTTAATTTCTATATTCATATTAGTTTTATAGTGTTAAATTATAATCTTAGACATTCTTCTAAAGGTCAGGATTAAGAGAAAAGGAGGCATGTGCTCATGAGCCAATATGTTGAAATAAACAGTTAAAAAAAACCGAAAAAAGACTCAAAAACGGGAACTGTGATTATGAAAACTGTGAGCTGCAACTATTTCTACGACGGTGGCAAAAGGGCAAAGAATGGAAAACCCCGAACTAATAAAAAACCAGCACAAACCAGGTGCGAATGTAATCAGGGTCATGGTGACACTCCTTCCCTGATGCTGAATAATAATAACATTATAAGATAAGAGAAATAAATAAAATGGTATCATATATAATTATTTAATATTTACATGCATTCATTATTTTACATAAAATGATTGACATGAAGACACTTCTGGTCCTCTTGCCCTAATATCTATTTATAGCATGCTCTCTCTGTGTATCTCTTTCATTATTTACACTTCATCATGAACCACATACTGTACTGTAGGTCACCTTAAAGGCATCCACTTACCAATTGTCCCCTCTCTAGTGCTCTTCTGGTTATCAGCTGCCTCTTCTGTACTTATCAGTGACCCAAAATATCCAGCCAGCAGCAGTGCTGTGGTCACCGGACAGCACTATGACTGGTAACATCCTGCTATCAATTTCAGGTCAAGTTTTAGTTAAAAAAAAAAAAAGAAGAAGAAAGAAAGAAAGAAAAGAAAAGAAAAGTATGTACCCCTAAAAATCAATCACAAATTCTATTTGATTTTATTAGTAAAGTTTATTATTTTTTTTTATTTCAAACTCCATGAGCACCTACTGTACTGTATACTGCTGCTGTTTGCACATTGCACATATTGATTGCACGTTTCATACTTTTTACATTTTTATATATTTCTATTTTATACTTTATTTTATTGTACCAAAATTACAACATATTGTAGATTTTATATTTTACGTTCTAAAATAAGAGGCACCTAGATGTTGTGCAATCAGTTATTACTGCCTGTAGTGGGCTAAAATGGGTTTTAATAGGGGCACATTGGGCCAAATATCATACTACGCCATGCTTGGTAAAGCAGCATACTGTAAGAGCAGCATGTAATAAAGTTGGAATATTGTGCTATTGGTGGGTTTCCTCTGTGGACAGCACTCTCTGATTCTCACACAGTCCAAAGTCATGTGTTGTAGGCTGATTATGTTCCCAAAATTGCCTGTATCATATGACTCTGTGTGTGTGTGTGTGTGTGTGTGTGTGTGTGTGTGTGTGTGTGTGTGTAGATGTTTTTGCCCTCTGATGGGAGTGTCCTGCACCTTGTGCTCCCTGCTCCAGGCCCACTGTGACCCATCACAGGATAAACGCTATGGAAACTGATGGATAGATAATTTCCATAATGTCATCATTGTGACAAAAAGAAATGTGCTAAAAAAACTTTTCTGGCCCAGTTTCAGGTGTTTGCATGGTTTTTATGATGTTGAACATTTTGCTGAAACTTACGTTTAACAAAAGCATGTCTAAAGTCACTTAAGCCTATAGGAAGGATGACTTTAAGGTTTTGTTCAAGTCACATTGTCCTAATTTAGATTTTTTTGTTGTTGTTGATCAGATCAGATTTGCATGCCATAATGATTTAAATTCATAATTACTTGTAGCTTTTATCTGACTGCGATGTGTGAACGTTTCTGTCGGCACGCATGCACTCATCGGTACGTCTTTTTTCATCATATTTGTGGGTGACCCCATGTTCATTTTAAAATATGGATGTGATTTTAGCAAGGATATGCTTGGGGTTTTACTCTGGAGCACAGCAAGATGTGTGTCGTCTGTATTTGTTGCTATCCAGCCGAAAAAAGAAAACCAGATGGCTCACTTTAGCTGTTTTAGCTATTATTATTATTATTATTATTATTATTAGCACTTAAAATGTGCAGAGATAACAAGTCGCATGAACTCCGATCTGACTGTTCTCATTCAGGTTGCATGACTGCATACTGTATCTACAGTATATACCGATCAGCCATAACTTTATGACCACCTGTGTAATATTGAATTAGTTCCCCTTGTCGTCTGGCCATTGCAATTTGGCCCTTATCAAAGTCACTTAAATCTTAGATATTTTTTTTCTATTTCCAACACACCAACACAACTTCAGGAAAAAAAGGAAGGAACACTTCCAGGTTCCATTATAATGAGACATGTAACTGTAGCTACCGTGACCAGGGCCAAATTGTGGTGTCTAGACGACTGGGTCAGAGCAACTCCAAAACAACAGCTCAAGTGCTCCAACTAAGGAAAAGTGGTGAACCGGCAACAGGGTCATGGGCGGCCAAGGTTCATTGATGCATGTAGGTTGAAGGTTGGCCCATGTAGTCCGATCCAATAGAAGAGCTACTGTAGCTCAGATTGTTGCAAAGGTTAATGCTGGTTCTGATAGAAAGGGGTCAGAAAACACAGATCATTACTGTTTTGGTGACAAACGGGAGGGACCTACTCAATATTAAGCGGGTGGTCATAATATTATGGCTGAGCAGTGTTTATACAATCCAGGACCGCAAAATCAAAAAGTGATTCAGATTTGAAAAACATCAGATTTGTGCACTCAGACCTAAAAAAAATCAGGTGTGTCTCATTAGGGTAAAAAAATCAGATTTGAGTCACTGCAGGTTGGTAATGTGAACATAGGACTACCTATAACATTCACTAGATAATAGCCTTGCATTTTTTTCCCAAGACGAATGTTGTCCCTGTCCCAACAAGGGTATGGTCATGAGCCTCTGTTGATATTGATATTAAAGTCAACTCAATATTAGGTGGGTGGTCATAATGTTATGGCTGATTGGTGTATATCTTGATTTTTTAAATTACAATTGTGGTTTGTTGTTTGCTTTGAATTTGAATGCATTAAACAATTGACTATTTGTTTTTTAAGTAAAATAATAAACACCTTCGAGGCATGTGTCATATGCTTTTTTTTAGAAAGCAAATTATTATCCTGCCTGTCTTTGGTCTTCACCTCCGTCTCAAGTTTTTCACTGCGAAAACAAAGCACATCTTCTGTAATCATGCTGAATAAGAGCGTACGCCAAATGCTAAACAAATCGTTATGTTTGTGTTAAAGCGTCTCATGTGATCCACTTGAACAGTGTACTGTATATACTGTATACTGCTTCATTTGTGGCTCATCATTGGACACTCCAAATAAAAAGGCTGATCCTGTACCGTGCCGTCGTGTGGAAGCCTCCATTTTTTCATTGGCACAAAGACAGCTGAATCTGAGAGCCCGTGAATGTAAACAGTGGCTGTGTGTTTCTGCCAACAGAAACCAAACTATCCTCGTGAGACATCCACTGTATCTATTTATACACTCTATTTACATTCTATCCCTGTTTATATGCTGGCACGAATCACTACTTTACAGTGGCAGCGTTTTTACAATACTTTAATA
Organism: Clarias pachynema; assembly: GCA_030014365.1. Taxonomy (NCBI): domain Eukaryota; kingdom Metazoa; phylum Chordata; class Actinopteri; order Siluriformes; family Clariidae; genus Clarias; species Clarias pachynema. Next base: position 4,617,103 of record JAQMYL010000005.1, on the reverse strand, counting down.
CTGTGTGAAATATTTTTAAATGTTCATTTATGGCATTTGGAAGACGCTTTTATCCAGAGTGACCTACAGAAGTGTTTATTAAGTCATTATCAATCCTGATTCTGGTTTACATTATATTTTTTCCCCTTATCCTTATTAGATAAATGGTTGAACATGAATAACTGCATCCTTTCGTTTTTCTTATCATCAGTCTCATATCTCTTCATCCAGATCCGTTCTTCCTACCGTAGCTTCATTCTATTTCATATACTTGAGAAATCTTCCTGTGTCATTTCATAGACTATTTACAAAGAAAGCTACACATATAGCAAAGAAAAAGTATGAAAAGTATCAAAGCTATACTCACCCATGCTGCACATATAAGTTCATTACATTTATTAATTATTTCTGTCAAATAAATGTTTTATTTTATTTTATACAAAAATCTGAGTCCATTAGCACCATAAATTTAAAATGTTTGCTTCAGAGATCATGGATGTAGACAACATAAATTTGGCATGTTCAACATTTACAAAGTAAATATTAATGACTGAGCCTCAGTTGTGAATCAAAGCTTAAAAATTGCAGGCAAATGAAATCATAAATTGGTCTGTCTTGTCTTGGCGTTGTCACTCTTGGCCTTCAAGATGATCAGTTGTGAAATCAGTTGTTCGGAATCTGTTCTACAGTATACCTGGGAAATGATAATGATTTGGCAACCTTAAACCGTCTGGCAACATCTGTTTGCGTTTCTCTGAGTTGAAGCATTCTGATTGGCCTCTCTCTGTTAACATTGTCTAAATTGAAGTCAAATTGCACGATAAGAATGTTTTCCTTCAAGATATACAGTATCAATTGAACATTTTCATGCACGTGCATAACACTCTACTGAGCATGATGGTGATTTTACATTACCTTTGTTCTTAAAGTAACAAGGCAAACAAAATTATAAAATAGATTTTGTTTTTTTGCAACAGTACAGTATGATTTTATTGTATAATATAAGACAAAGAAGAAGAAGATATTATAGCGCTTCTCTGTCTGAAAATACAGTTGTAATTTATTTATAATTTGTAAACTTCTTGTTTTGACGCCGAGCGTCACGTGATCACAACTGGGCCAACAGTTGTTCTCTCTCTTGCGCTGCGGAATTGTGGGTAATCGTCTCCCCTGTTAGTTCGCGTCTCTTACTGGTATAATCAACATCCGTGCACGCGTGTACTGTTTACTATAACACTTAAAACATATTTTATGCGTGTGTGTACAGCGCGTGTAAAGCAAAAGCAAGTCTCATTAGAGAGGTTAAAGATCCATTTTCTCTCTCTGTATCAGTCTGCTCAACACACACACACACACACACACACACACACACACAAACAGACCCCTCCTACCTTCGCCTTCACAGACCCACACACACACACACACACACACACACACACACACTCTTTCACTCTGCTCTACACAGAAACACTGCTCTGTCGCGATTCTTTTTAAAGGTAAAGTGCAGGTTAATTTGTTTTATTTTTA
>JAQMYL010000005.1:4600351-4613382 GCA_030014365.1 Clarias pachynema | reverse complement strand
TATATATTATTATTATTATTATTATATGTTCTCACAAGGTCTTTCATAATTATTCTGTCTATCTTGAGCAATGCTTTTTTCCCCACACAGACACTTCTAGACCTAAGATTACTGAGTGAATTAGTGTTAGGTTTGTGTTTGGGTCCAGTTTAACTCACCACTGTGTAGGCAGGACATAAAGGTCTCAGAGCTCATCTGACACTGATGATCTTGATGACAGAGTTAAGTCTGTAGCATTTACTCTTTCCTTTCAGCATTTCCCAGTATGCACAAATGGGAGGAAATTAGTGGCTGTATTTTCCACATTGACAAATCAATGATAAGTCAATAAGAAGGTAAGAAATGGCAGAGACAGCAGTAAACAGTAGGGGTATGGTCCGTGTTTGTGCTACTAACACTGTCTAATATAGTAAATTTTAAAAAATGCATTTAAGTGAAATAGGTAAGTTTAACAAAAAATATTTGTATACCTAAAATATTAGGTGAATAATAATGGTCATTTTTTGACTCATTACATCAAAATGCAATCTTAATTATTGACAAATAATTAAAACATAATGAATTTATGAAACTAATTTCTTGTAGTAATCAAGAGGTAACTTGCGGTTCTAAAAAATGAAATCAATAAACAGACCCACAGCCTAATAAAAGAAATGCACCCAATGTATCATTTTTATACAAGAAAGAGTTTTGGTCTCCTTAACCCATTTCTGACAACGTATGTGGTGGATTTATATGTACCTCATCGTTTTTTTGTTTTTGTTTTTACAGTTTTACGTTTTTTTTATTATTATTTACAGTTTTTTTGATCATATATAATTAGGGGCATGGCTGATTTGATTGACAGCTCCAATGCAGGTGTCAACCCGCTAGCTGTCTGCTATGAATCACCTTAGCTAACCAGCTAATTGAAATCGGTTTAGTTTAACTTAACAACAAATGTAGGCCTTGGTACGAGACGACGTGTAGGGTATGGATGGCAGGGTTCAGTCAAAAAATAATAATAATAATAATCAAGTTAATTCAAGCCTCTTTATATGTACAGTCTTTTCCATTTGTTACAGATTAAATTTAATTTAGAATCAGTTCAGTATCAGGTTATTGTCTCTGTCCCATCTCTAATTAGCAATAAACTGCAGTATAATTCTTCCCCTTGACTGTGTATACACTAATCTGCCATTTTCTCAGGCTGAACCCTATAGATCAGTGTACAGTTACTGACTGCATCCCTTCTGCTGCTATTCGTGGTTTCTCAGTTCTCAAACGTGTCAGTTCAACAGGACCACCTCTGTGCAGATAGCATGACATGGTCAACCTCTCGGCTTCCTGCCCTTTCTGCCCCCATCCCCCCCCCCGCCCTAAAACCTCGCACCTCCCACCCGGGTATCAGACGCAGCAGCTGGTATCATGTTTCTGTGAGCCCTCTCTAACTATTTTCTTTTATGTTGCTAGATACTTCTTGTCTACACTTAGGTGTTTTGAATTAGCGCTGTTCTTATTTATAGTGGGAGGAACAAGGGAACTAAGTACTAAGTAATTTAAAAAAAACTCCCTCAAAAAATTTTTTTTTAGGTAAAATCCATCTTTTTGTGTTATTATCTAATGTTTAAAGCCAGCTAGTTTAATGTCATCTATCGTTTAGCGTCACCCTGGACAGGTTGCCAGTCCATTACAGGACACACACTATGGGCAATTTGGGAACCCCAATTCCTCCCCAAATCTGCATGTCTTTGGATTGTGGGAGGAAACCAGGGTACCCAGAGAGAACCCACCAAGCACAGGGAGAACATGCAAACTCCATGCACAGAGACCCCAAGGTGGGAATTGAACCCAGACACAGGAGGTGCAAGGCCACAGCGCTACCAGCTAGTTTAGCTACTTTAGTTAGTTTAGTTACTAAAAAATGCCAGTTTCTATATGTTATGTTTTATTCAAAATGTTACTGTTCATTTTAGTGTCCTTAGTTGCTATCCAGTTCTCTCGAACATACACTCCGATGTACACACAATCTTACTGTCAAAAGACCCCCAACCACAGGAAGACATTTGTACTGTACGAACATCACCATTAAAATGCATTCATTATATAGTTAATAAGGGATATGACTATATGGTGGTTATCGGTTTACCAAAGCTCTATGGGAATTATAAACCCAGTTGTGGTGTACGGTATGAAGTTATCTATGTTTTCATTCAGACATCTGACTGGATTTGTATTACAGGTAATTGCTTCCTATATGCTTCCTTTGTTTCTCCTTCTCCTCATTCAGTACCTTGTCAGGCCTTGCCCTCTACCAGGCTTCATCAGGTGACACAAACAGTGCTGAATAGGCATCATTGTGCTGAAACACTACACCTGCAGCCAGCAGCAGCTCTGTGGGAACATGACCACGCTGAAGACTCCGAGCGGCCGAGAGAAGCTTTCGGACTAAACCTCAAATAATGAAACTGCACCCTTTTTTACCTCTTGAAACTATTTCTGTATGTTCTCCCAACTGCAGACCTTATACTGTTCATTATTTCGAATAGATTCTTACTTTATTTAATTTAATTGACGGTTTATGAGTAAACTGAAATCGACATAAAAGAACTAATCAAGTAATAAACACTCCACCAAACTTCTGCGTGTGTGTTTTTTTTTTTTTTTTTTTAAAGACCCCCGATTCATTTGATTGTCAGACTGGTTCAAAAGGACAACTACAGGGAACAGGCAATAAGAAATGTAAGACAAAGATACATTGCAAAACCAGAATAACTCCTAAATCAAAAACATTTAAAATCAGTGGATGTGATCAAGACACCAGTGAGAAATTGGGGGAAAAGAAAAGAAAAGACAATCTCTGCGTCTTTGCACATTGCACAATTCACAGTTATGGACATTTTACAGGAATAAACCTCTCTGCATTTTTGCACAATACATAGTAACGGACACTCATGCACAGTTGCACATACCCCGGATATTCATGGTACATTGCACATTGCACATTCATGCACATTTGCACTTTTGCACAGATTATGGACATTTATTGACCATGGACATCTACACACACATGCATATTTGCACACTTCCTGGTCATTTCCAGTTATTTACATTTAAATTCATCTTTATATTTTTCTCTCATTGTATAGACAAGTTTTTATATTTCTTATATATTTTTTGAAGTTTTTAATATTTTTTATTTTTTACATTTTTAAGGTCACGGGCGGTCGTTTAAGCATTTCACTGCATATCGTACTGTGTATGACTGTCTATGTGACAAATAACATTTTAATTTGAAATTTGACAGTGACAAGTGGCAATGTGAGCAATCACAGGTAAAAACTGAAGTGTGCTCCGTAGTGCTGTGAGGAAAATCCGTGAGAAAGGAACAGTGTAAAAAGTTAATCAATGACAGATTTAAAAATAAATTAGGGATTAAAAGTGTCCCTTTTAAGTGTAAAAATGAAATCCGGTACAGTATAAAGTAAATTCAAATTTAATTTCTCACATACACAGTACGATGTGCAGTGAAATGCTTAGACGACCGACCGTGACCTTAAAATAAAAGACTATTAATAGGAAATAAATATGAAAAAGAAAATAGAAGGTAAATTTAACTAAGATGAATAAAATAACTGTACAATACAAAATATACAATATAAGAAAAATATCAGAAAAATATAGAAAAATAAGAAAAACAATATAGAAATATAGATTTATTTATTTATTTTTTTTATAAATTATTTTTGGGGATTTTTCCAATTTTCACCCCTAATTTAGTCGTGGCCAATTCCTCCCCGTCACTAGGGGGCTCCCAATTAAGGCTACCACTACCGAACTGCGTGACGTCAGCCGACTGCATCTTTTCGAACTGCTTGCTTACGCACCATTAGGGGCGGAGTAACACACTCGGAGGACAGCGCTATCCGCTCCTTCCGAGTGCACGAGCTCCCAGACGCCCCTGATTGGCTGTAGAGCCGTGATTAATGTGGGAGCGCAAGTACCTCTCATCCCTCCCCCCTGAGAGAGCTCGGCCAATCAGCTCTCTCTGTGCCTCCGGCTGCGAGAGGAAAACAGCATCACCCGGGGTTCGAACCAGCGATCTCCAGATGATAGGGCGAGCGCTTTACCACTGCGCCACTCGGAGGCCGAAATATAGAACTTATGGAATTTCTCCGATAAATAAATTAGACTGTGTAAAATAAATCAAGGACAGTTTAAAATAAATTTATGTAAACTTAAATTATCACTCACTCATCTTCTATACCTCTTTATCCTGTATTCAGGGGACCTGGAGCCTATCTCAGGAGGCTTAGGCCGCGAGGCAGGGTACACCCTGGACAGGGTGCCAATCCATCGCAGTAAACTTACATTAGACTGTGTAAAATTAGTCGGAGACAGTGTAAAATAAATTATACAGTGTAAAATCAATCAAGGGCATCTAAAATAAATTAGTGTCAAATTAGTCCGAGAAATCAAACTAAATAAATGAGAGAGTGTGAAATGAATGAATGACAGAGTAAAACAAATAAGACAGTAAGATAAATCAAGGACAGTGTAAAATCAGTCGAAGACAGTGTGAAATTAATAAAGTCAATCAGAAACAAATGACATTCTGTGAAATAAAACAGGAACAGAGTAAAACAAGTCATGGGCAGTGTAAAACCAATCAGAGACAGTGTGAAATAAATCGTGGACAATGTCAAACCAAACCGAGACAATATGAAATAAAATTAAAAACATTGTGCCTTTTAAAAGCATGGACATAAGAGAATGGAATTTAAGTATTAATTAAAACTGGAGCAATCATAAAAATGTAAAATAGATGAAAACCAGGCGCATTTGTTTGTGTTTGTGTGTGTGTGTGTGTGTGTGTGTGTGTGCGTGCATAGTTCATGATTGTGGCGGGCAGATACACACTCCTGACCAGCTTAAAACACAGCTCTCCTTCATGTCCCCCAACAGAATGTGCAGTCTGTCAGCGCTGGGCTGAAGAGTGAACAGGGGTTTAATTTAAAATGGTTTTTAATCTGTTTCACGTAAGGGCACAAATACTGCATGTTACACACCTTTTTATAAAATGCTCCTCGGTCTCCACTTTGCGTCCGCTTTAAGCTCTAAGCTGATATGATCAACTTCCTGTTTTAAATGTGAAAGTTAAACCAGGCAGAGACGGTTTCTTTATGACTGCTGTTAGACTTTTAAGCTGTAGGAGTTTTGGTACGAGAGTCCCCAGATCAAAACCCACCTCTCCAGAAGACACTATAATTCCCTACAACAGCATCGCTGACGTCACCTTTCACCACATCCTGTGATTACTTCTGCCATTTGTGTGGGTGTGTGTGCGTGTGTGTGTGTGTTACAGAAAGTCTCCCTGTTTCTCCTAATCACTCACACAAACCACCATGTGGTTCAAGTCTTGAACCTGATCGTTCAGAAGGTGTGTGTTATACAGTAAGTGTTTTTCCAGCATGGCTCAAACACTAGTTCTGGCTGTAACATGAGTGATTTGTTTATATTTATGAGCTCAATTGAATAGGGGATTGTTTCTATAAAGAAACATGCGTTTATAGGGACTTGAATTGTGAACACTCCACATAACATAAGACTAATATTTCATGCTTTAAAAAAAAAAAAAAAAGAACAAAAATTATTTTGAAGTTTTTTTTATTTGGAGATGATTATTTACGGGTAATGGGAGAAGACTTTGTTATGGTTTGTAGTACAGGACGTCTCGGAGGACAGAGGAGTTTCCGGTTTCTCACAAAATGACAAACTGCGTTTTTTGTTTCATTAGCTTCAGAGGACAGAGGATACAGGAGGGGTTTAAAGTAAACGATAACAAGAACTATCTTGTCTCACAGGCAATCCGTGACACTGGATGATGATTACTGCTGTTACAGTAATCCACTCTGTGATAGTGTGATACACTCACGCTTTATCTTGTATGCAGGGTCGCGGGAGGCCTGGAGTCTATCCCAGGAGACTTAAGCCACATTAGTCCCATACACCCTGCATGTGGTGCCAAAGCATCACAGCGCACACACACACACACATGCTCATTCTGGGAATTCTAATTAGCCTAATCTGCATGTTTTTCGACTGTGGAAGTAAACCCACCAAGCGCGGAGTGAATATATGCAAACTCCATGCACACGGACCGAAGGCGGGAATTGAACCCGGACACTGGTGGCGCAAAACCACTAAAACACCGAGCCATCTTGGTGTGATACAGCGCAACATAATGTGGTGCAAAGTGAAGTAAATTATTTTTGCAATTTCCTATTACTTGGCCTTCTAAACCGTCAGTTATGTGACTTGAAAGCGCCGTGTTAACGGTAAGGACCAAATTAAGCACAGATCACGTTGTACGAATGGTTGTAGTGTTGAAGCATGCAGATATGAGTCACATCCCCTCGGCCCTCGGCCCCTGACACGCATGACTCTCAGACGACTCTGTAGTCGCTTCTGCTTTTCCTGTATGCTAGAAGAGCAAGTCTTCCTGATATACTACATTACTAACTTATAAAGTCTGACAGTGAGGTGAATGGTTGCCTTAATTTCCAAGGAGTCTGGTGCTGTGTTTCATTCTGGCTCTTTCTATTAGTTAAAACTTCTTCCTATTGCCATCTCAGGGAGTTTTTCCTTTTGCCATTGTCACTTTTTTTCTGTACATTTTTCTCATTTATTTCCATAATTTCTTACTTCTTACAATAAGGACCAGTGCTTAAAGCACTATACAAATAAAATGTAATTTAAGTCGAATTACTCCATGTCTCCATGACATCACCCTTAAAATTGTCTAATTAATCCAGTAGAATAAAAACTGATTAGACATAAATTATCACTTAGTTAATTCGTAGTTCCACATTAAAAAATGCAAAAAATTATTATATCTTGAACAAATATCCTTTTTCGGTGATTATTTATGATGAATGGGAGAAGTCTTTGTTATGGTTTGTAGTACAGGACGTCTCAGAGGACAGACGGGTTTCCGGTTTCTCACGAAATGACAAACTGCGCTTTTTGTTTCATTAGCTTCAGATGACAGAGGAAACAGAAGGAGCTTGTGAAAGAGAATCTGTTTATAATGTAAATGATAACAAGAACCATCTTGTCTCATAGGCAATTCATAACACTGAATGTAACTATAGGTATTTAAAAAGCACTATACAGTATGCATGTTGTTTGGTAACAAGGTGTAAATTAGGTGTAAATTCTTAGTTAGTTAGCAAGTTAGTTTTTTGTAATTTATGTTGTAAATTGATGTTGTATGTAGCATCTTTGTCTTGGAGGAACGTCGTTTCGTTTCATCGTGTATTGAACTGTATATGGTTGAAATGACAATAAAAGCCTACTTGACTTGAATCTTAAACACTGCTTTATCATGTGGTAACAGGGTGGCAGGGGGCCTGGAGTCTGTCCCAGAAGACTTTCCATTTATCAATTTTTAATTCTATAAAATAATTTTTTAAAAGCACTATGTACTATATACAGTACTGTACAGGCTTTGGAACTGACAACAGTGGAGTGATTTTGTATAGGGTTAAGATCCTTGTCCAAACACTGGCTATGGCTCGACTCCTGACCCTCTGATCGGCTCAACCGCTTGAACCACAACCACCCCAAGATTCGAACCCAAATCTGAGTGCTGACCTCTAAACCTGCCAAATATGACATTATGTGAAATATTCATGACTTATTTTATCGATGTTAAGCATTTATCAACAGTTGTATTCCTTTCTTTAAAAAAAAAAAAAAGATACACAAATGCAACATGCAATCAGTATAATTAGTGAAAAATTATCAATGCATCTATTAATATTTAATATAGAGAAAACTGTTTTGTCCACCAGTTTGATTTTCATAGCAGCAGTTATAAAGCACTGTTTTTACATTTTCAATTTAAAGAATTTCAATTTCAATTTTGTGTTGAATTACAGCAAGGTCAACGATTTTGTTTCGTAATAAAAGTGATGAAGTATTAAAAAGGGTGTGTTAATCCTGTAGTGCATACAATGACACCTGAGAAACACTGCGCTTCAGAAAATCCCAAACCCGTGATACACACACACACACACACACACACACCCTACAAACACCAACAAACCCAGACTTTGCCATTTAAACCAGCTTGTTCTTTTGTTAAGCAAATTTAAGCAAACAGGTAGCACTGTTTAAAGTCAGCATATTTTAGAATTTATGTTTAGGTTTAAATGCTGAAAGAGTGCTTTAAAAAGGCCTCGCTGCCTGCACCGCTTTAGCATCAATGACGCTGCGTGAATTTGTGCTTATTTTGAAATTTGCGTAAGGTATGGTGCTAATTTAGCATCATGTACAAAGGATGTGGTAAAATGCTGCTCTTTTGTTTTAGAGATAAGTGGTGCAGCGGTTAGCACTTCACATCATGTTGCTTTATACAACCGTAGAACATCGATGATAGACTTTTAGTGAAGCAAATGATCAAGATCTCACTTCAATATGCATAGATCAATAGAACTTTGGATAGTACAGTAAATAAAATAAAATAGTATTACAGTATATATACAGAGTAAGCCAAAAAAGTGTATACACACTTGTAATGTTAATACTAAATTTATTGCTATATGTTATATATTGATATATATGATAATCTTATGATAATAATATGAAAAGATTAACAATATTATATTAAAATAATATACAGTACATCATACTGAAGTGTGTATGCATTTTTTAGCTGACTATATGTACAGTATGTTTGGTGCTGTTCAGGACTAAGCTGATCTCATTTTACAAACTAAACAGAAAGAATTTCCTGGGAACCAGAAATACCCCCTCACACACACACACACACACACAGAGAGAGAGAAAGAGAGAGAGCGAGAGAAAGAAAGAGAGACAGAGAGTCAGTGTGTGTGTTCTGGAGATGGTAAGACAGTAAGAGCTGACCTTTCCCAGAAATGTAAACACAGAAGTTGCTAAGGCATAAAGAGAGGGATAAAGTAACTCACTACATAATTTAAACACAATGCCTCTCCTCAACCATAAAAGGCAAAAACCCTTTGCTCTTCCTCACTCAGCCATTTCAAGACAGTTCAATCTTTATACATTTAATCCGTTTAAAAGGTTTGATGCACGGTTCTGATTGGAACACAAGGCGGTGTAGGGGTTAATCACACAAATCTGGCCCATTCTGTATACACAGGAATTTCATAGAGTCACTTAAGGGCTTGATGGCAAACTGTTAGAATGAGTTTAGCCATGGACTCTTCTACACTTGTATACCAAAGGACAAAGGTCTCTATGGAGGAAGGGTGTGTTTGGGCAGATCACAGGAGATTTTAGGCTTCACTGGAAGCCCAACTTCCATAAAAATGCTGGAAATTGCAGCAATGAAATGTTTTCAATGAAACCTCCTTGGTGGGATTTACTGTAGGACTTAAGTGAATCAAATGATCAAAATCTCACATCATACCGTATATTGTGCTGTTGATGTATTAAACTCAACCTCCTTTTTGTCAGACACACAGCCTGTGTGAAAAACCCATTTGGTGCCCCTGAGCTAACAGACACCTGTTGAAGCCTGCGCATCAGTTAATGTCTGATAGATGTTTGTCTACTCCATGTTTTAATGAGACAAAAGGCTAACCCACAAGCTTTCAACACGTCGTGTCCAGACACACAGACTGAGCGCAGGTGTATTTTGCTCAGACAAAAACATATTAACATTTATTGTACTGTGTATTCTTTATGTGTGCCACTCAGGCACACGGTTTCTCTTTATGATGATGGGCGGAGCTTTTAAAGGTGCGGAACCTTGTAACCCAAACCTTTAACCGGGAATGAGCATGTCAAACGTAAAGACTTCTGGATGATTTGGAATTGTTCAGAGCCTACATTAGTGGTGTAATGTGTACATTTGTGAGTAAACTGTAAGCATGTAGAGCTGTTTAATTATTTATTAAATTCATTGGTCATTCACTGTATCAGCCTAGCTTCTTCCATGTAACGTCCTTCCTCAGCTAATAATAAGCGGCTTAATAGTTTTTTTGTGGCAAAATGGCCGACATTGCTAATGTTGACCTGATATTATAAAAGTCTTTTGATGTGGATACTTAAGAGATGAAACTGTCTAGAAGAAATCAAAAGCCACACTGAAACTGGGTAACACAGGCAAAGAAAGTCAACGATGATGAGAGACCTGTATAGTGTTAATTTCATCAACGAAAATAATAACGTAAAAAATATTCGTTAGCGACCTTTTTTCCTGTGACTAAGACGAGACGATGACGAGAGGTCACGGATATCGATGAACAGTGACAGCGATGAAATCAGCATGCAATCTTGTTGACGAGATGTTAACGAGATGGTTTTTTAAAAAATTATACTAATAAAACATTTCTCTTCCAGTTTTACATGTTACTACATGTTAACATAGTTCTGTTGTGATGTATTTTATTTTATTTTATTTTATAGTTAAACCGTTGCCAAACACATTACATTTAGGCATTTGGCAGACGCTCTTATCCAGAGCGACTTACATTAAGCTAACAGGTTAGCAAATGATTGTGACCCATAGGAGCTATCCCTACAACAGTCCAAGTCTGTAAATTCATATTTTTAAAAAAAGTTTCAAAACACGGTATTGTCCACACTGCTCCTATTGTTTTGTAGTTAAAAAGAATATGGACATGCAGCAGCGTAAAAATACATATAATTAGCTGAAAACATCAGATGAAAAGATACATTTTAAATGTTAAGATTATTATTTAGTGAAAAACCTTTAAAAATTTGTTTTGGCTAGACTAGTTTATCTGTAGGGTTAATTGATATAAATTTATTGCTAAAGTTTTACGTTTTCATTGACTAAAACTAGACTAAAATACTTATGGGTTCCTCCGACTAAAACTAAACTAAAATGTCCAGACTTTTAGTCAACTAAAACTTGACTAAACAAAAATAGGATAAGATTGACTAAATATGATTAAAAAAAAATAAGAGCGACATTTATCCCGGGACTAAGACTAAGACTAAAATTTTAAATAGCTGACAGAATTAACACTAGACCTGTAGTCATTCCTTACTTTAACTACTTTAACTAGCAATGAGGCTTAAATCTTAACTTGAAAAAATGCATGTTTGTGATTCACTTGCGAGTATGAGCTAAAACCTTTTACAGTATAAGACCTTTGAGATACAGGGCAGGTTTAAGGTTGTTGTTTACATTGCCTGGCCAATAAATCAATAAATAAATAAACAAATAAAAATCGCCACTTCTGAAGGGTCAAATTATTGAACTGGGTTAAGAAACAACACGTTATTAAAACTTGAACTGATAGTGCTGAAATATCAACTTTGCCAAAGACATTAAGTAGACTCAGCTTTAATTATTAATTATTAAAATAAGTCTATGTGGCAATAAAATGAAGTCAGCTGAAGACCTGAATGTACTGATTGACCTGGTTATCACATCTGTGGAGTTTCTCTTCCGTGATAGCACAGCCATATTCTAGCACTTAGATTGTGAAATATTCAGCGGGTCTGGGAGCATGAGGAATCATTTACACACATGAACTGGCCACCACACTGTGTGTGTAATCAAAGCTGAAGGTGGCCGAACTAAATCTTAAAGTGTGCGACTTGTATTTTAGCCATGCAGTGCAGTTTAACAATCCTAAAGACTATGATTGTTGCGATGAACATCATTTTAGCACATATACAGTAGGACTCGGTTGTGGTAGGGAAATTATTTAGAATCCCACAGGGGTTGTCCATGTTCAGGGTGGGGACTGCCTGACGAGCGAGAGAGAGAGAGAGAGAGAGAGAGAGGGAAGGATAATTAGGCCCAAATGAGTTTGTCCTGCGGTGAACCTAAACCTTCACACATACACACTGCATTGAGCCCAGCATAAACTTCCCTGTACTTTCAGATCCCACATCATTAAAGGTCGAGCAGCTGAAAGCCTCTAACATGGAAGCTTGATGCAATATATTATAGGAGAGAAAAACAAATTCGTTTTACTGTATCTCCAGAGATAGGTGGGTGCTTCTCCTGAAACATAAACCCAGTATTGTGTGTTAAAATACTGTATAATGGTGCGTTCAAGTGCTGAGAAACAGTTAGATCAGCGGCTTTTTCTGAACAGTCATTAAATTAAGGAGAGGCTCTCAAATCGGTCATCAGGCTATACCAGGATGTACAGATTAAGCATTAAAATACAACACTTTGCAATACCCTTAAACAAGAGTCTATATGTTCTCACGTTTAATATAATTATTTTGGCCATATAATAGTCAGTAAAGTTCTTAAAAAAAATAAAAAAGGTCAATTTTGGATAAATGACAAAATGAAAACCAACCATGACCCACAATAAAAACCCAACAGCACCAAATTCTCTGCAATACTATGCTAGAGGTAATGTTTTCTACCACCCTATGGTTTCCTTTTCTTTTTCTGCCTTCGCACCTACCATTTCTTCTCCAGCAACCCCCTAACCTTTGACAAAAAAGGAAGATGTGGGTATGCACATTCGAGTGTGCATTTAACCACAATAAGTGCTCTGAAAGCACGTCGTACACTCTGAGCTCTCACACACAGACACACAGGCACATAGTGACACATTTCAACTCCACAGCTAATAGAGCAAGGCCTGTTTACTCAAAGAGACCTCCCGAAAACACAGACCCCATTCAAGTTCTGCTCTGAACAAGAAAATCTCGAACTGGGCTATTAAGTGTACAGACAAACACAGTCACACATAGACTTTACTCCCTGTTGTCCTTCAGTGGAAACAGTATTAACTATTATGTAAGGAATAAAACCCCTGGGGGCAGGCAGGAAAAGAAATCAACAAAGGAGTCGTGTGATGCGGTGATGTTACCACTCCCAAAATTGATTCATTTCCAAGAACAGCACTTTGCATGGTTTCCAAAAACAACAAAGACTTATTTACAAAAATTCAAAGACTTTTCTTTGTGGACAAAGAACGGTATTGTCATGCGCACTCAGTCACGGCCGGCACTAGGACCCGGAAGTAAGACGGCCGCGAACCAGAAAGCATAAAAGGAAA
>JAQMYL010000005.1:4566614-4595657 GCA_030014365.1 Clarias pachynema | reverse complement strand
CCCGAATATATATATATAATATATATATATATATATATATATATACATATAGATAGATAGATAGATAGATAGATAGATAGATACTGTATATAGATAGATGAAGAAGAAATTTCCCCACTGTGAGACGAATAAAGGTATATCTTATCTTATCTTATTTCTTATCCTATCTTATCTATAATCAATATAGATACTTGCACTAATTTGACCTGTGCGACTTGGTCTCCTCTTTCGAACACATTTGGTTGTTTTCTTACACAAAGTCCAGATTTGCACATTTGTTTTACTGTATGGATATTTCGTCCGCTCTGGATGACTGGATATTTTACCTGTCATGCCTGTGGAGTAAATATTTGCATCTTGTTCTCTGGTTACATGGTGCTCCTGCGCGTGCCTAATTCAGTGGAACAGCGCCCCCTTATGGACATTATTTGATCTGTTTTCTATTTATTTATTTATTTATTTATTTAAGTATTCCAGCATTGATAATATTTGTGAAGTTTATTATCTTAGGTGTTTAGTTTTAATGTTTAGAAAAGATACTAAATACAGTAACTTGGAAAGAAGAGAATGTTCCAGTAAACCTTATCAAACACATTTTGTTTACACAACCCTTTTTTTTTGTTTGTTTAACAACCCATGAAAGATATAAAATGCAGAACAAAGCTATGATTTGACAAATTGAATAATACCGGTACATGTAATGACATCAGCAAGTGTATCATGTTATAATTTACATGTCCCTTCTGCAGTTTGTCCTTGACTGTGTGTAAGAAGAGACAGAATCTAACGACACACAGATTGTAAATCAGAAGATTATCTTTCCCACCGAGAGAGATGAACTTTCCGTGCAGAAATTCTTAGCAAACACATGTCGTGGAATATCCTGAACCTCTTAAAGACCTGTCCTTGTGTATCACATACAGACCACACATCCACTCTACATCCATTATTAGTATTGATCTGCTCTTCCACGTTTGATTCCTATCATTAACCTCACAAAAACAAACTAAACAGTATGTGCATTTTTCTTTGCCTGTTAACAGGCCCTGCAGAGTATTCCCAAAAATAAAGATGATCTGGCTAGTTATTCCCATTCTTCTGCTTAAAATTACACATTCTCTGTCTCACACATTCACACACACACACACACATGCACACAATTCACATAGGCACAATTTTATATATTCTAAATGCTGACATTGGGCCAGACTTTATCCTAATAAACCTGATGGCTCAGGGTGTTACTGGTTGTCTCCTGGCTATTCATTTACTGTGGGTGTGTTTACTTTGTGTCCTGCTTAAAGAACATTGTCTGTCTATCTGTCTGGTAAAAATCAATCCACTTAACAGTGTTTACACATTTTTCCAGCTCCTTATCAAAGTAAAATGGGTAATCGATGCTTGATAATTTGGCTTTGTTAGAAATCTGCTATAAGATCATTAATATATTACTTTTCTTCTGTATTCTCTCAGAATACTCACTCCTTCTCCGCCTTCAGTACACTGCCATTTATTTAACTAATGGGATTTAACAGTTAAATTACTAACACAGAAAACAGACTAAGCCAGGTTCATTGCAATAAGGAGCGTTATGGGCGGGGCAGACATTAGGCTCTTTAATGAGTCCCTGCTGGGATATTATCAATATTTGCATAAATGACTTATCTAGACGTACTGTATTACCTTTCTGTACACAGTGCCAATGGTGGCACTGTTATATATAATAACTTTGTGTACTTGGTCTATTTTATTGTATGTTTTAGTCTTTAATTTTGTCTGACAATCCAATTTTTATTTTATTTCAAGATAATTCCAAGATTTATTTTATTTTTTCCTAATATCCACTCCATCTTGCTGTGTATATTCAGATAGACTCTTCTTAGTACATTGCACTGTTTTATATACAGTACAGTATGGTCATGTTATATACTTATTGTGTTTAGTAAATTGATAATGAATTATAACATAACGGTGGCACAGTGGTTATCATGGTTTTCATATTCTTTTGCTTGGTGGGTTTCCTCCAGGTACTCGGATTTCCTCCCACAGTACAAGGACATGCAATTTACGCTGACTGGCCTTCCCAAATTGCCCATAGTGTGTTAACGCATGTGTGTATGTTGACCGGAGGTCCAACTACAGTTGTAAAGAATAAAAATAAATACAATGGTCGCCAATGGCCTCCACAATCCCTTGCTGGGATACAGAGGTTTCTACTGTAGACAGATGGACAGAGTATAATATGAGGTGTGTTCAAGTCAAACTGGGAACTGGGATGAAATTTCTCGTGAATGAAAGTGTAAAACTAATTGACATTTACAGAAGACATGCAGAGAGCAGTGATGAAACTCTTAGCCGCAGTAATACATTTGAACGGTGTAAACGTTTCAAGGAAGGCTGTAGTTCTGTGAATGACTGCAGTCGTTTCCATGAACATTCAGCGAGTGGAACGCCTGATCTTTAAAAATCGACAAATAATTAAGAGACCACTTGCACATTACAGGAACTCGGTTAAGAGTTGTTGCCAAGTCCCCCGTACAGTCCCGACCTCGCTCCAAACCATTTCCACATGTTTGTGATATTACAGGAGTTCCTGGGAGGCCAGCGTTTTAGATGTAAAACAGGCAGCCCTGATCATGGCTCTGATGTACTGAAAAAACTTTTTACCTTGATGGTATCCAAGCACTGACATAAGTGCATTAGTGTAGCAGCGGATTATATAGAGAAATAAAGGGAGTTTGTTATTCTACACAATCAAAAGTCCTGGTTTGACTTGAACGTCCCTTAAATTTATATTCCCTGTATAGTTACTGGTGTCTTGTTGTGTGTGTATATGAATGCATCATTCATCACAAGTGCATCACAAGCAGGAGAGTGGTATTTATGAGATTTGAGATGAAATGAGTTAAAAGGAGACTTTTATGAATCTTGGTTTACTTTATGGTCAAAGTAAAAGTCTCTAACCTCTGCTAAGCTCCTGCTAATATGGACGCTGAAGCTGAAGGCCAAAGAGCTCCTCTATAGTGAATAGCCTAGCTGATTCAGACCATCATAGAGGTAGCTTTAACTTTTCTTATCGCTGCGTAGACAAATATATGGACAGGCAGATTATGCTATAGACAAACCTGCACGCTCAGGTCAGACCAGCACATGACAGTGTTTTGGATGTACTGTATAAACGAGAGGGTATCAAAAAGAATCGAGATTAGCTCTGTTTACAAGCTGTTTTTTGCAGCACGTCCTCGCTTAAAACATGGCAGTAGAATTCTCTATTGATGGTCTGGCCCCTGGGGGACCAATAATCTCGTTGAAGGACTTCGTGATCTCTTGTTTTCTTCCAATGATGTTCTTCCACTCTTAAAGTGCTTGTGCCACTCAAAAACACCTCGAACGACTCACTGCAGCATCACTGTAAACTTGCTGAAGCATGTCAGACCTCTGTGGCAGATTTGAGCATTTTCACACAGAATTTCACTTTGTTCTAATTTGCTGTCCATGATGAAATCACAGATGTGGTATTGCAAGTGGTCAGAATAGCACCAGTTGCACAACTCCCTATGTACACAGGACGATGTCTTTTAACACACTGACTAATGAAGTCGGTACTCTCTGTCACTGTGTGTGCAGCCTTGTGCTGCCATTTGCTGGCAAGTTACAAAACTAGTCTTGAAACTTTTTGATACCGCCTCGTATGTACTATATAACAAAATGTTTTTAATAGAATTTTAATATACATATAAAATGAAAGTCATACTTTGCCCGAAAGGATATCAACAGGGTTAACACAAGGGATACAGTATTCTCAGTCCTAACTTGTCACAATTCATCAGTTTCTTTTCTGTTAAATTACAAACTCATTAGTAAATTCCAGAAAATTGTGATTAAATTTGATCAGATTCAGTATTTATTTGGTTAAATGGACTTTGTGAGCTCTTGTGCTCATTACAGGTAATATTATGTTTTGCCATTTTGTATTTTTTGTATTTATAGACAATGAACTTGTCTCAAATGCAGTAGGACATATTTAGTGTGAAAGTTTGCTGGTGTAGTTTTGGCCTACAGCTGTATGTAGCTAAAACGGAACAGAATTTCACATCATCAAAGATCTGCTGTGACACTAAGCGGTTGGTTAATTTTGATATACTAGGAGTAATAAACTAGGAGTAATCACTGTGATTACTCCTAGTTTATTACTCCTAGTATATCAAAATTAATAATAGTTTATTTAATAATAGTTTATTTAATAAGAAGAATGACATTATATATGAGTATCTGAATTTATAGAAAGAACGTGGTATAAATAAATAATTATTAGCATTTAATAATGCAAATAAACTTTTAATTTGTAAAAGAACCGTTAGTGGATCTAAAAGATTAATTCACAGACATAATCGTGACTAGACAGAATAATCAAACAATCAGACCTGAATCAGACCTGAACAGAAAACAATATAAAAAAAAGAAAACTTAAATAAAATAAATGAACGATGACTTCTTTATTTTAGTATCTACACCAGTAAGCAGGCTGCCTTTAATAGATAGTACAAAATTAAAAGTAAGTTAGGAGCTCAGTGTCAGAGAGAATTAATTTTCTGGGTGGATGAATAAATGTATTATCTCATAAAAACAAGCAAATAAAAGCTCCAGTGTTTATCCCAATTATATTTACTAGGAAGCCTTTAAATAAATACCATCGAATAAGATAAAAAGTGGTCACCAACCATGTCTACAGTCTGAATTTTTCAACATGGGCATCAAGAATAACTTGAATACTATACATAAAAGAAATGAATGATCTGAGACTGTTCTCCCTTTAGGTCCTTTATAATTACAGAAATAGTAAAAGTTTAGTTATTTAAAAGTTCAAAAAAGATCATGTTTGGGATAATTCAATAAATAATAAATAAAAATAACAGAATCCTTTTAACATTTTCTTAAATATGTACATATCCTTTCAGGCATGTCATTTAATATGCTTTCCGGACTGTTTGTGTGTGAGAGCTGGAGAATGGCAGGTCTGATGGAAAGTTGGAAAGTTGATTTTTTTTAGAATACTTCAGTAGTTCAGTGTCAGTTCAAACAGCCTTGAAAGATGCTATACGAGTCTTCAATGCTGCTACTCTGTTGTGTGTTGTATTAGGAATTAAACAGCTTCAAACCGCACAGGAGCATTTCAGAAGCAGATGCTTCACTTGACTTTTGGCCTGATGTGAATATTTAAAAGGAGAAAGCACTACCTATTAACACGGTTTAACTGCTTTCAGAAGTGTGGCTTTGGGAATTTGTGATTATTCAGCTGCAAGAGCATTAGTGAGATCAGGCGCCGATGTTGCCTGAGGAGGGTTGGGCTGCGGTCGGTGTTCCCTTACATGTTTATTGGAGTCGAGGATAAACGTAAGTGGATGGGATGCAGAAAACAAAAACACAACATTAAAAAAAAAATTAGCTGCATAATCTGTGTGTCCTGGATGCCTGCGCTAGTGGTTTGTCCAACCCTGTGAGTATATGTAGGAAAGGAAAAACTCTAAATAAGTAAAAGGACAAATAGCTGTGTGAGTCTTTTTGCTGGAATTCCAATAAAAAATGGATTACAGTAATCAAGACAAACAGTTCGAAAGGCATGGGAAAGTCTCTGTGTTTTTTTCTTTTTCCTTTCAGCAGTATTACAAAAATGGAGGATAATATGACCCAAAAATAGCATTTAAATAACAGTGCAGGGCAACAGAGCGATCCCTGAGGAACACCCACTGTCATAGTTGCAGTGCTAGATGTGTGTTTGCAACAAATCTGAAAATGATATCTCATGAATCACTGCATCAAAAGCAGCACTGAAATTCAACTAGAACATTTCTCATCACACATGACTAATCTGAAGAAACCAATTCGCTCGTGTTCTCTCACCACCAGCTCCACTACTACCAAAACAACCACCGAAACACACCCTTCAGTCTGAGTCTTCCAGATTGAGGCCACATTTTTTGAGCGTGCGTCTGACGTACGGCATGGCGTCCTGCAGGAACCACTCTCTTTTGTACAGCACCAGCATCACGTCCAGCAACAGACTGTGCTCTCTCCTTCTACACACACACACACACACACACACACACACACAAAAGATAATATAATAATGGGGGTCTGTGATGTACCCTATCCTTTAAAATGTCATAATACATATATTTAAAATGGAAATCCGTGGCATATTAATGTGACTTATATAACAACTATGTTAACATTTTTAAAAAGTGAAACTCTTGTATATTCTCGATTCATTATCTAAATATTTCAAGACAATTACAGCTTACAGCTGATGAAAATAAACAATCAGGTATCTCAAATTATTAGAATATTTCCTAAGGTCAATTAAGAAAAAGGATTTACATTACATAAATGTCCAACTTCTAAAGATTATATTCATTTATGCATCCAATAATTGGTCAGGGCTTCTTTAGCATGATTTACTGCATCAGTGTAAGAATGAAATGGAGGCAATCGGCCTGTGTCACTGCTGATGTGTTAATGAAGACCAGGTTGCTTTACTAGCAGCCTTTAGCTCAAACAAAAAAGGCTTGAAATATTTCTGTTTTTTACTTGTAAATAATCTTGAATATGTTTTGAGAGTTTCATTTTTAAATTAAATTACAACAACAAAAAATTATTTTCATGATAATCTAATAAATTGAAATGCTCTGTATACTGTTCTTGAATAAGAGAAAAAATGAGTCTTGAAGTATCTACAGTGTATGGGTTGACTGAAGGAAAAGAAAAAGAAGAAGAAGACATTATTTCTCAAATATATTACAGCAGAGTGAAATTCTTTCTTTGCATATCCAAGCTTATTAAGATGTTTGGGTTCAAAGTGCAGGATCAGCCATGATACAGCACCCATGGAGAAAAACAGTATTAAGGGCCTTGTTTAAATCCCAAAACCTCCTAAGCTACCATTGCAGCTGAAATGCACATTAGAAATTTTAATATTTTTTTTAACCTTAACACTTTGTCTTTACTAATTGCTGTTCATAGAGTATGAAAAGAAAATCCCCTGTGAAGTCCTGTTAAATGTGTCTTGTATCTATTTCTTTTAAGCAGCATTACAATAAAAAATCACTTATTTATGACACATACACTACTGTATATTGCCGAAAGTATTCGCCCGTCTGCCTTTCCATGCATATGACCTGGATTAACATCCATTTCATAATCCATAAGGTTTAATATGATGTTGGCCCCGCCTCCTTTGCAGCTATAACAGCTTCAACCCTTCTGTGAAGGCATTCCACAAGGTTTAGGAGTGTGTTTATGGGAATTTTTGACCGTTCTTCCAGAAACGCATTAGTGAGGTCAGACACTGATGTTGCACGAGAAGGCCTGGTTCTCTCTAATTCATCACAAATGTGTTCTATCAGGTTAAGGTCAGGGCAGTCAAGTTCTTCCACACCAAACTCGCTCATCCATGTCTTTATGGATCTTGCTTTGTGCACTGGTGCGCAGTCATGTTGGAACTGGTGTGGGGTTGTTTTTCGGGAGTTGACCTCGACCCCTTAGTTCCAGGGAAAGGAACTCTTAATGCTTCAGCATACCAAGACATTTTGGAAAATTTCATGCTCCCAACTATGCTAATCTGTATATGCTCCCATATACTAATCTATATGCCAGGACGATGGATTTGTAATGTCCTCAGACTCAAACGGTAATCGAATTTGCCATTTAAACACTGTTTTGATGTGTTTTAGCAGAAATGAACTAAGATCTGGCACTTCACAAGCTTTTTTGCTTTATTTTACATAAAATTTATGCATTGCTTAAAAGACCATGTTATAAGGACCCAATATTAGCACCCTTCAAAATTTGTTTTGAGATTACGAGTTTGAGCATGTGTTTCATTCATATTTGTTCATGATCTCGAATGTGTGTGAGTGCAAGTGTGACTGTGTTTATACCCACAGCTGCTTGTAGAGGTTGGGTTTGTGTAGACTTGCTTCACAGCGGCAGGTGTGTGAAGCCGGTTCCGGTGCTTCAGTTGCTTCTTGGAAGCCAGAACATGAACTAAAGCAACACTTATTTGCTTTATCTTCAATAAAAGTATAGAAAAAAATCATCATCATCATCATCATCAGCATCACCATAGTAACCTTCATCATGTCTTTGTCCCTCACCTTGAGGAAGATCACTGGTGCACTGCTGACAAACCCTGTGTGACACAACAAGCATTTCGGTGGTGACCGTGTGTGTGTCCATGTGTGAGTTGCAAGCATTTGTGTGTGTGCTGGAGTTGTGTGTGTCCGTGTTGCTATTGCAACCGGAGCATGGTCTGGAGTTGGATTCTTTCAGATGAGCCTGAAGTCTTGCTTTTAGTTGTGCATTCTCTAAACAAACCTGCAGGAGGCAGCACATGCATACAGAACCACACACATTAAAAACATCAAAAACAAACATGCACGCGCAGCTCATTTTAGTACATGCATTACTTTACCCACTTTTTCATAGCCGTTTTTGGTGTCGTCTATGTGAGAGAGCAGCTCGGCCTGCAACAAAGAACAACAACAGCCGCTGAATTCATGTTGGAAGGCGTACTGTGTGTGTGTGCTAGAAATGAATTAGCAGAGAGGTAAAACCTTTTCTTTGTGCAGTTGTGTGATGGAGAGGGCCGCACTCTTCCTCAGTCCTTCATACTCCTTTCTGATGCTGTGCAGCTCAGACAGTAGGCTCTCCTGAAAGCATATTGCATAATTAAACCCAGATATGTCTATAAGTATTGAACTGTCCTGAAATTTACTCGATTGTCCCGTCCGCTTTACTCAATTCACATCAGCCTGTAAGCAAGCAAGATCCCAGTCTCCTAAAACATGAAAGCATTACTGAATTTACATTAGTTTTTGTTACATATTCAAATCTTTTAAAGTAAAACTAAATAATTTTAATAATACATTACAGTCTAAAAAGTCAGTAAGAGATCAATCTGAGATTAGTCTGTAAATAACGACATAAATCGTTCATGTTCCTGTCTCTTTTGAGACAGAGAGTGAATAAGCAATAATCTGATTTAGGTGGCACAGTAGCGTACTGGTTAGCACTATTGCCCTCGCACCTCCAGGGTCAGGGTGGAGTGTGCATGTTCTCCTCGTGCTTGGTGGGTTTCCTTCGGATACTCTGGTTTCCACCCACAGTCCAAAGACATGCAGATTAGACTAATTGGCGTTCCTAAATTGACCGTAGTGTGTGAATGAGCGTGTGAGTGTGTGTATGTGATGAATTGGCACCACGTACAGGGCGTACCTCGCCTTGCGCACCCCAAGTCTCCTGGACTAGGCTCCAGGCCCCCCACAACCCTGTCTACAGGATAAAGTGTGTTAGAGTAAGTAATGAACACCCCAAGGTCTGGGTCTTGGTCAAGGATTATACCTTTTAGGATTTATACCTTTTCTTTCATATCTGAATGAATAAAAACTATATACCTACTTTTACACAGGCAAGGAGTGAGCAGAATGTAATGTATAAGAGTGTATGGACAGAGAGAGCTGATCCTTATAAATAAAAATAATATAGAGTGAGAGAGTACAGATAACGTAACCTGATAGTGTAAGAGTGAAGAAGAGCTCACTCTAATGAATACGACTGAATTAATGAAGAGAGAATGTATGGCCAGAGAGAGAGAGAGAGCTCATAGCAATGAATCATAAAGTTTAGAGAGATCAGTGATTCCCATACTGCTACACTGGGATCTCCAGAGAGTCTCTTGAACATCAAAACAGAGACCATTTGTTCAAAAACACTGTAGAAAAGAACTGTAATAGTATCATGTCATCTATTTGACAATTACCATTTCTTTGGTTAGACAAATTGCAGAAGCATTTAATATGATAATATCTTATAAATGTGAAGACATGATATTTTATTAGAGAACATACAGTAACATGCTCGAGCCATCTCTACTACTCAGTCAAGGTATGCTATGCTAAAATGGTCCACTAGATGTCACTGTGATTTTAAGTTTATTTATAGGTTATTATAAGAAATATGGTATTCTAAAAAAAAAAAATTGTGCTGTTGCCACAAGGCAGCATTTCATGTGACTTTTTCCTCATTTATGTATTTATGTATTTATTTATTTGGTATTCATACATTTATAGATAACTTTTATCATGGCTTTTTGGAAGAGGCCTATATTGGGGTTGTTATGGATACTATTACTACTACTACTACTACTAATAATAATAATAATAATAATAATGTTTTTTTTATTGTCTCAAGGAAATAACACATTTAAGATAGCTATAATGCACCTTTACAGAACTACACATGTACAGTACCATGCAAAAGTCTTTAGACACCCCCATTTTTTCATATTTTGCTTCAGATTTTTTTCTATTTTTTATTCCTTGAGGAATAGTTCTCCAGGCTTCCCGAAGGATTTTCTTTATTGTTTTTTTTTTATCTCTCATTTTTGGCAAGTTTTTGTCTCTCATTTTCAGTCCTGTCCCTGTACCTGCGCAGTATCAGAGGAATGTTTTTTGTTTGTTAAGCCACACGGTGACCTTTGAATCATTCAAGCTTTAAAAATTCGAATTCTAATTCGAACCAGTGAGAAACCGGATTCAGATGATGACAGTTGATCAGGCCGGTGATTAGTATACTGCTGATACTGAATGCTGAGTGTTTGGAACAGACGAGAGGGGAAATGAGGTTGCTGCTGAGGGTGTTACATAAACAACCAATTTTAAAACTATATCTTTAGGCACTTTGCAGCCTGTTGCAGTAAAACATTTGTTCCCATTTTTTTTTAAATTTAAGCTACATTATGTAATTTAATTTAAAACGAAGGAATGGCGGGAAGCTCAGGAATTTTGCACAGTACTGTATGTAGTTTTGCAGGATCAGTCAAGTGTGTTCCGTCTTGAGGGCTGAAATTTTTTATTAAATTTTTATTTTATTAATAAAATTATTAATTCCTAATTATGGACAAAAAACACTCACCTTTACAAATTTAACTGTGCATGGGAAACATATTAAAAAACGAGATGATCCTAATGAATCAGTTTGGATGGAGAAAGCAGATAAAACATGACGTCCTTCAGTTGGATGAACTCCTGGCTGTTTACCTCAGTGTTTTTTGGCACCTCCGTTACTCCATGTGTGGTGCTGATGGATTCCTTTCCATTTGAGTCATGCTCCTCCTTTTCTCCCTCTTTTTCCTCTCGTTTCTCTCCTTCTTCTTCACTTTCTTCCTTCTTCTGTTCTGTCTCTCTGGACTGTCTCCTGGTGTCGTTCCCCTCTTTTTCAATCTTGTCTTTTCCCATTTCTCCTCCACCTCCCTCTTTACTGATCTGTCTCGCTTCACTTTCAGCCTTTTTTTCATTCTCTGTTTCAGTACTTCCAGTTGATGTCTCCTGTCTTCCGATATCTCTCTCCGCTCTTCGCTTGTCTCTCTCCCCCCTTTCGTGGTCCCTCTGCTCTCCTGCTCTGTTCTTCAGCTCTTTCTCCAGCTCTGTCACTCTCTGGCTCAGGCTGTCTCTATCTCTCTTCACCTGAATGATAAATTTGTCGTACTCCTCCCTGATCTTTCGTTCCTGTTTGCAGTTGGAGCACTCGGCGAGCAGCGGAGGGATGGACGAGGGGCCGAGAGAGGATGAAGGTTTCTCAGGAGTGTGACGGTGCAGGGGCTCGGCAAAAACAGACCCGGAGAGGCATCGGGAGAGTGGGATGGCACTTTTCATGACACAAGCTGCAAGAGACAAAGAAGGAGTGTTCGTGTGTGTGTTTTCTTAATAAACTAAGTGAAACAGAACCTTCCACTGATCTACTTATTTATTTATGGTGGTTACCAAATGCTCTGGAGGTCAAACCTGGTGACTAAAAGTGATTGCTCAAATCAGGGCATAACCGCAGCTTGGGGCTTTTCTTTAGAACTATCATAAGTACCAGGGAAAAGTGTTTTTAGAAATAGTTAAAGCTTAAACTACGTTACGCACAGTCAAGTTGGAACAGGAAGTGGTCGTCCTCAAACTGTTCCCACAAAGATGGGAGCATGAAATTGTCCAAAATGTCCTGGTATGCTGAATCATTAAGAGTTCCTTTCCCTGGAACTAAGGGGCTTCCTGAAAAACAACCCCACACCAGTTCCAACATGACTGCGCACCAGTGCACAAAGCAAGGTCCATAAAGACTGCGACTGCGAACCAGGCCTTCTCATCCAACTAAAGTGTCTAACCTCACTAATGTGCTTCTGAAAGAAGGGTCAAAAATTCCCATAAGCACACTCCTAAACCTTGTGGAAAGCCTTCACAGAAGAGCTGAAGCTGTTATAGCTGCAAAGGGGGCGGGGCCAGCATCATATTAAACCCTATGGAATAAGAATTGGAGCGATGTTACTCAGGTTCATATGCTTGTAAAAGGCAGGTGAGCGGATACTTTTGGGAATATATTGTGCGTTCAGTGAATCCCAATTAAAACGTAGGTCTGCATTTTGCACATATACTGTACACATGCAAGCACCTTACTGGTGGGATATTTTGCTGAATGTCTTGCTAATTTGATTATTTTTATAAACAAGCTCTTCAGTCTTTTTCTATTTCTGTTGGCAGAAAACTATCACCTGTGTTGACTGTAATACATGCGTACTGTACCTACAACACGCAAATACAGGTCAAGAGTTGCAGCTTATGTTCACGTCAAACATCAGAATGAGGAAAAACCAGACTGCTCATTCTCATACTGTACATGATCCCTTTTATTAACCATGTGTTTAGGATTTGTTTTTTCACCCGTCTGGGTAAAATCTAAAGAAAGTTGTGTGTGTACTGTCCGTCTCAGGAGATCAGCGGTGTCTAAAATACCCAAATCAGCAAATCACTCAGTTTTTATGATGTTTGATGTGAACATTAACTGAAGTTTTTGACCTGTACCTGAATGATTTCACACACTGTGCTGCTGCAACATGATTGGCTAATTGGATAACTGCATAAATGATCAGGTGTTCCTGTTAAAGTCAATAGAAAGTGTATGCTTTATGCTCAATTACCATCCTTTGCTCCACTCCTTTCCTCCGAAACCCGAGAGCCACAGCTGTGATATCCACTTGGTTCTGGTGCTCTGGGTTTCTCCAAGTGCGGCAAGAAGGAGCGGCTCTCAGAAACGTCGAGGCTGCGTTTGGGTTTGAGCTGAGTCAGAGGTCCTGGACTGCTCACAATAGATGGCAACGAGGCCTGAGACTGGACCAGACAGAACAGAGAGTTAAGGGATTCACTACATTGCTGATGTTATTTTTAATGACATGGTATGTTTTACAGGTTCTGGTTGTACAAGTAAAATTCTATATTGGGCAGAACAGACTTTACAAAGTGTGTAGACTTGCCATTATATAGAATTATAATTATAAAAAATTATAGTTATTACTAATGGCTGTGTAATATAATGTACAGTGGCATACAAAGCATTTCCGGCAAACAAGCAAATGAACCGAGCCGAACCGAATGCCAACTTGCGGCTATGTTGTGTATACGTCAATCAAAAGCGAGTTTACGTATTTTTATAGTTTTTTTGCATTTTGTGCAAGAAACAAACACGGCAGCAAGAAGAAAACAGAGACATTTTCAGTTTTGTTTGCCAAGAGGAATCATAAATGAAGAGTAAGGTTAAATGTCTATTTATTTCATATTTAACTTTATTTACATGTTTTTTCTAAATGTTTTGATTGTTTTTAGATGCAAGAAATATGATTATAGTTTTGGAAATTGGTGTTATTGTTAATATTTTTAGATGGCTGGAACGGATTATCTGCTTTTACATTATTTCCTATAGGAAAATTCGTATCGTAATATGAGATTTCGCCTTAAGAACTCAGATTAAATTCGCATGCCGTGGTACCGCTGTATGTACTGTATTTACCATTTGAATTAGAAAATGTAAAAGTAATTATATTTAAGTAATGGCTTGTATCAGGATCTTATTGTACTCATATATAAATGGAGTGTTATAGATTGAATACATGTTGAATTATTAATGCAACTTAATATCAAATATGTGTAATATATTACATTCATGGATGTGCTTTTATCTATATGGCATCATTCCAACTACATTCTGCTTTGGTTTACTTACTGGTAAATATTTTTCGTCTTAGTCTGACTTCATCAGTGGAAAAAAAAAAAAAAACATGCCCGTCTCCTGACTGTGATTTAATCCACATGGTATTTTACTTTATTCATTAATTTTTTTGTGCGAGTGAATCATCCCTGTGATGTTTGAATCGAAATGAGATGAGATGAAAGAGTGTTATTTTGGGACCCGCCCACATGAGAGAAAACAATTCAAATGACATTGACTGCAGCATTAAAAATAACCCCTGTGTTTTTATTAAAGTCAAGGAGGTTTGCGATAAAATTATTCTCCTGTAAATCTTTTAAAAAGCATGTTCAGATGTCTGTACTATTTGAGTTATTAAGGTCCTAGTCAGGTCCTCGTCTGAAGGTCTCAACGTTAAAACAACTTAAAATCCATTCCGTGTCTCAGAAGCCCCCTTTATCAAGAAGTTTTATGCAGCAATTCAGTTGTGGATGCTTAAGTGAAGGGATAAAGTGTGAATGTGAATTGAATCCGGGAACAGAAGAATAACACTAAGAAATTATAGTACAAGCAAGAGTTAAACAGGGACATAATGCTTAGAAGTGTAATACTGTAGGTGCACACACAGGGTGCAGAAAACAAACCAGTGATAAGAGACGAGTAGGGACAGGACTGGAACCTAAAGAAAAAATATTCATACCAAGCACAAGCTTAGTGCACTGGAAACCATGACATGCAATTGTCAAATGTAAATTCCACCAAATAATTCCTTTAAATAAATGCATGCAACCTATTTGTGGAGCAACGGGGTGAGGAGTATGAGGAGCGCGAACTGGCTTCCTTAAAGGACTGGAGGAGGCTGAACCACTCAAAATAAGGACGCAAAAGACTGCGTCACTGCTTTGGAGACATCTCAAAGGAAACATGTTAGCTCAACCTCACCTCCTCTTCTTCCCTATTAAAATATACTGAGCAAGAGCAAATGTGAAAAAGTGATTAAGCATTAACACGCACTCTTCGATCAGCACTGACTGGTGGGAGGATCTGGCTTCTCGTCAGGACCAGGCTGGTCTTTTCTGCTGTCCACATGTTTTGCCCCTAAACAGACAAACACAATTCAGCCTAATTAAGTCGCTGCGATTCTGTTACACCGGCAGGAGAAGAGTACTGTACAGGCAGGGTCAAGTGAGTTTTAATGACATACGAGGGGCGTTCAAGTGAAACTGCGACTTCGATTCCTTGTGAATGAAAGCATAAAACCAATTGACATTTACAGAAGGCTTCAAGCACAGTACGGTGATGAGACTGCAAATGTTTTAAAGAAGGCCGTACGTCCCGGCCGCAGTGACTCGTAGCCCACTGCAGCCGTTCCCGTGAACGTTCACAGAGTAAAACACCTGATCCTTGAAAATCGATGCATAACTTGTCACCAGCTTGAGGAAGAAATGCAGCTATCTGTGTGAACTGTACACACAATCATACACTAAAACCACTTCCATGTTACAGGAACTTGGCTGGGAGTTACTGCCACATCCCCCGTACAGTCCTGACCTCGCTCCGAGCCATTTCCACATGTTTGGGCCGTTCCTGGGAGGCCGGCATTTCAGAAGTGAAGCAGGCAGTCAGTTCATGGCTCCGAATTACTGAGAAAACTTGACGGTATCCAAGCACTAGTGAAAATAAGTGCATTAGTAGGAATAGCAGGGGATTATATACATAAATAAAGGGAGGTTTTACTCTCATAATTGTGTTTTGTTATTCTGCACAATCAAAAGTCCTGGTTTGATTTGAACGCCCCTCGTACTTCAGCCATAAATACACAGCATCACGTCCTGTAAACTGAAATGTTCTGAGTGTGAATAACAAAAGAAAAAACACTAGATTATGCGAGTTGTAACTTGTATGATATAGATATAACTTACAAAAAAATTTTTTTTAAGTGTGTGCAGTGTACAGTACCTGTGCAGGTGTGTAGCGGATCTGTGAGGTGTGTATGGGCCGTGAAGGTACGTTCAAAGCGTGTGCAGCAAACTGCAGGCAACTCATAATCTCTGTTACGGCGGACGACTGTGTTGGAACGGTAACCGTAAGACACGTCCGACAGTTTCCACCAAGACTGTACCAAACACAAAGACTAAGATACAGCTAAGATACAACTTAATACAACACAAAATATTTGGAATAGTATTTGGAATAGGACTTATTAGACTTAGATAAGCAATGAGACATACATTACAATCATTCATTGTTCAACACTTGTCACTGTTGAAGCGGTTTTAATTGAAAGACCATAAGTTCAGATTCTAGTACGGCCATGTTGGGCTTTGAGTAAATTAACCTTTAACCCTCAGCTGTTTAACACTCAACTGCTCTGTTGTAAAAATTTGATAAAATGAAAGTTCCTCTGGATAATAATGGTGCCAATGTAATAACAGTCCACAAATGTAATAAACCACAAGGATACAACGAAAGTGCAGCTTGTAATTTAATAATATCACAAACATAATACATTTTTTATTGCATTTGTGGGAAGTTACTATAGTTTTAAAAGCTGAAGATTTTCAACTTCCCACAAACATAATAAAAGCCGGCAAATGTAACAGGAGCTGTTATTACATTTGTGGGAAATTTATGGCCTTTTTTGGGAGTATTACATTAAAAGCGTGTTTGCAGCGTGAGTAATGATTCAGGTGTGACGTGAGTAACTGATAAGTTTGTATGAGGATGGGTTCCCCGTTGAATCTGGTTCCTCTCTAGGTTTCTTCCGATTGTCATCTCAGGGAGTTTTTCCCTGCCACCGTCGCCCTCTGGCTTTCTCATCAGGGACAAACTGGTAACTACAGCAAGGGTGAAAAGTAACTAGGCATTGCAAATTGGTAATAAAGTCCATATTTATGATACAAATTTATTTAAACAAATTGTGCATGTACTTTTTAGGAAAATCAAAGCAAATCTTGAAATTTCAACGTAGGCACCGGCAACATCTTCTTGCATCGTTCACCGAGTCTGTGATCATCATCTTCAGCATCGGCATGGGAAACATGAAATCCTACTTACTATCGTCTATTTAGTGACTGTTTTCAGGTCAAGTTCTATAGGCATTATATATTTCCTAGTGTATTTTCACCCACCCTGTATAATTTAGAGAATTTTTTCCTCATAATTTTGTAATTCATTTTTGTTTCTTTCTTGTAAAACTGCTTTGCAACAATGAACAAATGCTATACAAGTCAAATATAAAATGTAATTGAAATCAGTATTATTTATCTATTTTATTCATTTAGCACATTTGGAATTATTTACAGGACTGACAATTGAATTGATCAATACCTTTTAGTAACAAAGGGTTGCAATACAAAGGGATCAAATATTTAAATTCTCTTTGTAAATTAAATTTATTTCCAGCTATTTGCTCAAAGTCCACTCTAATGGGGTTTACAACTTATATCTCTTTCTTTCTTTTACACCTTCTATGTACTCGACTCATCAAAATTAATTCCTGAATTTATGACTGATCAAGAATACTTTTTTCATCATTTTCATTTCAAACTGTTTTTTTCTTAACTACGGATCGATCATCTCACTGACTGTAGAGCCAAGGCAGTGCTGTCTTAAAATCAAATAAAAATTTTATTTGTCACATACTGTCTTACAGCGTACGGGTGCAAAGGTCTAAATCATACAGGGCTCCTCAATGCAATCCAGCCGTTGAGGTGAAATGCTATAGCAGGTATACTGTATATGCGTTACAGTAAATCGTGGCCTTCGTGCAAACGTAAAAACCACGGATATGATGACTGATAATGAGAATGATGAACGACTCTTACCAGTCTCTCAGGACACGAGTGAGTTTGGATTCTCTGTATGGAATGTGTTGAGCGCTTGTGTTGCTCAGAGAAAATATCACCTGCAACAAGAGAATATTTAACCCATTAACCATGATGCATCTTTATACTACAATATAGCAGCTTCTATACATAATAAAAACACAAATGTTCAGGTACATGTAGTGAGAGAGCAAAATCAAATAAAAAATAACTCCCCTCGAAAACGAGATGTTTCATCTCAAGGGGTTATCCTCCTAACATATACAGTAGAACTCATATTGTTTTGTTTTTTTTCTCACTGCACTGCAGAAACTTTTACATCAGAAAAAAAAAAAACCCTGATGACTGAGGACTCTGTGATTTGATTATATGAGTTTTGGTACATGCTCAAGATACAAACTCCTCATTTCTTCCCCTCAACTTAAATTCAATAATGTGGATAAATTAAAGAAATCAGAACAAATGTTTTACTATGACAGGCCTCAAAGTGCCTAAAGATACCATTAAAAAATTGGTTGTTTATGTAATGACTTCAGCAGCACCCTCATTTCCCCTCTCGTCCGTTCCAACCACTCAGCAACCATCCATCCATCACCAGGATACTTACTGTATCACCGGCCTGATCATCTGTCATCATCTGCACCTGTTTCTTACTGGTTCATGCCTTAAAATATGTGATTTTTTTAAGCTTGAATGATTCATAGGTATGATTTAACAAACAAACAAAAAAACATTCCTCTGAAACTGCTCAGGTACAGGGACTGGACTGAAAATGAAAGACAAAAACTTGCAAAACATGAGAGCAAAAAATCCTTCAGGAAGCCTGGAGAACTATTCCTCAAGACTACCTTAAAAATCCAAGAAAGCCTGGCTCTTTGGAACAAATATGAAGAAACAAATGGTGGCTCAAGACAACCTATATGCAACCTATATCAAGACAATACTATATGCCGTAAACCCAACAGGTCAGTAATACAGTAGGCACAACCTTACAAGGAAACAAAGAAAAAACACGGGGTAATATTATCATTTTACAGCAGAGCATCCACAACAAGGATTTAATCCTTCTTGACCTTTAAATTATTCCTCATTGAAGTTATTTCTTCCTTGTATAACATAGAAGAACATAAAAGTGACACCTTTCCAGTTACACTTACAATTATTTCAGTCATTTCCCATGTCAATGAAAACCTAGATGTTCCGTCGGCTCCATCATGAGCTCAGGGTTGTTTTAATTAACTTAAACCTTTGATATTCTTTGAGTATGGCATCCATGACTTGGATGCTACCTTTGTATCAGGGCTTAAGAAATCCTTAAAAAAAAAAAAGACACAACTGTGACAACATATACAGAATAAATACTGCATACCTAGTAAAGCATGGTGGTGGCAGCATCCTGCTATGGGGCTGCTTCTTTTAAACCCTCCCAGTTTTCCCTCTCAGTTTAATAGCTCTGGGTTGTTGTTTTTTTTTGCAAAGAATAATAATATTGCCAAATCATTATTAATAGATGGGAACAGTTAATAGATTCTCACAAAGACTAAGTGATGTATTACAAGCCACAGGGGTATGGAGTCAAGTTACTGCAAGTTTAATATGTTTTCCCCTGAAACACGTCTATTTTTTTACTTTAATTTTGGTCGCTATATCACCTTAACAAGCATGATTTCACCTTAACAAACATGATAACAGATTTCTTTTATACTGGATAGTTTATATAACCTTTAAATAAAAAGTAACATCCTAACATACTTTAGCATTTTCACTGTGCTGAATTAAGCAGAAAATTCACTTATGAGAGTTAAATCAGGTCTTTTGGCTCTGTTAAAGCGTTGCACAAGACTCTGAATACTGTATGACCTCCTCCTCTGTCCGACTCGTTATCTCAGAGTCTTTGTTTTTCAAGAATCATCCAACGCTATTGAGGGAAAGGGGCCTCTGCGTTATCTGCAGTAACCAGAGCAACAGGGTTCATTTCTAATATCCTCCTGAACTTTTGCTCATTTCGCTGAATGTGACCCTGACTCTGGCCTACCCCCACTCAATTTCTCAACCATAACAGAAACACATTTAACCCTTAACACAGCATCATGGATTTGGTGGGAGGTTAGAAAAACAGACCGTATTAATAAATTACACGTGTGTGTGTGAAATAAAGACAGAAAAGAGACTTTCAGCTGGAGACACACAAGGACCGTTATCCGATGCCTCCTTTACACGGTGATGTCTTTAACAGTCAGCCCACAGTGCTGAAACAGACACGAAGCTACATGTGTTTTTGTAGCATGTACTGTACACTTCTGAAAAACATACTCACATTTCTAAAGATTGTAAGGGATCGTTTAATTGTTTTGGCCTCCTGAAGGTTTTCTTGAGCCACGTGGAAACTTCTTCTCATATCCAGAACTGCAGAACTAGTATACACAGACTTGCACATAGGGATGGAGAGAACAGAAGAACACAGTAAAGTGACATAGATATGGCAAGACAGAGGTGTTTTTTTTTTTTTTTGCATAATTTCCAAAAAACTGATCTGTATTTGCTGAAACAGTATGATGTAATCTATCTAGTAATGAACAAAAAAACTAAGAAAAAGGAGAAAGCATGCAACTTGAAATCTACATGTAAGGCTATGGGACTAAATTATAATGTACAGTATGTTATAAATGCAGTCTTAGCTGTCCAGTTATCTACAGTTACCCCAATGTTGTTTCTCCCCCCTCCTTAAATTGTTCTTCGTCTGGTTCCCAGCCACCAGCCAGCTCTCCGCTTTCACAAAGCTCTTACTGACTGAGAAAGATTAAGGCTAACACATGCGCCCTTTGAGACACATGATGCTAGACAGCTGCATCTTTTCCAACTTCTTCTCATGCAGCATAACACACTGAGAGGAAAGCACTATCTACCCTCTTACTCATATATACCCTAACAGACACCCACGGATGTCTAGTGTCACTGTGACTGACTGAGGTTAGAGAGTACACCATCCTTCCCTCTCAGACAGCACGGCTAGATGTCTTCTCCTGGCTCCTGTTTGTTCATTAGCTGCCCCAATAGCTTAGTTATGAAAAGCATTTTTTCTCATTACGGAGAAATGAGTGAATGAAAATCACAAATACACAACAGGTCCAGTAGAATGTACAGATTTGGATTTGATTTCAATCTTATTATTTGTTTTATTTCCCTGACTTTTCACTACAAAGAATTATTCAAAGAAATTCTATATGGATGTGCAAAATGTGTATATGTAGTGTAAGGAAGAAGTGTGTGTGCACTTGTGTGTGTAAGGAGAAACCAAGATTTATTTTGCTCCTACTTTGCTTGAACTTGCAAGATCCACCTAGGAAATGAGAGAAAAGCACAATAGCTTTTGATGAACAAAAAACAACAACACACACACACGCGCGCGCAAACACACATTATTTGCATTTAAGACAGTTTTCTGTCTAACATCTTACCAGAGTAAGTTTGCTGGCTGTCAAAACTCCTTCTGTAAACATCACACACACACACATGCATTAATTTTGACCATAGGAACATCTATGTAAAAATCTGAACAACTTTTTGCAACTTTTTAAACACTGAATCCAGTCGTGCAAAGAACAGAACAGTGCAGTGAAATCATAAACAGCAGGAGTTCGAGCTTACAGGTTTGCTCATATCTCCGTACAATAACACACACACACACACACACACAAACACACATTAGTAGGGGGGACTGCACGTGTTTGCTGATGCTCCTAGGGGAGGCTTGGGTTGTGTAATTGTTTGATGGATGTGATGGAGTTTTTTTTCGAAAGTAAAGAATGTAATGCACAGTATTCTTGGCTAAAGTTACTCTGAGGACCGAACGCTGGACCAGAGTTTAAAACAAAAGCATCATGTGGTTAAGCATCATGTGGTTAAACTACGGTTATAATAAACCTAATTAAAACTTAAGTGAGTTCCATATTCATAACAGTGAGTGACATATGCAGCACTTAAGTCCAGATTTGGTAAAACCCCCTGGCCAGCAGGAGTGTACCATGGATGGGTTGCCAGTCAGTCAAATCCATATTATTATACATGCACTGGTCAATGTAGTCAGTAATCAGACCGATCCCACAGAAGAGCCAACGCAGGACCAGCCGCCGGAAAAAAAAGTCAATTCTGGTTATGAAAAAAAGGTATCAGCATGACATCCAGCACATGTCCTGCTGCACATGAGGCTTAGCGGGCTAGGTTGATGACCCGGCTTCCAAAATCTCCAGATCCCAATCCAATTGAGCTCCCGGGGGATGCACCGGATAAACAAGCCAGTGTGTGTATGTGTGTGTGTGTGTGTGTGTGTGAGCCTCCACCCTCTATTTTTCTTCATTTTTCTCTACTGCTTTCTAACCACTTTTGGCTTTATTCACACTTTCTCTCCTCATAATTTAGCCCTTCAATACTCTGAGGACAGCACGGCCTACTGGACTTTTCCGAATGGCGATAATAAGGGAAAACTGAAAATTCTCTCCTTTTTCGGTGTTAGGTTGTAGAGCAAAAGGCAAATGTAGTGTAAAAAAGTGTAGGTACTTTTTATACAACATGCAAATGAATGATTCTAAATAAATGTAAAACAGCATAAGCATGAACTAGGCTATTAGTCATGGACTAAGAACTAAAGACTAAGAACTAAACTGCAATTCATATAAACACACATGAAACACAATAGCAAGACATTGATAAACAGAAAATGATAACTTGAAAATGATTCACTTTTTAAAAATTCAGTTTTATATGTATCTATAGTGCCTTGTAGATGCAAATACATCTTTTTTCTTCTTTAAATTTGCATATTCCATCTTTATTCCTTCTATCTACTATCCGTGACAATTGCAATATTCCTGAGGAAACAAAAGATGTTAAGACCCTCGTCTGACTCAGGGCTCAGCAGTCTGCATCTTCCCAAAACAGACATAGATTTGTTTTGAATTAGACTATTAGTTCATTAGACTATTAGTAATGTTTCACACCAGACTGTGATCTCAGTGAGGAACAAATCCAAGCTGGTTTTGCAAAAATACTAAAGCTGAAGTGTGGAACTCTTCCAACTGCAGACCCTGAAGGCGTTACTAATTTAAAGTAACAGTAAAGTAAACAAGTTAAGCTGTTAACTTCAGACACACCTTGAAGCAAATGCTGCTAACAATAGCTCGTATGACATGCTGAAGCAGGATAAATCTTCGTGACACTAATTTTGAGGAATGATGATGTGCGCAAAAAAACTCAGGGTGAAAACTTGTAAGCCAATTTCTTGGGCTTCTAGAAAAAGAAGGCTTTATTCATCACATATAGATTACAGTATGTGGGGGCATGGTGGTGTAGTGGTCTGATATCACCCAAATGAGGATGGGTTCCCTGTTGAAGAACTATATAAATAAAACTGAATTGAACTGAGGTGGTGTAGTGGTTAGCACTGTCGACTTGCATCTCCAGGGTCTGGGTTCGATTCCCGTCTCTGTGTTTGCATGTTCTCCCTGTGCTTGGTGGGTTTCCTCCGTGTACTCCGGTTTCCTCCCACCGTCCAAAGATATGCAGGTTAGGTTAATTGGCGTTCCCAAATTGCCCGTAGTGTGTGAATGGGTGTGTGCCCTACGATGGATTGGCACCCTGTCCAGGGTGTACCCTGCCTCGTGCCCTAAGCCTCCTGGGATAGGCTCCAGGTCCCCGTGACCCTGAATACAGGATAAAGCGGTATAGAAGATGAGTGAGTGAGAGTGAATTGAACTGAATTGAAGTTAGCACTGTGGCCTCGCAACTCTGAGAGTCGAGAGTTCAATTTCTGCCTAGGGGTCTGTGTGCGTGTTCTCCCTGTGCTTGGTGGGTTTGATCTTGGTGGAGCTGGGGATTGGACTGCCAACCTTCAACCACCTAAACAAGACATGCGATTAGGGGCGTGTGACATTCAGGGGCTGATGGGAAGCGCTGATTAACACCTCTATAGTGCTACTGTGATGTGTGATGTGGTTCGAGGGTACAGTAAAAGCAATCCTCTTAAACACTTAGTTTTTAAAACATAATGTTGAGTTTGTCTTTATTTTCATATACGTATAGTTAATGACTTTCGAAAACCTTTTACAACAACTAGATAATTGTCTAGACAATCAGTTATTTTCCGTTTACCTTTATCAGACCTGCCTCTCATGTTTATGACCATAATGTTGAACACCATGTGAGACTTGTTGGCAAAATCTCCTTTAGAGACACCTACATAAAAACAAAGAAGGGTGTATTCTTTCCTTATGGTTTACAAGATACACCAAAATTAAACATTCATTAAAAATGACTATATTTGTAAACAGAACAAACAAGATGTTATACCTGTAGCGAGGTGTGTACGTTTACCTCTAACTGGTTCTCTCACCTGTGTTCCTGTGGCTGATCCCACTGTGGTACACATCCATCAGTTCCTGAGCAGACCCGACCTCCAGGTCTCTCAGCCCCTCCAGGAGCACTGCTTCCTCTGTGTCATGAATACGACACACCTCACTCGCCTGAGGCTCCTAAAAGTGAGGATCTAAGATTAGGATCAATGTTTTTTCTGTATACTTTTATTTAAAAAATTTTCTATTTTTGACCAACAATGTGCTTGGATATGCTGATCAGATTTTCCACCTGGTATGATGTCGTCCCAGGCAAGATCAAAATAAAGGATGCAATAATTTGCATAGCCCCTCCTTCAGTTTGAATCCTAGTCATGTTTTCAGAAAAGTCCTGTTTCTGGAATTCTAATTGGCTGGAAAATTTCACTTTTACAAAAGGGTAAGTGGGGAAAGAGGAGTAACCATTTGTATTTTAAGCATCATACTGTGTAAGTCCTCATTTGAAACAGGACTGAGATAGAAAGATTTCCAGGAATGTCAGAATGCATGATCTAAGTGGTATTTCATCTAGAGCATTTACATTTTGGAGACTTTTGTCAACTTGTTAATAACGAAGACAACATGGAACCTTCAACCATTTACATGGAAAATAAGTGGTATTCATACCATAAATAGCACTCCCAGAATTACAGTATGGATAAAAGTGTCATACAGTACAAGAGACATTAGCTTATTGGTAATGGTTGTGTTCAGGCGCACTTAAAAAAAAAAAAAAATGATCGTCTTCCAGGATTTACTCACCAGCAGGTCATAAATCTTCTCATTAGAGATGTGATACAAGGACACTCTGACTCTGCAATGTGAAGCCTCTGGAGCTGACAGGGTGAGATTAAGGATGGCTTTCTAAATTCTAAATGTGGAGATTCACAAAAAAATCCTGGAATATGTTAAAGGAGCAGGGTATTATTTACAGTAACACTGATAAATCCTCGTTTTCAACCAATTTGACTTCACAATCGCTGTTAGAAAATTTAATGAGATGACTTTTTAGGAGCTTTGCTGAACAGCTCTGTTCAAGCATTTTAGGACCAAAAGATTAACAATGACTGAATTACGATGTTTGCTGCATGGCAATAAAACAAGCTACAGTTTTTGACATGCATCTCTAAAGTTCCATTTTCCTTCTCACAGGTCTTGAAACACTTGATTCTGCTGCAGATGTTCAGGCAATACAGCTGTCAAATCATTTCCAGTCAAAATAAATAAATAAAGAAATAAATAAGTAAACTGTTAATCATAAATTATCATATCTTAATATTCAGAGTGTCCCAAAAAGTCTCCATAAACAGGGTATTTTCATTCTTGGACAGTATCCCAATAGTCACGCATTCTGATACTCACATATTTGGGATTTTAGATCATATTGCTTCATATGATATTGTCTTTCCTCATCAGTAAGGAAAAGATTACATGTGACAGAAAAAACATAATTTCACACATTCCAATGCTCGTATAACATAAACATGTTATTAAGAATTACAAGCTGAGCTTTGACAGATGGATACAATTAAAGATGTCCTCAGCAGTACGGCTGATGATGCCCCTCTGTCTGGAAGCGCAGGCTTGAACTGAGTGTGTGTCTCCGCTGGTGGATTGTCCATACAATATGACACAACCATTATAGCCTTTCATCACATTCTCCACCAAGGACTGGGGTAAATACATAGAGAGAGAGAGAGAGAGAGAGAGAGAGAGAGAGAAAGTTATAAAGTATGAGTAGCAAAAAACATTAAGTAAGAATACAAATTAGAATAAGAGAGAGCATGGAGGAGGAGGATGGAAGAAGAGAATTAAAGGAAACCTAGAGAAAATGTTTAGCTTATTCTTAATATTTTATTTCCTATGGTTGCACCACTAAGACTGTTTGAACTGAGAGAGCAACATGGTTGGATACAGTAAATAATAAATAAATAAATTTCATAGGTTTTTTTTGAAAACTGTCCAGACTAAGCAGTAGATCTTGTGCAACATGGAACTCAGCAGTAGGGTAAATGCCTTAGTCGTTGACTCATAGATGTCTTTCGGCGAAGCCCCTTCGTTCCAAACAGCGTCAAAATCCAGGACATGTGCCCGGTGACCCTACAAAAGGAAAATGCATGCATTAGCAAGAAGGTTACTTAAAGAACTCCCCCACCAAATCAAAAAAATGACACAATACACTTTCCATGTCTGCATTCTGTTTTTCCACTCTTTCTCTCTCTCTAACCTTGTGTTTGTCTGAGAGTCTGACAGCACAAGAAAGAAGCCTGTGATCTAATTGAAATAGCTGATTTCATTGGCCTGAGAATCACTCACCCTGCCAGTGTCAACAGTCACTCTGTTCGTCCCGATAACCCTGATGGAGGCTTTTGTCTCTGTAGAGGAATCAAACACAGCAACTGATTTGATATCACAGCAGGCTCGGGTTTTTATAGTGTTTTCTGTATTAAACCTGTAAACCTGTAATGTAAGTTATCTTGTTTTGGTTTCACAGAATATGACAAAAAAACACACAAGAAGCGACTATATTTCATTCTATAAACATATTTTGTAGATTTATTCCCTCGTCTACAAAAGAAAAAAAAACAAATCCTCTGCATATACAAATAGAAAATGTATCAATATTAATACACTCCCACCTTCTTTCTGGAATAAAAGCAATCCCAAGGTCTACATTTGCATACTAGGACATGATAAGGCCATACATTTTATGAGGCAATATTAATAATTACAAATAGGACTTTGTAATCAGTCAAAGATGTAACAGTTTAGAGAGGCATCGCTAAATGGCCGACCGCAGTCCAGATTCAGATTGAGTGACAGTTCTATCCAGAATAAGAATAATTAATATACCAGTAATATAGTGCTTTTCCCCTCGAGGTGGGCATGGCTATACTAACAATAGTTTACCGTGTATAGACAGAGTGTGTGGAAGAAACAAAAACAAAAGCATGACAAGGCTTACTCCAAGGAAAGGAAACTGAACCTTCAAAGATGAATAGACAGATCAATTTATGTTTAGTCTTCCTGCATGAAGTTTAAAACCAGTTTGTCTCATACGTAACCATGGCAGTAATGTGAAGTGCCACTGTGAGCTAAAACATGGATCATTTGACCAAACGTATACGCAGCAGTTCAAGGTGAGGGCGTGTAAAATACCCAAGTTGAGAGACCAGTATGACTGAGCAAACAGTCCTTTCACTTACAGCCCAGCAGTGTGCAAATGTAATTCACTAAAGACTAAAGATTAAAGTTTGTTGTTTGTATTCCATATATATACAAGGCCATTAAAGTTCAAACTGTCCACATGCTTAACGTAGTGAAATTCAGATCTTGGCGCAACGAAAATTTTATTGACTGGACCTTCTTAAATTTTAATTAAGTACCCCTGGTTTAGAGATTAATTGGAGCAGGCAAAAAGGGATGCATAAATGAATGAATCCTGTGAGTTAAATAATCTTATGGCAAACAAACTACTAAACAAACAACCTGTTCGCATTTCTGTGCGTTCTGGGGAACAGAGGCAGAGAACAACCCTGAAGCTCTTGGAGGTTCGTGTCTTCTCCATATGATGAACATCTTCTGGTCCCATCTCCTGATGAATGCAGAGATCAAAACTCAGCCTTAAAATAAACAAGGATGCAAAGAAGATGCAGAGGCTTTTAATGGTTAAATCTAGAACTATGCAAATCAATAATACAAGTATATAAGGAATAAAAAGACTATACAAACATAACGTGACTTTTTGAGAGTAAATACACATAAACTAGACAATTTATTATCTTTTTATCATATTTCACAAAAATCCTAGAAGGCAATTTCACTAGCTTACTGTATGCTGTCCAAGACAAATGCTCTAGACACTCTCAGAATTAAAGGTACTTTTCACTGTAGCTAGCTAGTTGTACCATCAAGACCATTAAAATAGCATTAAGTGTGGCTTTTATTAGCTTTTTCAGTAACTCTATAAAAGCAACTCAGCGGTCTTTAACATCTAATCATGTACCCTGAAAGACACGCACTAAAGTTACAACAGACACTGTACTCTGAAAACTGCCCAACACATCATTGGCACCCAACTACCATCGATTGAACACCTTCACCACGGCAGACGTCTTCGCAGAGCACACAGCACCATCAGAGACTCCTCCTACCCAAATCATCAACTTTTGGACCTCCTTGAGAAGGTACAGGAACATTCGCACTAGAACCAGCAGATTTAGGTCAACATTCACATACACTATGGAGTACTAAAAGGAAACACAACCAAGCACGGGCAGAGCGTGCAAATTTAATTTCACACAGACCTGAGGCGGGACTCAAAAGTGCTAACCACTAAGCCACTGTGCTACATATAAATATATAAATGTATACATTCATTTATATATAAAAGATAATACTTTAAAATATAAAAGATAAAACTTTATAAAGATAGAACTTATATATATATATATTCAGATAAAATGTAATAATACTACAACTAATAACAATAATACAACTTGTGTTTTATTATACATAACAAAAATTGAACAATTGCATGCTTATATTC
The DNA here is from genome assembly GCA_030014365.1 of Clarias pachynema. Lineage (NCBI taxonomy): Eukaryota > Metazoa > Chordata > Actinopteri > Siluriformes > Clariidae > Clarias > Clarias pachynema. Next base: position 4,566,837 of record JAQMYL010000005.1, on the reverse strand, counting down.
CTGCATGTCTTAGGTGCCGTTTTCATAGCATTATCTATTCTGTAGTTACTGCAAATATTCACTGAATAGTCATGTTATATAATATAACTACCAATTTAAATATATATACACTACCGTTCAAAAGTTTGGGGTCACGTGCAAATTTTTTTGTTTTTGTTTAGTGATTTATTTTCTACATTCTACAACAATACTGGGGATTTCAAAACTATAAAATAACACATAT
>JAQMYL010000005.1:4546363-4560147 GCA_030014365.1 Clarias pachynema | reverse complement strand
GAACGCTAGTTGGTGCTCCAGTATAATCGGTCCGCCGAAACTCATCCAGTGAGAAACGTTCCGCGGTGCAAAAATAATTGCGATTAAAATGCGTTAAAAAAATTTTATGCGTTATTTTTGTGTAATTAATTAATCTAAATTAACGCGTTAAAGTCCCGGCCCTAATTTAAATCTGAAAAAAATGATACAAATATGTTTTTTGTTATCTTGCATGCTATGCTTGCATGTTAAGCCAAAAACTAAATTTATACAATAATACTAAAATTATATACATAAGTTTTACCAAGTGTGCTATGCAAAAGCTGTGATCAAAGGTTTATATTAATGTATTTGTTATAATAGGTTTCCGTTTCTATAGTAACAGCTCATTCATAGAGACTTGCAGGGTGAACATTATATAATCTAAGACAAATAATAGTTAACAAAGTTTGAAATAAGATAAGATACTTATTTAAAAAAGAATAAAGTAATTGTTTTATTTGGTGAAGGAGACTTTTATTTTGCATTTTATCTGCAGACTTATTTGGGTGCCACTTTGTAACAGTCCCTATGTTTATCAGTTACTATATAGGACTTTGTGCTTTCTGGTTTCTCATTAAATAACAAGATGTGTTTTTTGGGATGTACATATTTAACTATTACTTTAACAGGTTAACACAGGTCTAAGAGCTCCCCTAAAGTGTGTGTTAAAGCGCCAGCTGAAATACCCCTCAGATTGTGCATTTACGTATTTATCCATACCTCAAACTTCATTTCACTCCTCCTACAAATGTACAGTTTTAGTGTCTATGTAACTGAGATACAGCTCACCCATGCCTCGCCAGAGAGCCACCGCGCAGGCTCAGTGGGCGGAGATGTGGAACAAACTGGAGAAAGGTGTCTTTTTATATGAGGTCACATTAGGGGGAAATCTAATTGGTCTAATTGGCTTGTTTGTTTTTTTTTTAAAGCAGGGAATGTTGTTAGATGCCTGCTTCAGGTCTGTGTGTGGCGTTTGCATGTTCTCCCCGTGCTTGGTGGGTTTCCTTCAGGTACTCCAGTTTTCTTCCCCAGTCAAAAGACATGCAGGGTAGGCTACGTGATGTTTCCAAATTGCGCATAGTGTGTGAGCAAATGTTTAAGTATGTGTGTGTGTGTGAGTATGTGATGGATTGGCACCCAGTCCAGGGTGTAACCTGGCTTGTGCTCCAAGTCCAATGTAACTTCAAGAGAGGAAAATATGCTGGTGAGGGAACATTTATAGTCATTTGATATAAGTATCAAATGATTGTAGAAACTAATAAGGTTATTTTGCTGCATTAAATGGATAAAAGATTACTGTAATTTGTATTAAGTTTTTAATTGTCATTGCCGTGGTACTAAATGAATTAAAAACACACACACACTTTTAGACATGTTGTCTGTTATAGGTAACTAAATAACTTTGTGCAGTCATGCCATCATTGATTATTATTCTTTAACATTCTCAAGTGTGTTGCAAAAAAATATGAGACTCTTTGAAACTTTCATATTGTTTAAAGTTGTGTTGCTATAAAAACAGAAAGAAAGACAGACCACCCAGAACAATGCCATGTCCATGGCTAAATAGTTAAAAATACACAAGGGCTGAATGACCTAGATTTTCTGTGTGCATATTTTCAGAACACCCTGGACGTAGTGGAAATGTGAAACTCTACTGGTATCCGAGTATCGCATCTGGGAGAAAGTGGGTCAGAAGGAACACACGGTTCAGAGCGGCTTGGCGGTGTCACACATTTCAACAACACAAGCTTAATGAAAATGAGTTACGATCAAAAAGTAGTGCAGGCTGTCACTACCAGCTAAGGACCTGGCTGAAGAAGACAAGTCACCGATCACTTGACTAAACTTTGTCTTGGATGAATACAGAAACTTCTAATGTTTAGGATCAAAGCAAATGTGGTGACCTATAACGTGTGCCTCATGGCAAAACAAAGATTGGCGTGAAAATGTACATTTTTGAGAAGTAAGAAGGATAACGTTGCTATTTTTTTTATTGCCATTACGCTACTTTAACTTAAATCTGTGCTAGCAGCCTAAATCCTTAGTCTTAGCATTAGATAGCTTATCATTTGCCATTCTTGTTTTATTAACAAGGATAAATTAAACGCAGAAGTTGAATCTGTTTGATGTCACTTCAATTGAACGCCATAACATGTTCTGTTGGGAGAAAGTTCTGATATCATTTCCTGTAAAAGACACCCCTAGCAACTTAAACCTTGTCATGTTTATTGACGATATTTTCACCCTTCCAAGAACTTTAAGTGAATAATAGTTCTAGAAAACTTTTAACTGTTTATGGTGAACTTCCTCAAACAGACACTGTTCCTCAAACAGGCCCAACTCGTTTATATTTAAACCGTGGATAATCCAGCTACACGGCGTCATTAAGAGTTCACGTTACCGCAACGGAAATGGATACTCAAAACAGTGACAAGCGTAAGCAGGTGTGTGACTCCTCACATGCACCTGCCAGCAAATAAATCACTCAAGATCGCAAAATCAACAGCAGCAAGCGTTCTACGTGAACTATTTACAAATCCTTAGCATGATGGTTCTGGATGGTGTTTTAGCCTCGCACCTCCAGAGTTGAGGGTTTAAGTACCGCCATTTGGACCTTTTTAGCATTTGTCCAGGTGATTAAACTTAATTAAAGAGTCTTCTCTGCTTATAGAAGTTATTTACATGACAACTGACAGCAAATCCTAGTGATGTTATGGTGACTGAATCACTAATATTGGAGATTCTTGTTCTTAAATTCATAAATCAAGACTGAGAAATTTTTTTTTGCAATTCACAATGAACTTTACATTTACTTCTTATATAATACCTGAAGAAGGAAAATGGACACACAATCTTTTGGCTTGCGATGTTATGATCTAGTTGCTACACAAAATTTGTCCACTGAGCACAAAGAGTCCTTGAATGAAGCTTCGTAAAATTAACCTTTTGTTGAAACTATTGGCTGGGAAGCCTCGACACCGAAATGAGGCTTCACCTCATCATCATTAAAATTTAGTAAATTAAATTATCTTCTTCTTTCGGCTGCTCCTGTTAGGGGACGCCACAGTGGACCATTTGTCTCCATCTAACTCAAAAAAATTAAATAAATCTTGTCTCTGAAAGTTGGTTTAAAAAAAAAAATTCTTTTTAAAGGGTAGATAAATCCAATTAATGGCCAAAAAAGCCAGCATGTAAGAACATGTACCCATGAGCTAGAGCAAACGTATTTCTTACAACAAAGGCTAAGAAAACTGCGGACAAAAAAAAAAATCCTTTTCCAATCTGGATATTTAAGTTGGGATGGCCATTTTGCTTTTTTTCAATCTGTAAAGGTAGTCCCCAGCAAATTCCGTTCCAGGAGCATGTTTGTATGTCTGATTTGTTCTTAAGTCCGACAAAGTGAGTCTTATACGCCTTTGACACGAATATACAGCGTAAAGCGTAACAATCCACTCGGCTTAATCTGTCCCTACAATGCAATCATGTGACCAAAAACCATAACTGCACCCAAGGAGTTAATCTCACAGTGTTGTCTCTGCACCTTTAATTTGCGAGAAGAATCCCGAACGCCATTTTGCCTCAGACCTGTTTTCCACTGCATTGGACCGTGAAGCCTTTTGTTGAGGATTATAGGATGTTGTTGAGGAAATAAGAATTATTTACCATCAGGACAGCCATTTTCTATCATCATGCTCATCATGTCGACTCATTTCTCCCACACCCCCACACATACAATATAACAGACTTTAGACATTATATCACTTGCACACTGAAAATATTGTATATAATTGTAAATATTATCTGGTGCACTGTGGTGTCTATTTTTTTTGGACAAAACACGTGAGCTACATCAGTGATTGAACTGAAAGTAGAAGCGCAATCCGTTTATATCTGTGGAAATTCATAAGTCGAATGTTTGTAAGTCGGGGACTACCTATAGACTTCTGTTTACTACTTACTGAGTTTAAGTTCAACTGTTTTTTTTTTTTTAAAACACTGCCCCTTAAAAGCAACTTGGCACCATTATGAACAAAAGCAAGTCAAGGAAACATGGTTATAAAATTCTTTTGACTTTAATCAACTCAGGAAAAAAAAAAGGTTTCACATCAAACATAACACTTAGAGAAGGGGATGTCACAACTACTGACTTAATCAGAATAATTTTTTTTCCTACTCAGAATGTCAGCATTTTTATATATACTGAAGTTTAAAAATAGTGAAAACAAAACAAAAAAAGAAAAAAAAAAAGAAATAAAAAGAAATGTAAACTGTTTTCTTATCTCTTTATTTGCTCTACGTAGTGACTTAAAGCACTACAGCACGGTAAACAAAGTAAATTAGTACAAAACAACAACAACAACAAAAAAAAAACCTCCATAACTGTCTCTGAATGAGTTAACATGAGAGCAGGTATAAAGACGCAGCCTACAATAAACCCATAAATATTTCAACCACTTTCGTTTATTTTTTTCTTTTTCTAAACTTCGATTTAATGAAAGCTCGCAAAAGGAGCCACCATCCTCATTGAGGAAAACAAAAAAACCTGATGTCGGCTAAGCGACAGCACATCCACACACAACTGCGCACACACAATCGCACTCACACACAGAATCCAAAAAAAAAAAAAAAAAAAAAAAAAAAACCTAATAGGAAGAAACATCCATGTGTTCCCATGGTAATAAAGCTGCTATTCGATAGTGATGATGCATCCATTATAATATAAAGCCACTGGACAGCGAGAATGCTAACCAGCTCTTGACAGAAAGCTAGCGCCGCCGGGATGGAGCAGCGTCCGACAGACCTTCATCACTTTGTTTTCGGGTTCACTTACAAACTTTGACATTCTTCTGCAGGTAGCGCAGATCCTCACAGCTTTTTTTCTTTTTTTTACTTAAACACACATGCACAGAGTGATGAGGAATCTTATGTAGTAGGAAGTTGAGGCGGGTGAGCCGAGTTCATTTAGGACTTAATCAGTAACCGTTTTATTTAACCTTTGGGCCTGAGGTGGACTTTACAGGAAGGTGTCACCAACCATATTTAAGAAAATTCTTTCTGATTTTTAAACAGTCAAATAAATGTAATAGTTTTTTTTCTTCTTTTTTTCTATGGTCAATCGACCAAACTGTAGGTTTCGCTTTACAATTAACTGTTTTTATTAAGGAGGGAATCAGGCTTACAATAATTTTTTTTTTTTTCTGAAAGAAAAACATTTTCCAACTGTATTACAGTAAGAGTTTTACATACCCTTACCATGTTTTATAAAATTTTTCTTTACCTCTGCAACACCGTCATTTTAGCATGTGAAGCAAAGATCTAATCTCCTAAGCGGCCAAAATATGAGATTCCTCATCTCACTGTGTTAGCATGTGGCTTACTGCAAGACAAAAACAAACCAAAACCAAAAAAAAAAACCCTGCACTCCCAGTTTAATATATAAACTAATACATGATGTTTAAGCAGAGGAGAGAGAGAACAAGTTAAAACGTGTAGCTTTGATAGAAAACTCCATGCAGCGTTGAGGTTAACTGACCAAACAAACTTGAGTTAATTATATAGAGGTATTACACACAAAAAAAAAGAAAAAAAAGAAGAAGAAGAAGAAAAAAAAAGTGTCCATATAAAACGCAGGTTATGTAAAAAGGGCCACTGGGTGACTGGATCATTTTACAGATTGGCATTGATTTGGTCAAAAGACAGCCAAGTGCAGATATCGCCTCCGTAGAGGAAAAAACACACTCTCAGACACGATCAACTCTCACTCACACACACTCTCTCTCGTACACACACACACACAACCTGGACACTCGTCTTTAACGATGTGTTTAAACGCATTAATGCGCCAGCACGATGTGCGTTTGTGTACACGTGTACATACACACAGTGCTTGTGTGTATGTGTGTGTGTGTTCAGTCACACATCTCCTCAGGGATCTCGTGAGGGTTGAGGATTCCAGGTACAGACATCTGCAGCTTGTGCTTCTCCTCCTGGGCCTGGCGCAGAGATGCCTCGCGTTCCTCAAGAAACAAATCTGTAGTGTCCTCACCTGCAAACTCCTGGAGGAGGGAATGGAATAGTTAGTGCAAAAAGCTTTAAATAAACATCTGTATAAAATATCTGTGCAAGTAAACATGGTATAAACAATATCTACATAAATGAACTGTATATTAACTGTGAAAATGCATCCATCTGTGCTTAATAGCCGAAACAAAAGTACAGGTAGAGGAAGAAAGAATCGATGGATGCATATATTAATTAATTAAACTTAGTGAGTTGTGCAGTATGTGAACATTGATTTGTAGCAGCAGTGTTAGAGTTATTGTCACAGCAGAGTTCAGATTTCCAAATCAATGTTTTTCAACTCTGAAATTGATGCAAAGAATCATTTGGATTTGACTCTATGGCATCATAAAAATTTTGCACACAATTGCAAAATTGTGAAAATCTCAAAAAGAAATTTTCTTTTTAATGAAAAACTCAATTTGAATGTCGCTCAGATATTGAAAACGTAGCTCCTTATACATGCACATAAAATAGAAAGTCAGTAATTAAATACCCACACATTCCTAAATAAATAAAACCTCTGGTGGTGTTTAAAACTAGGCTGTCAGAGGTTTACAGGCTTATGCCATATAACTCTAAGAGATGCAGAATAGACATTCATGAGAAAAACAAACATCCAATAAATGCCTCAACAACACCGTTGGCAATGTACTACACTTTCCCTGATTGAATTCTCTCAGACTTTGTACTTTTTATCCATGTCTTTTTTCCCGTCTAATCAAGAAAACTTTAATACTTTCCTACTGTCAATTTTTATTTATTTATTTTTTAATTACCCATGGCAAACCTACAAACCAAACTATGTTGTGTTTTTTTGTAGGAAATAACTCAGTAAAGGACTTTCTCTACAGGTTTGTTTGCCAGATAATAGAAAAGCATAATTTAAATTTTAACTGTATAAAAAAAAGAAGAAGAAAAAAAAAGAAAAAAGGTTTACCTGTAATCATGACTGATTGTTAGTTCTGAGATCATGATTTTTAAATGTGACATTAACTTTGGAAACAACTTGCATTTATTGAACTTTTGAAGAGGGAAAGAACCCCTTAACCTTAATATTGGCTTTTCTTTAACTGTAAAATAACCACCAAAAAAAATCATTTCAACCTAAATGAATGCCACTGCCTGGATGAGAATCATCACTTTTTGCCAAAGTGTATACAATAGGTCACTGACTTACGAATGAGCATGTTCCTAAGTCTGATCTGTTCTTGAGTTCGACAAAATGAGTTTTATACAGGTAGTCCCCGACTTACGAACAAATTCTCTGCTATATAAAAAAAGATATAAAAAATATATTTTTACACACAAAAAATATTGTATATAATTGTAAATATTGGTATCTGGTGCACTGCAGTGTCTATTTTTTTGTACATGTGAGCGATGTCCGCGATTTTTTCCCGCAGTCCGCTCGTCTCTGAGGAAATTCATAACTTGAATGTCTGTAAGTCGGGGAAACCAGACCCAGATTTGAAGACTGGCAGAACAAGCCAAATCCCCAACACCAGATATATTCTGTGATGCTACTCACCTTGATCTGTACCAGGAAGTCTCTCAAATGCTCTTTAAATGCAGGGATGTCCTGGTTCAGACTGAATAACCCCGTCACAAACACCTTTACCTGTGCACTAAAAACACCATAAAACAACAGTCAGAATTTGAGCAGAAAACAGAAACCAAATCAACATAGAGGCACATCGTATCTTATAACCGTAACTGATGGCACTACTATAAGCGTAAGTAGCATTATAGAAGTATTCACCTAAAAATTATCACCAGCATGTATAATTTATAAAATGAGTTATTATTTTGTGGCTAAATATTTAAATGAGATTTTTTTTTCTTCACGCAAATCAAGCATTATAAAGTTTAGAATAAAAAATCTTTTTAAAAAAGGGTGTAAATGTTACAGGAATACTTTTTTTTTTTAATTATTATTTCTGCATCAACATTTTGCTTTACATGTTAATTTTTTTTCCTCCAAGAATATATTTGCAAATATTTTTGAAAAGTAATATCCAGTAAATAATTTTTAATAATTCCAATATTAGCCCAATGTGTGTTTAAAAAAAATTATTTTGTTTGGGGTCCCATAAGAGTAACTACCAGGCTGTAATTAGTACAGATTCGAATCGACGCCAGTAGGCGCTTTGCTAGCTAGATCTGTTCTTAATTACTCTAGCATTAGCAATGTTATCATACATTACAAAAAAATGTCTAAAAACAGCAAAGTGGAACACAAAACTCACTCCTGCAGATGAGGGAAAGCCGTCTTAAGCAAGTTGGCCACGTACTCCTGGATGAAAGCCTGATTGGTCATAGCGCTCGCGGGGTTCAGGGTCATACTAATCTTACCCTCCTCTACTAAATTAAACATGTAAGCCAGGATGGATGCATGCATCGTCAGACCTGAAGGAAACACACAGATACGGCAGTTAAGGCATGACTTTTATATATAAAATCACCCTAAACGTCCAGCGCTTACAGGGTGTTTCTGTGATGCTATATTAGGTGTTTTTCCTGTACAAAACGTTAGGCGGTGTAACAACAGAGCAGATAGTTTCACAAAAATAACGCATATGTAGAAGCAATGTATGACAATGTAAGCAGAGTATTATTTTCATATAACTGCACAATTATGAGAATGTTATTCCATTTACGCCACAGCAATTTTGTCAAATATTACAAGTGTAATTTATCTTTAGCAAACACCACAGTGCACATTTTATCAGTTTATAGTGAAGACCTCAGCTCCTGTTTGCATGACATTATTGCAGCAAAAAATTCATTCCTCCCCAATCATAAACATCATCTTTTTCCCCTTCCTCTTTCTCCAGCTCGATCAGATTGCTTTAACTCTCGTTTGCCGTTTCCGTCTCAAAATACAGTCATTTTTATAGAGAAACCAGAAACTGTACCAGAAAACTCCTCTATCCTGAAGACTCTCTTGCCCTGGAAAAGACTGACCGTTAAGTGAATACTTAAGATCTGAGACTCCTTCAATAAATGTGGCATGATCGACATTAGCAGTGCTTTAAGCTTTAAGACACAGAAGCAAAAACATCTACAGTGTGGGCTGGAAGTCTTGATCCATGGGCATTTATTCTTGAATGAAATTTGACATTTATATTTGAGTTCAGACTCAACATGGCTTCAGTTCTAACAATAAAAGACGAGGCAGAACCAAAAACTTTGGCCTCATTTCAAATCAGTAGGAGGAAGGTTAAAGGAGAAAAATCATCTTGGCATGCAAAATCCAAATTCTTATACATTAAAAAGTTTTTCGTCGTTCTCGTATTCAGAATATACACAAGTGCCACAAAGACAAATTCAATTCGAGCATCGGGTATAATTTGAGGAATTTAGGCTTTTAGGCCACAACAAAGACTTTTTTTTTTTTACATTTTTTTTTACACTTGTTAAAAAGCCTTCATGGTGATCTTGCTCCCTCTTCCCCCGTGGCAGAAATGGAAAGGGGGGAGGGGGGGGGGGGACATCTGCGCTGTGCATGTTTCTCTGTTAGAGTGTGTGTGTGTGTGTGTTATTCATATTTATTCCTCAACCTCCAGCATTAGTAGCAGTGACTCATTGGGTGTGTATGTGTGTGTAATGCATCATTATCTTCAGTGAATCTGCACTGTATGACTCACCAGCTGTGTGTGATGTGTCCGTAACTACGGAGAAGATGTGTTGCAGTATGTCGCAGAAGTATGTCTGGTAGAAGCTCTGTGCTGCTGCCTCCTCCTGGGCCACATTCTGGAGCAACGTGTAGAGAATCTGCAGACCTGCAAACACACACACACACACACACACACACACACACACACACACACACACACATATCAAAAACATTATTAAATATCAAACACAAACAAATTTCCTGGCTAGTTGAGACAACACTGTTCAGTAACACAGACCAAGAAATTTGTAGAGACTAGAGATGGATGTGAGTTCTGTTACATGACAGGACACTATTCGAGCAAATAAACTTGACTCCATGACATTATCCAGAGTGAACAAATACAATACAGTCAACCCCCAAAATTCACGGAGGTCACATTCCTAGAGCACCGGTAAAATGTGGAAAAGCCCCAAATTTGGGTTGTGGTAAACAAAAAAAGTCTATTTTTATCATTTAAACTCTAAATATGCCCCCAAATACACTCCCAAAGCACTTTAATTTAATTTCAAACTCATTTGAACTTAATAAAAAAAAAAAAATTAAATACAAAAGTTAAACCTATATACTGTACATATGTACTGTAATTTATGCAATTTCTTAGGTATGCGTTGTCGTTTTCTTTGGTATGTGTTGTATAATTCACGATGCCAGTCTGCATTTTCCTCCACGTTCGCTTTGTGTTCTCTTTACAGTACTAAAAAATGTATGTAGTAATATATGAAATTGTAGTTAATTTTTATGTTACAAAATATATATATGTCATTTATATTGTTCCTAACAGTTTAAATCCATGAAAAATTATATATTGCAAAAAAAATAAAAAATAAAAATAATAAAATAATAAAATAAATAAAATCCATTTAAAAAATTGGAGGGTATTTGCGGTTTCCCTGGAATTGTGAGAGTTTCCGCTAACAATTATTAGTTAGGTTCTAAGGAAAAATGTGCAAACAATTGAGCCTACGAACTGTACACCTATAAAGAGTCACTGCAAGATCATCTGTGTGTGCACATGTTTAGTATCTCACCAGTGTCGGCTACGTTTCTCATGGTGTGCTTAAAGGCCCAGATGATGGAGTCCAGTACCAGTTTGAACTGTGCCGGGGGAATGGCGAGGAACGCCGGGAAGCAGTGGGAATTCACCGCCTGCAGCAGGTAGAAGAAATGTGTGCGGTGCTCTGGATACTCCTCGAAATCCTGAAAAATAAATAAATAAGATATGACTTAAAATTAGATTATATATTTTAAAAAATAATAAAAATAAAAAAACACATAGAACTAGCAGAACATCAGCAACCACAAGTGTAGTCTTCTCATTACTAATCTGTATATCTGCAGAGCATCTATAGTGTACATCAAACCACAAAAGGAAGCTGTTAAAGAAAAAAGCTATTTTAGACACCTGGCCTGGCTTTGACCTTGACCCTGTGTCGATCAGTTTTAGAATTAAATCTGTTTATCTGCAGGATACAGTAATAATTTAGCACTCTTTACGTGCTTTAACCAGAATCTCAGGTGGAAACACGAACACAATAACGTACACCACCTAGTGGAGTCAACAAAATGTTAATTAGACTGCTACCAGAACAGCAGCACATATTAGTATTTGTGGTTGGTCTCTTTATACTTTATTATCGTAAATGTAAATCGTGATTGTTCAGTTGCTAGTTGCTTCATTTACAACCTGAATTCCAGAAATGTTTTTTATATTCAAATAAAATGAAAACTCAAAAGACTTTCAAATCAAATGAGCCAATATTTTATTCACAACAGAACTAGAGAACATAAATGTTTAAACTGAGAAATCTTACACTTTTATCCACTTAATGAGCTCATTTCAAATTTGAACCCTGCTACAGGTCTCAAAAAAGTTGGCATAGGCCTGAAATAGCAAGATTTTTTTTGAAAAGGTTCAGCTGGTAAACCTCTAGCAACTAATTAAGGTAATTAACATCTGGTCTGTAACATGATTTGCTATAAAAGGGATGTCTTAGAGAGGCAGAGTCTCTCAGAAGTAAAAATGGGGAGAGGATCTTCGATCTGTTAAAGAGTGCCTAAAAAGATGGTGGAATACTTTAAAAAGAATGTTCCTCAACATCAAATTGCAAAGCCTTTGCAAATCTCATCATCTATATTCTATTGTGAATGAAATATTGGCTCATGTGATTTGAAATTCTTTCAGCTTTCATTTTATTTAAAAAACAACAACAACAACAAAAAAAAAACACACGTCCCAACATTGCCAGAATTCAGGATGTAGTACTGGAGCTAATGCAATTAAGATGTCTGGAAGTGCATAGCCTCTAATTTAGCTACATGCCAAAAAAACAAAAAAACAATCAAATCAACTGCTTGGCTCAGTAACACTACTCACACAAAAACAACTTCATAAAATACGCAGAAAGATTTGAATGCAAGAAAAAAAACTAAACAAAAACCAGAACTATAATATCATCCAAAAAAAAAAAAAAAAAAAAAAAACCCGCTAACAATCAAATCGATCAAACTAATCATTGAAAAAACAAGATTCCACCTTTAAGATGTTATGCACCACTTTATGCAGCTCTACATTTGATTTATTTATAAAATAACCAGGAGTGTACCAGGAGGCGAAGCACAGGGGCTAGAAACCATATAAAGTCTGGAAGATTTATGATCAACTCAAACCGGTTTGAGGTAAGTGTAATGACTTTGGCATTAGCCTCATAGCTTCAGAGCAAAACTGTAAACATCAGACACCCATGCAGAAAAACATGTCTTGGCTGATTGACTATTCCTTCATAAGGGAAAAATTGGGTTTGGTTTATTTTGCAAACTATTGCTTCATGTCTTGTAAAGTAAAGTAGTTTTAAGAGCAATGAAATCTTTTATAACATTTCTCACTGCTGTGCAATGTTTGCATTTTATATAAATAAGATGGCCAGTCCGGTGTTACAAAGTATAATCCGATGTAGAATGGGTCTTACTTTGTTGATCATGTTCAGTGTGCATTCAAACACGGCGTCAAAGATCTGTGGAATCTCATTTGTGATGTGACCGCCCAGTTTGTTCACGATGGTCGCCATGGTGCTGAGCACTTCCGGCTCTCTGGCCGCCGGAACGTTCCGTTGGTAATCTATCAGGACGGCGTCCAGCAAAGGTGGAACAAAGTTCTCCCCGACCTGAGAATACACATACACAGAGGCTTAAAGGATGAGCAAAAGAATGGGGGGGGAGACCGACTGTGTGTAGACAGATTATCTTAACAGGTTCAGAGTGACTTACACCTGAATTAGGTACAGCTTCATTAGAACGAAGACATGTGACTCAGATGTTAAAGGGGTATTTATCAGAAATGTGCTCATAGGCATGGAATGCATCAAGTGTAAGCTGCTCGGTCTGTGTTCTTGTGTGTGCGTACTTACCATCTGTGGGTCGTTGGAGCGACTGACCCAGCCTGAGATGAGTTTAAGTGTTTCTCTCTTTACCGTGCGCATGCTCCTGATTAGCGGCTGTTTGGTCACCATCTCACCTGCGGTCACACATGTACACACAAAAACACTTCACATTTTATATCTAATCATACTGTATTGATCTTGCCAACAAATTTACTGACAAAATTTGTTTTTCGTTGTTTCAATCAGTGTTATTTTATTCGTAATATAAAATCATTAAAGATTTTGAAAAGAAAAAAAAAAAAAAAGAAAAAAAAAAAAAAAACCTTTTCACTCACACACTTACCAGTGGTCTGGATAGCTGCAGAGATGTTCTCACTGAGGCACTTGTAGACATTAAGCATATCCAGATAGATGCGTCCTAGCTGAATGACAAATGGGTGACCCACTGCCTTGCACGCCCTTACGTTGGTCTTCAGGATGCTTCCAAGCTGTTTCACAGTCTCTGGGTCCTTCAGGATATCAACATTCTGTGCAAGAACAGTACAGCGCACAATTAGCACTCTTAAGATACACCGCGTTCCAAATTATTATGCAAATTGGATGTAAGTGTCATAAACATTAAATGTTTAGTTTTTAAATTAAAC
>JAQMYL010000005.1:4521308-4543155 GCA_030014365.1 Clarias pachynema | reverse complement strand
CTTTTAACGAGTACGAGTACTTTAGAAAATGTGGTATCGAGGCCGATACCCGATACCGGTATCGGTGCATCCCTAGTGTGTATATTAGTAGTAATGTTCATTTGCCCGGCAGTGTGAGAGAACGACCCTTTACCTTGGAGAGTACAGGTAGATAGAGCTGCCTGCGTGGTGGAACATCAAAGTGCTGGCTGCCAGAGAGCAGTGGGGAGGTGGAGGTGCTGAATGGACTCTCTCTGTACAGCTCCGCGGCCAGGTGGTTCCAGTACTCCAGACAGATCTTAAAGATCTCCGTCTCCTCTACCTCAGACACCAGCAGCATGTAGTGCAGAGCCTTGAGATCACATGCAAATATTTTAATCAAAAAGACATTCATCCTGTTCGTTTATTTCCATGTAATATAATCTCTTGGACTAGGCGCATACGCTGCCAGAGAAGAGGGTGTTACAGTGCAATTTGTTCAATACTAACGCAGTGTTTTGAAAAGATTGCTTTATTAATTAAGAAATCCAAAGTAAAATAAACCTAAAATCTTTTTTAATTATATTCTTAAGCCTTCTGAATTCTTTAACATGAACTTTGACTAATCACGAGACGGTGTTTGGCAGCCAACACATTAATCAGCATGAACACACAATATTCGTGTTCAAAGGTTTCCCTGATGATTACTGTATTATTAACATTTCGCTTACCTGTCTTAAAGGCATTGTACTGGATTACTCCACGCATAAACAAAAACGCTTTTATTATTATTTTTTAACTATTATAAACTGATCATTACGGTAAAAAAGATGCTCCCCATCTTCACTGTGCACATGGAAACCTTGGGATCTGAGGCATGTTTGTGGTGTTCGTACCTCCATGAGGGTCTCGCGCAGGTTGAGCCTTTTCTCTATGAGCTGGCCGTGCTCTTTGAGGAAGGTGCAGAGGAACAGGCTGAGGTTCTGGATGAAGTTCTGCTCGTCATCCTTCCCGTTGGCGTAGGCCAGACGGATGTTCGTGTTCAGAGGCAGCATCTACGAAGCAAACCCGGCGAGACCGAGTATGTCAAATGATTTGGTTTTGGTTGCTTTGTGGAGTGCGTGGCGATCGGTTGTATTCGGGGAGGGGTTACCTGTTTGAGCTGCATCATGGTGAGCGTGAACAGTGTGACAAACTGCTCCTCATACTGGCTCACACTCACACCGGCGATCTCAGTCAGACACTTGAGTGTCACATTCCGAAACATTGGAACGTTCAGGAACTTTTGAGAGAGAGAGAGAGAGAGAGAGATGGAGAGAAGAACAAAATGATGATTTATGAAACTAAAACAATATATAATCCCCAGGCTGTGCACACTCAATTCAACACATTTTTCTCTTTTTTTAATTTCTTGAAACCTGCCTTACATACTCCTATTTGAGGCAGATTAAGTCTACAAACACTGCAAAACTCAGGTGTACAAGCTAAACTACAGATGTACCAGTGTAAATAAACACATAACAACAACAGCACTTATACCTCTTGGTCTAAATCTAAAGCACACTATGGGCGTGAACCATGTGACGGGACATCCCAGTGTAAAGTGCTGAGGAAACAGCTATCTGCCTCTGATAGGGGTACAGCTCTCACCTTGTACACCAGAGTGCTGATGAGTTTGGTCTCAAAGATGTAGCCCAGTGGGATCCAATTCAAAAAACGAAGCAGTGTTTCCAAGGTAGCGTGTACCAAAGGAGCATTCTGGGAGTTTTCCTAAAGATGGAGGAAGATGAATTGATGAAGGCTTCGTTTTAACACTCTGAAACAATTTACATACACTTGTGTATGTAAGGACAGGTTGGTGCTCACCATCACGAACTGGCAGAGCTGAAAGATCTGCGAGAACTCATTACACATGCTGGAGAAATAAGGAAGAAAAACAAACAAATAAATAAGTAAATAAACCAAATTCAGTATTGTAGTCTCAATGATTGTCATTTAATCACCATGCCCTTCACATATTATGCCTCGGCTTTAACGCTCCTAAAATTTCAACCATCATTCAAATAGCACTTTCTACTACAACCTAAGTGAGGTGACTTATATTACCAAAAAAAAATAAAAAATAAAAAATAATAAAAAAACTCCCTAGAACAGTGTGTACAGTACACAATTCCCCCTTTTAGCTCCATCTCCCGTTAGCTAATTTATTGCAATTGTTGCAGTCTCACCTGTCCTTGAGATGCTTGGCTTTAACCTGGGTCATCTGTCCACTGGAGAAATCGAACACCTCCTCGCTAAGCAACTTCAGGATGATCATGTTGTTCTGGCAGAGGCTCTCGCTGGTACGGCTTGCTCCTACAATGTCGCTGATAAACGTGGGCCAGTGCTTAGGCCACTCCTGCTTTAAGATCTATAAAAACAGCAACAGAACCGAAAGGGGTGTAATAAACAGAGGGTGGAAAAAAAAAGGGGGGCACAAAATTAGAATTTTTCCACACACCTAAATAGTAGTGCGTAGGATGACAGGTGACTATTTACAAAACACGCCTTTCTGTTCACACCGGCTGTGTGGGACAACAGACGCAGTGCAACATCACTCATCATGTGACTGATTGTCATTATTCCACACATTAACAGGCGGTGCAGTAGAAGCAAATTTTTTGTGAAGTTCATTTAAAATTGTAAAATAATAATAACAATAATAATAATTAATTAATTAATTCCCGTCCCTAAAGCGACCCATCCACTACTTTCAAGAGGTACAGTCATCAGTAAGTATTTGTGTACAACAGCAAACCTCCATCAATGACAACTGGCGTAATTGGGGGAAGGACACTATAAACATAATTTCAGTTTGTTTTAAACGTCTGCCAAAAACTACTACATCTGAAACTTTAATGACATCAAACATTACAATCAAACAAAAGGATCAACTTTCTAGTACATCTTACCTGAACTAAAATCATGTTAAGTTTTCCAATGTACACCTTCTCCTTCTGCAACGAAACACAAAACATCACATCACACTGACTGTCAAATAACAGTAAAGCTTTGAGCCTGAGTAAATTTAGATACCACACGTACGTACCTCCACACTTGCTGCATCAGAAGACGTCTTGATAATGAGGCCCACGACATATTTTTTAATTCCTGAAGTCAAACAGAGGTGATGGAAGAAAAAGACAAAATGTAAAAAAGTGTTTAAAAAACAAAAAAAAACTCTCAGGTTTAAAGAGTAGCAATTTACCAAGACAACACTGTTCTATTGCCACGAAACAAAATTATGCAACATTTATATTGCTCTTTAGCCGGAAAGCTCTTTCATTAACCAGCTCAAGGCCTTAAAACCTGACCTTAACACTGGCAATGGGTGCTGAATTGAGTATTCCAGGACTAACTAGAGTCCGAGTCAACCTCAGTTTGGAAACACAGTAGTGAGCTATAGAAAGCAATTGGGTTACAATGCGCCATTTAACAGTACAGCAGTGTTTACATGCGCTCAATAACGTCTACAGCTTTGAACCAGTTAAACATTAATGAATTTCTGCAGAAAAAAAAAAAAAAAGTACAAGGTCTCCACAGACTATAGCGTAGACTTTTCTTTAGCCTACATTTTCTCACTGATCAACAGAAAGACTTTGTCAGTAACCGTGCAGATTCTGACGTCACCGCAACGCACAAAAAGCGTTTGGTCTTAACTGCATCTGTCTTGTTGCTTCCCAACTAGGTTTCTGCATTTACCTTACATAATAAACCACATGGCAACTGCATGTCACTTTGCATTCCCCATCATACCAATCATTTTGCATTAAACGTGTGCTTTCATTTTGCATGATTCAGTTTTAATTACTGAAAGATTGTGCATGGCAACCCTCTGAAGAATCTATGGAAATTAATCTGTTAAATATTCATGTATATATTTAAAGCACAGCGTATTACAGTGTCATCTGCATCTTAAAATATCACTTATGGGCACTTAAAGAGAAACTTTAAAGAGAAAAAGGAAAAAAAGGCACATACATAAATGAGTGACTTTGGAAGTACAAAATAAAACTGAAGCAGCAAAATGCAGTAAATTAAAAAAAACAGCAGGGGGAGACACACAAAGGCAATTCTACTTCACTTATGAGTAGTTACAATACAAAGGTGCATAGATTGTTTTTTTTTTTGCATTAGAGATCAGAAAATGAAAATCCAACCCAAAACCTTGCTGCTAAAGCATTTAAATCCATTCACCCTTCTTTTATTTTATTTTACACTGGGTACAAGAGAACACATATAATACGTTAGGGTGTCTGAAGATGCCAGTTACATGGCTGTCCTATGGAAGAAACTAGCTCTTAAACTGTCGATACAACTGTCAATCTCTGTATTGAACGCAAACAAAAAATAATAAACAAACGAATGAATGAAAGAGAGATACAGAGAGAGAGATATTTTAGTTTTAAAAGCGACCACAACTTGGAAACCACATGGTTGCTGCTGCTGCTGCAAACAAATGTGGTTCTCACTGATTAATGCAGCTTGCAAGCCAAATCTGGGGCTCATGAGGGAAAAAACAAAAACAAAAACACCAGCTCTCCGCTTACAGTTGTAGTCTCCATGATTTAACCCTCATCCCTGCTAATTCTGTTAATGATTCATGCTAAAGATTTGTTCTGAGATTCAGTTTTGGAATGGCTGTACATGTGCATGGTTGAATGGCATTTTTGATTTCTTAGGATTCTCAAAGGATGTGATCTTGAGCTGCCAAACTCAGTCAGGTTTGTTGGAACGAGCATGCACACATGCATAAAAAGACCTCTGTGTGTGTGTCCTTCAAGGATAGGGAACCTCATGCATCAATCAGATTTGGAGGATGGAACAGCAACCTTGAACTCTCTGCCTATTAAGCACCGTATGCAGCAGGCAGTGATGCACTGGCTGGTCTGATACCTTTCTATCATGGCCAGCATTTACCTTTTACAGCAATGTGTACTACATTAGCCTTTCTGTGGGATCAGTCTGGGGTGAGTTGGCCTTTATGGTTATATAATCGATATTCAATGCTATTCAGTAAACCTGGTGGTGTTGGTGTTAAAACTGTGGCTGATCAATTTAAGAAATGTGCAAAAGACCTCAGAGTGTGTTTGGTACTCTTACTGTTTTATTTTCCAGGTGAGCTAGAAATAAAAGCTTACCTTCACACTGGTTTCTGGGCAGAATCTTCCATCTCGTTTTTATAACTGTTTCCAGAATCTGCAGAGCATAGTACTGGAATGCCAAGGGGGAAAAAAAAGCAAACATTAAGCACTTCAGCTTTAACTAGCCAGTTCTCCACATGAACTACTGTGAACTTTTTTTTATGACTCAAAACAAACAGAGACAGAAAATCATCACTGCCTGAAAGCATTTTAAAATATCTTCTTTTTTTTTTTTTAAAGCATACAATCAGACTAAGTGTAGCCTTTCATGCAGGTTCGATTCACTTTGTTAATACATCGTTTTGCTGTAAACATTCTAGAGAATCAGGATTTTCTAGATTCTCGAAAGCTTGTACGAGTTTTGCTGTTTCTGCCAGTTTCACACCAGAAAGTGAAAAAACTGAAAGGAAAATAAATCATTATTGGCTAACGGCAAGCTGCATCCGAGTGTGACCAGGCAGGAAGCCAGAGAACGCACAAAACTTATCAAAAAATATCGACGACACTAAGTACTCAAATATTACAAACACGGCGAGAATAAACAGCGAGCATCTCTTTCTTTAAGCGTTTTTACAAAGGACAAACCCTTAAGTAAAAGCATCAGCGTCTGCTGTTTTCACCTTCAGCTGGTGTGCACCTCTGGGAACAGCAAAGCAAGCTACAAGTTCGGTTATATTTTTTGCCTACAGTGATATTTTTATTTTACATTACAGAAAAAAAAAAAGAAAACAGGTGAATTCGTTAGTGATTGTGTTACTGGTAAGGTATCAGTGTCATTTGGGCTGATAGTATTTCAGCTGTATGGATCACTCATTATAAAGTATCAGAAGAAAGATAAATGAAGTGGGTGAAACAAAGAGGGGCAGTGAGGGGAAAAAATGCCATGACAACAGAGGCTTTAAAATGAAGGGACGTGATTAAAGGTGAAATCTGGATACATAAACACTCCAGGCTCACATATATCCTCAAACACCTGGTCAGATCTCCACCTTTAATTCAAACATAGGAGAGTTTAATTACAATAAATAAATAAATAACTTCATTGACATAAGGGAAAGAACAAGGGGGGGAAAAAAAGCAAGAAAGGGAAAAGAAAACTGAAATAAAAAAAGCAGAGAAAAAAAAGAGAGAGACAGTGAAATGATCACATTGAAATGATCTCTACAGCTGGAATACCTACTCGCCCTATTCCTATACGTATAAATAAAAAAATATTAATACTGAGTAGTTGTGAAATCTAAAAAGAGAGGAAGACTGCTGACCCAAGATCAGTTTCTCCTAATGAACATAACTGTACAGGAGAAGGAGGAGCTGCCCCTGGATCAGCATCTTGCTCGTTTTCACACTCAGTTCTCCCTCCTCCAGATGAGAAGAAGCAAATGCAATGAAAACGGATGCAGAGCAGAATTAAGTATAAGGGAATGAAAAGGTAGACCTTGTGGAGGCCTGCCGCCCAAAGCCTAGCTGTGTCAAGGTGCACAGGAAGACACACCCCTTTTCTTCCTATTACAAGCAATCAACATAATGGAACATTGGCATTAATGATCAAATATGAACAAATTCAGATAAGAAAAAAATTTTGTCTTGTGGTTTTGTGTTTGTTCATTCTTTGTTTAAAAAGAAGCCAAATGAACACAGTGCTTTAGCTGATGCACTTAAGATTTTTAAAGTATGATTCTGAAAGGGTACTTATGTATGTGAAATTAAATAAGAATTTTTTTCTCTTTTCTTTTTGGGCAGCGTATTATGAAATTATTAATTCTGTTGACAAATCCACTCCAAATATTAGTAATCATGACCAAAAGGTTAAGAGCACACCTACAGCAAGCCCAAAACAAAATGAACAAATAAAGGCAAACTGTCACCGGTAGTTTAAGGAAGTCTGATACACACAATAGGGAAATAAACTCCATCCCAGCAACTGCTGAGTAGAACAAAGCTCCAATTAGGATGAGCTAAACAGGAGCGGACAGCTGACTCAGGATTAGCTGGAGTTTACAACCAGGTAAACATGCGCATGGACATGCTATATTACTGAACTGTGAGATGCAGAGGTTTACATTTGAGAAGCTTAACTCAAATAAGGGGGGGTATTGGGGAGAGAAATTTCTTCTCTGGTATAAAAGTCCAAGACCTATATTGAAGAAAAATAAGCGTTTCCTTCTAACAAGACAATTAATTTGTTTAGGGGGGGCAGGGAAGGTAACTGGGTTCATTCACAGGTGTTAAATATAATCTCTATCAACCAGCTCTCAGATGTTGCTGCTTCAAAAAAAACATTTAAAGAGCTGCATTTTAAAACAGTTCTTATGGAGCTCCCCTAATATGTGTATCAATTAATGACATCATGTCAGAGCTTCCTCAAAGCAGGGAAGTCAGGGCCTGTGTTCGCAAAGCATCTCAGACTAGAGTAAGAGCGCTGATGTAGGACCTGCTGATTGCTACAATCAAAGAGAATGGAAAAAACAAATCTACATATTATATAAAAAATGTTTTAATAAAATGCCTAAATCAGCACTCCTCCAACAAGATGGCTCATGAACATCAGGCTGGTTGACTCTAGCTGGTTGATTGAGAGTGGAGGCTTACTTTGGTGTTCATGTTCTGAGAGAATTCCAGGATGGTGTCCACTCGAGTCCACGCATCTGGGTGCTCCTTTAAATGTGTAAGGACCTCCTGGGCCATTCTCTGCTGAAATACAAATAAAACAAAATAAAAAAAACAATCTACTAAACATTGCATCCTGCACTTGACGAGACGCTGAATTCATGATCAGTTTTGCTCGTGTGGGTATGTCACCACTGACGCTTTCATTTGTAGGTGTGCACCATTAACAAATGGTAACAGGATACACTTTACAGCCAAACCCTACAGAATACCTGACCATAACACACTTGAGCTTACTAAACATCTTGCAGATTGAATCCCTGTATGCTGTTACAATTTGCTTTATTCTTCTGGGAGGGCTTTCCACCACTTTCGAGCATGGCTATGGGGAATTTGTGCTCCTTTAGCAACAAGATCATTAGTGAGACCAGACATCTTAAAAGGTGCTCGAGGTCAGGGTCACACCAAACTTATAAAGGTATAAATCATGTCTTCATGGAGCTGGCATTTTGTACAGGGATACTGACATGTAGGAAAAGATTTCGACCTTTAGGTTCCAGTGTAGAGAGAGGGTTTGGAAAGAACCACATGTGGGTGTGAATGGTCAGGTGTGTACATGTTTTTAGCCACATCATACACTCAACCTATTTCTGAAATTGAAAGCTTGGGGGGGGAAAAAAAAAAAAAAAAAAAAAACACACACACACACACACAAAAAAAAAAACAAGCTTTTTATCCAATTTTACAAACACTGCTGAACAGGAACTACCTAAAGGCATGAACTGATGCTGTTATCCAGGTCAAAGAAGTGTTAAAAGATTTTGCTGGAGGCAGTTTATTTAAAATTAAGAACTTAAAGACATCGCCACCAGAACTGCAACTTTTGCATTAAAACAGAAAACAGAACAATGCACTAATAAAAGTTTCATGTGAGAAATATTTAATTTATTTTTTTAAACCTACTTAAATAAACCCATTTTAACACATGTCCGAGGTAAAAAAAAATTATAATAATAAATTTTAAAAAACTCTGATGATGCTACTCCACATAGCAGGGTCTGAATTCTTACCTGCGGTCCCACGCCATGGTACAAGCAGTTAACGACATTATCCAGGAGATTAATGTCCAGTTTCTGGTTGAAGTCCAGCAGCTGTCTGGCTGCGTGGTCGGCTAACATTGTCATAACTGCTGGCATAGAGCTCTGTGGGGACAGGGGAGGGCTGATGAGGCCTTTTTAGGGAAAGTAAATATCCAACAGAGCAAAAGTCATGTGAGATGGGCTTAACAATTCCATCATAAGCAAAGACTTGTATATACAAAAACCAAACCCTAAATGAAATCATAAAGGTAGGATGGGATGCTGGATGTGGAACAGAAATCTGATAGATAACTTTTCACCTGAAACAAACACATGAATTCATAGCAAATTGGATGTGACCAAAAAGCGACTCAGCACATTAATAATAATTAAAAAAAAAAGCCAACCCAACTTTTAACACACACACTTTTTTTTTTAAAATCCAAACATTTAAAGAAAATTATAATATAGATACTGCTGTGAAGTTTATTAGATTAGTCTAGTGAGGAATAACATGTGGCAAGAAATTACTTGATAATCCTGAATTTACGACTGCAAAATTTGATAAAAATATATCATGTTGAGATCTTTTTTTTTTTTTTTACACATATTGTGATTTAAACTGCGATATTTAATTAGTTAATTCTCATTATGAGGATGTTTGCCAATATTTATGAATCAACTTAAACTTCATATACAAGATAAATATTTTAATTATTGACAGACTCTACATAAATTCCTCGATATGCATATAGTACCGGTAGTGAATTCCAGCCTTCAGTGATTAAATAATTGTACAGGTCCATGTCGCAAATAATTATGAGAATAACTGTACAGCACTAGATTTTTTTTTTGTTTAGTTTACTTTTCTCTCAAACATTAAATGATCTCCAAACTCAAACTTTAATACTATTGTAAGAATTTGAATGCATGTTAAACGTGAACATATAAATGACGCTTTTAGATAAAAATATTTTATTGTGTACAAAATGTTTACTGTGGTTTGCATCATCATGAATCTTGACATGTTCAAAGATGATACATACTGAGATGATATAGAACTGAGATGATATAGAATAAGTAAATTATGTGATCCTTAAAAGAATTTTGCTGATACACAATATGGATTAGGCTAAATAAAATTAGCAATTCTGACATCATAAAAATATATATGAAACAATTTAAAGACTAGCGTAATATTTGATAAAAAAAAGTCATCAGCTTATCAGGCGTTTGTGAAAGATATCATGACGAAACATCATAGTAGCACTAAACCCTCCAAGAGTCTTGCGTTACACTAACATTTGTACTCCGATGTCTAACTTAATCTCATATTAAACAACCTCCATGTCAGAAACTATGTTATGAGCAACGGCTTGCTGATCTGGTTACAGCTCTCACACATGCGGATATAAAAAGCACCCCATTCTGTTCTAGACATGCGATACGCTTCGTCAATAATTAAAAACAAGACAAGTTTTGTACAACTGAAACAAAAGTAAGATCCTCAAAGTTTTCAAAGTCTTTCTCTGTACATGGACGTCTGGCAGCAGACGTTTCTGGTGTGTGTCTGACACCCAAGGGAACTCTGATCTTTATTTTCTCAATGAGAACACGTGCGAACCGTGTCTTTTGGTCGACGCCTCACTGTTTACATCTGTCACGGTCAGGCGTGGCCATGAGTCTGAATATGAAACCTTTCCTCGACATCTCATCAAGTAAGGAATGACGCAATGACGCAGGGTTGCCAGTCGGCTGTCAAGTGCACAGGGACTGTTTCAACAAACCAGTTCTGTGTCATTATATTTCGTTCATTTTTACAATTCAAACTTTGGCAATAAGGTTTTTTGCAAAGAAATGCACATGCCTGAAAATAAGCTTTTTT
Source organism: Clarias pachynema (assembly GCA_030014365.1). Lineage (NCBI taxonomy): Eukaryota > Metazoa > Chordata > Actinopteri > Siluriformes > Clariidae > Clarias > Clarias pachynema. Next base: position 4,532,443 of record JAQMYL010000005.1, on the reverse strand, counting down.
CATTGATCTGCATGAGAAAAACTCTTTGTTTGTCAGAAGGTAAAAATCTCCAAAGATTCAGAATATAATGTTATGTTTGCTCAGTCTTTTTAATCCTGGTCATCTATAGATACACTTTCATTTATATGGAAAAAAGAGAATAGAAGTATTACTATGCTTATACTGCAAAAAGATAATAGTATAATCATAATTATTATAAAGCACACTAAAACATGTACTCATTCATTATTTATATCAACCTTTAAATAATCTTAATATATTAATGTAGTGTCTGGATTAAAAATAAAACCTTCTATGCTATATATATATATTTAAAAATATATTATTATTATTATTATTATTATAAACAAGACACACTACTCATACCACTATCAACACTGTAAGCCTGAATAGGAAGTGTTCAATCCTGTACTTCTTTGCTTGGAAACATTGGTCAACCCCTCCCACCCAACACACACACATGGAAAGCAGGCATAAGAAGAAGGGAAAAAATCAATCACTCCACCCAAGTATAGACTGACTGGCAGCTTTAGAGCAAAAAATATATAGTGAAAAATGACATTGTTGCTTAAGAGGCAGTATAACCTAAACATTTCACTTGGTCTAAGATTAGCTACATGGCTAACAAGCAAGGCAGGTGACTAAACGTGCACCTGGATGGATTATCTGGTTTATTTTAAGAACATGCAACCGAGGAGAAATGCCTTAAAAGCGACAGAGCGCACACACATACACACATATAGACACACATTCAGTCAACTTGTTAAGTTAATTCATTTTCTCAACCCACACTTCACTTCATGTTACCTACCGATAGTCCAAGCCTTTGAAAGAAAGGTCTGCCAGAGTTGCTAAAAAATCCCCCTTATGTCACCTCACCTAGCTCCAGTAAGGTTAGCGCTGGATGAATGAGAAGTACGCTGACTAGCCCTGCCTTCTCCTGGGATGAGTAAACGCTAACAGCGTTATGCTAGCTTCAGCTAGTTTGCTTTCTGATAAGGACCACTGCAGCGCACTTACAATCACGGCAAAGCTTACGGTACCTCCTCAACCCGAGTCATTGTAAGACATAAACTTCACCTTGAACAACAAATCGTATCTTTTTTTTTTTTTACTTATTTTTTTTTTTTATAGAAGACAGAGAGACTGAAAGAGATAGACAGCGTGTGAGTCTGTGCCTTCTTCTGCTTCTTTTCCTCACAAGCAACAAACTCATAACCGGTTGAAACCGGTTCAGACTGGGAGATTCCATCTCGGTTTAGTTTTCAGCCGTCGGCACCGCGAAAAAGTTTGGATTAACGTCACGCCCTTTGCGCAGCGCCATTGGCTGGATGCACCGCGGTAGACGCGCGCGCTGTCGCCCCATAGGCTTATGCGGCTGTCAATCAATGTTTAATGAACTGCTCCGCCCTCGTGAGGAGAAAAAGAGCAGGCGGACTGAAGCTGCAGAGCGGAGTGTTAATTAAATTCTAGTATTAAATGCAAAAAGTGGTTGTTCTTATTAAGTAGTAACCATTACTTCAATCAGTTACATTTGTAAGCAGATTTGTGTTAGAATTTGATGTCGCGGTGAATCCGAAGCGCTTAGATTGGCTGAAGAGGTAACTTATATCGAGCCGTAGTAATTAAAAACGCATGTGAATGCAGTGATAGATTTGTTTAGGTGAACTGTACACACGATCAGGGCTATCAATCTCTCTGTAACGGATGTCAGAGCGTGTACTTGGGGCTGATTGTAAGCTGGTAATTTTCCACTCGCCACCGAGGGGGCGTGGCCGGCTGCTCCACAGACAGGCGCGTGCATGCGCGCGCGCTGGTCACAGGCAGGATCAGACGCTTATAAACGCGCACCATGGCGACGAAATAAAACCGCGTCACAACGATATTCTGCTTTTTTACAGTAATAAAGCGTGTGACTGCTGTGACAACCACGTGATGTTGCTTGTTTGTGTTTTTTCCCTTTTTGTCAAGGCTGTGTGTGTGTGTCTGTGTGTGAATTGGCGCGCGCTGCCTCTACCCCCCCACCCCACACTTTAGGAGTCACGTGGTGAGACTCCGCTACTGCTGCTACGTCACGTGATGGAAAAATACAGGATTTTAGTGCAGGAAGAAAAAAAAAACTATAGTGCATCAGCAGAACAAAGGATAAAAAGATAATAATGAAGCCTAAATACTTTGTGATTTTCACGTTTTAAAGTGATTTTGTACATGCAATCCAGTGCACGTGCCACTCATGAACAGTAATCACCATCAAAGAATATTAATGCACGTGCAAACTTGCAATTTTAGTGTACTATACATTGAATGCATGCATGCTTGAGTTGATTGGGTCAGGGTCCTGTTGCATCTCCCCTTACAACCAGTTTCCATTTGATTGAGAGCTCCTTATGAGCATGCAATAAAGCTGCAATAACTGATAAGCAAGTGAGATTGTAATAGCTTGATCGTAGCAATTTGGACTATTGTTTACCTTTTCAGCAGGAAAAGTCAATGTCAAGAGCATCTGAAGCAATATGCAGTGCCAGAGGGCACTCTGCCTTCTAAGAACTGAAAAAGCTCTTTCTGAGAAAATGGGAATGGGTGTGAATTCTGCAAGGGTCTGGCACAGGCACTGGTTTTGGAAAAGCATTAAACCTAGATGTAGCTTGCATTTATGTTTACACACTGTTAATTTTATTAAGACTAACATTTAAATTGGCCTGTGCTATATTACTGACTTTTATTTTATTTTTTATAGTGACTATATACAGTACAGTATATACCTGTATAATCTTGACATGTACATTAGGCTATTATTAAATATTATATAACAAGAAAAGTGGTTGGGAATGTTTTTTTTTTTCTTTTTATTTGTTTTGATTCCTCTCAGTGAGATTGTGCAAGAAGTCAAAAGAGCACTGACACAATTGAGCCATGTGTTAGTGCAGAGCGGGGAGAAAACAGTTAGATTTGTGGCTCTTTATAGAGGTTTTTGTGGGTGTTTGGGCAAACCAAGCATGCTGTATTCCTTTCCAGGCAGTCATGCAAAGAGCATACGAGGTCAGGGGTTTTGGGTGCTCATGGTGATATGGTACAGCTACAATCCCAGAGGAAGATGTATTAAATGCCCTTCTCAAGAAGCACCAATTCTTGTGAAATGTGTGTTGTGTTACGTAATGTGATTAAGAAACAAATTTGCCCAAAGTGACGTTTCTGGTTAATATTTCATGTTTATGCATTCATAAACATGGTGGTTGGTGTTAAGTCTAATGACCACAGAGTTTATTTTGAAAATGAAACAAACTCACATACTATCAGCATAGTTTTGATTCTCTCTCTAGAGTAACTGCTATTTACACTCCAGCATTGTTGAACAGTGCCAGTAGTGATAGCTGTAATAGATTATCTATGAGAGGAAATGGAAAGTCAAGTCAAAATAGAAACTTAGTCAGAAAGTGAGTCAAGTACAAAAGAGATCTAAGCCTTCATTGGTCATGGAGAGAGAGAGTCACCTGAGTGAGTAAAGTTGTAAACAGGCAATGGTGCAACACGTGAGTGTGTGTGTGTGTGTGTGTGTGTGCGTGCATACATGGTGTAAGGTAGAGCACCGCATTCAGGATTTGGCCAGCTTAAGCTTGTTCGGGCCGGTCCTGCCTGCCTATTTGCATACATTATCACGCCGTCAGGTCAGCAGGCCGACTTTGGCTTAGCACCCCGTTTTGGCTGAGCGTGTCTGCAAATGCTGGACTTAAAAAAAAAGAATCTGTTTATAACATTTCTCTGTAAAGTGCAAGAAAACTACAATAATATTTGATATTTTATCTCAATTTCCTTATAAAGTATGCCAGGTAATGATTTGTGAACATAAAATAAACATATCCTATTCAAACAATGAGCATTATTCATGTACACAGTACATGTGTGAAGTTTTATTTTTATTAAATTAATTTTTTTGCAGAGAGACATGTATGGTGTCGGAGGTCTCTATGAAATAAATATATAAAATCAAGCAAATCAAAACTGTTGCTGTGTCTATTTCAGTCGGCATCTATAAATAGTAGTGGCCTATCCCTCCGTAAGGTGAACTTGAAAACAATACAAACAATGAGGAGGAGTCAATTCTTTAGAGCAGCACTTTAGGAATAAACAGCTCCCTTTAGTGGCTATCTTTCAGCATGACAGGCATGACTTTTTTTGCTGCTTCAATAATCACATTTCTAATGCATAAAAACAAAATTATTACTATCTATCTATCTATCTATCTTGTAACAATCTAAATATTTTTTAAAAATCTAAAAAATTTACAAATATGAATAAAAATGTAAATATTGAGCCATTTAAGTAAAAATATTAAAACTGTAAAAAATTTTTTTTACATTTTTCTACACAATATCGCAAAACGTAGAGAGACTAACTTATCATTTTCTATTTATTACACCCATAAGGCACTGATTTGTTTATCGCTCAAGAAAGAAGCTTTCATCCCCAGGCACAATGAACAAAGAGGCAGCGAATGATCCGGATATGACCTCTGACCTCTCTCACCAAGAATGCATCTACTGTCCATGTTTGCGCTCGTGTGTGTACACTGGTCTTTGTCTTACGACAAAAAAAAAAAAAAAACACAGCCACTATTTTTCCCTGCCGCAGAAAAGTGTCAATTCACGACGCCTCCCGCAGGCTCAATTTTAAAGTTAAAACCTACAAATATTTCCTGTAAATAAACATAAACGAACGTGATGGAGGCATGGCTGTAGACTGTCTAGCAGATGAAGTATCTAAATAGATTTGCAGGGGTTCTTGGACATTTTGCTGTCTGGACTTTCTGCTATTCACATTAGGCTTATTATTCCAAAATGAACAGTAATGTTGTGGTTATATACTGTAGAGTTCCTGTTCCTCAACTTTCCCCCTAAAGGCAAAAAAGACTGTAGAAACAATTAGACATTATTTTTAGATTTGGTTGATTAGGATTATTTAGGGTTCGTATTTAATCTATTCCATTTAAATGACAGGTCAAATATTAAGAGCTTAATAATAATTACTTAAAAATGTGGATTGTGATGTATTTAAAAAAAATATATATTACAGATCTTCTGTCTGGCTACAACCTTTTAGATTCCTGGAGCACAGTTTGAGAACTACTACTATACAGAATGTGTTATAATTTAATTTAATGTTAAAAGGGCATTGGTGGCTCAGTGGTCGATTTCACTTCTGTTATGCTAAAAGCTGGGTTCGATTCCCAGCATCCTTAGTGCCGGTCCTAAGAAATCGGACAGAACAGGATAGCTGCATCAGGAAAGGCATCTGGTGCAAAACCAGTGCCAAGTTGTATGTAGATCAGATAGTACACTGTGGTGACCACTTGATCGCAGCTGAAACAACAATTACAACAACAAAGTTCTGGAACAGAGAGCCAGGACAACCAAAGCTGTCCTCACTTAACTGCCTCACCATGTTCCATAACAGCAATATCCTCAGACCATAAGCAGGCAGTAACTCACTGCCATTAACTCTGAGTCAAGGTTTTAAGGAGAAAGGAAGACTTTTTTTTTTTTTAATCTGAGTCAGGGGGTGAATAGAATACATTCTGTGATGCTTGTGCTGAAAATGCTTCAGTGTCCTGTAGTGATGATCTACTTTAACTATTAATCTTAAAAAAAAATTTAAAAAAAAAGTTTGAACGAAATTTAGCTATGAATCATGTGTGAGTCAAAAACATCAGCTCTTCAGCTGACTCACTGAAAAGATCTGGTATTCCCATCACTACTAGCCTACATTCTACCTCTTCTAAGCTGTAGATTCTTCCTCTACATGAGAGTAGAAGAAACAGATCGCATATGAAAACGTGTACAGCAAAGAAAGGGACCAAATGCACTGCATTCGGATCGGAGAGTCTCACAGTGATTCCAGTCATCACAGGGGATATTAATTAAATTTAATTAAGTTAATAATGGAGCGGTTAGTGCTTTGAGTTCCCAGGAGCCCCAGTGCTGGAATCTAACCAGTCTGAATCCAGCCAAGTACCAACCAGTATGAGCTGTAGGTTGCCTGAGAAAAAACACTGTTAAATCCAATAATGGTAGTCAATCAGAAGTTCAGCCAATTAGAGATTCCTTCTACAAACCTCATGAGAAACAGACTTTTTCCCCCTTGGATATCAAAACATTTTTTAAATCAAACTACAAGCAGTTTTGAATTATATTAAGTGTAAATAAAAATGGCAGGAAAGTGTAATTAGAATAAGTGAATATATAGAAACCAGTGGTCCACGAACACGACAGTCATTTGTTATACTGTACATAAACTGTAGAATAGCTACAGATTTGACCCTTCCTCTTATGTTTATGTGGAAAAAAATTTATAGATGGGTAGATAGGGATAGATATGTAGGTTGCGGATAGAAGAAAAGTGTGGTGCTGCCGCCAATGCGAGATGACGGATAATAATCCTCGTGTCTCGCCTATGCTTTGCAGACACAATAAAAATTTTACTGTAAAATGCAATTAGAGAATTTAATCACCTCAGGACACGCCGTAACACACCAAACAGTCACTGATTACTTTCCCATAACACTACGTATCATTGGTTTTATTCTTATAGGAATAAAACCTATAGTCCTGGCATGTATTACTGTAGCAGACTATCTTAACATAAAAAAAAAAAGATTCTGATGTAGTGGTCTGCCAATCATGCATTATATATTATTATTATTATTATTAGTGTTATCACTCTATGCTTGTGCAATCACTGGAAAGCGACTGAAAACTGCAGCGTTGGTCACTCTGGACCCAATCCCATCACAGTCACCCTCAGACGTACCTCAGACCCTCATAAACATGAATCACATCACAGATTTCAGCTTTTTATAATGGTTTAAGGAAAACAAGGAGAACTGGGTCACATTAGAGATTTGCTTGCGCTTTTATTGTAGATGATCTGGATCTGGTTGTCTTGTTTATGATAGTTTAAAGTGCAGGTTACAATAGCAATGTTGGAAGGGTTTGTTCACCTGAGATTAGAACATGAGGAACATGGACGTTAGAACACTATAGTACAGTATACGAGAGGTTACAGAATGAGACCGATATAGACAGGAAATAAAAGATTATGGAGAAGAATGAAAAGAGAGTCTTATGAAGCTAGCAGCACAGTATGTAAAGGAGAGGGCAAATTTGTTAAAAGCTTCTTTAATGCTATTAATATCCAGTGTATTGTAATCAGGTTCTGCTGCAGGAATGCGTTTTCTGGCCTCTTTTTATGATATTGCAGACCTCTCGACTGTCTGAAAAGGGTTAGATACAGTAGAAGGAAGGTTGTAGGCTGGGTAAGAGCGATGACTCAAAGGATGTATGTTGTTGTTGTTTTTTTTTTTTAAAACCTCTTCAAAAAGTCTCGTTCATTCATCAGCACGTCTGTCTCTCTTGTTGTTTCTTTCACATTGGTCTAGACTGTCCAGACCGTGTCTTCGCTCTAAAAAAATAACAAAGACAAGTTAAAATTAGATCTGAGAGACAGAGAGAGAAAGGAAAGAATAAACATCGCCAGTTTAGAAAATCATCCCTGTGATGGATCATAAAGGTGAATGAAATCTTAAATGTGTCTGTGGCCTTACAGGAAGCAGTTCACGTAATTTAATAGACATTATTCCTGGAAATTTACAGACTAGGCTTCCAGGCATGGACAGGTTGCATATTTAAGCATAGTGTGTCTTCAGTTCATATCACATGCTATATTTTATAGTACAGTACATGTATTTATACCACACATTGCTGAATTTATGGTTCTGATTAGTTAGATGGTGCTGATTCATTTTCCATAAAAGAAGATCGGACACTAATCCCGACTGTAATTCCTATCATAAGTTTATATTATTGTGCGTGATCAAATACATCATATATAAAAATAAATATTGTTTCTATAGTAACAGCTTATAAAAGGACTATCATAGATTAAAATATTGAGATTTTAATTTTGCATTTTTGTAAGTAGTCTCCAGGGTAACATACAGAGGGAAGCTAAAACTTCTTTAAATAGCAGTTCGCTCTTTGCTGTACCTTTTCCTCAGTAACAGGACAAAATGCATTTTTTGTCTTACTAACTTAAAGAGAAAGAAAAGTGTGGCTGGTGAGACAATATAGCTGCTATAACATAAGTGACAGGAACTAACTATAGCTTCCTAAACATTTCACAACATTAAATGTAACTTCACACTGAAATGATTCTAGCAAGTGAAACTATCTTGAATATAGTTAAATGTATCTGCACTTTCTTAAAATATGATGACAACAAACTAAATATAAGTATATTAAGCTTAATTCTAATACAAAATTAAAAATTCTAATTTACAAAAATAATTTCAGCAAAAATTTCTTGTTCTATTGGCAGATAATTTTGCTAGCTTTAGGAATTTATTTCTTTGAACCAAGCTAAATTCTCTGCAAATAGAACAAGAAATCTTGGCTTACAGTTTTACAGTATATTAACATGTGATTTAACTTTACTTAATCATGTGTTAGGCTTTTTAAAAAATATATTTTAAGAAGTTTGTTAAGATTTCTCATATTGTAAACAATAAAAATTATGACATCAATGTTAAATAAATAAAACTTTGTAGAGGAATTAACAATATTAAACATACACAGTCATATCACTGATTATTAGCCAACTAGACCCTCCAACTAATTGTTTCATTTCTTTAGGGTTAGAATTAGAAGATTTGTTCTGTACAAGTTACAGTATTCTGTATGCATGTGCCATACCGGAGTGTTTTGTCTGAGGCGCTCTGTCTGTTACTCAGCTGAGTAGCACTCTTGAATTGAGCCTCCAACCTGGAGTAGATACCTCCTGCGAGCTATGGACACACCCACACAGGCACACGCTTTAGCGAGATCTGTTCCTTCTCCTTTACTCTTTTAACAATGAATACAATCCTGCTTTACCTCCTTAGTGTCTTTTGACTTGCTCTGTTCCATGTCACCGAAGCGCATCTTTGTGAGGTGGTCAATAATCTCCACCATTCTCCTTTGATCTACATGGAGCCGGGGAAGGAGGGCGAGAGAAAGAGAGAAGGCATCACCATGACATTAGAAATTAAGACTTTAAAAAATAAATCACCTGCCATTTTACTAGAATGAAAATCTCCAGCCACATACTGTATGCCCTTTGTTAATAAGATCAATAAGATTTCATGTCAAACTCGGTCACCTTTATCCGTCATCTATAGCACGGAACATCTTAATTTTGATGTTTCTAGTTATTTCGTTATAGCGGTACAGTACAGTACATTCATTTGAAACGTCTATCTGCTGAAGAACCTCTTCAGTATGATTTAAAAGTAGTCATTAGACACTTCACTCCTTTAACCTCAGGAAAGTATGAAGATTAGTGATAATGATGGAAAACACGCCTTTCTGTGTGAGACTGAGCAGATTAAATGATAAATGTATAACAGAGAAGTGCAGAGACCTTCCTCCCTCTGGGCATCCTGGTTAAACCTCAAAGAGCGAGTGCTGTCCCATTTACTCTTCTGCACGCTCACTCTGGGGAAACGAGAGTCAGGAAGAGAAGAAGATTCACCATTTTCTTGGCATTGCATGATTCAAACTATGAAAAAAAATGTATACACACAGTACACTAGAGATGGGAATCACCAGGGACCAGTCGATACGGTATTATCACGATACCAAGGTGCTGATTAAATTTGTATTGCGATTGTTTTTAAATATCATAATTTTCTCCCCCGATTTTCTCCCTAATTTAGTCGTGTCCAATTCCTCCCCGTCACTAGGGGGCTCCCACATTAAGGCTACTACTACCACTCAGTTTAATGTGGGAGCACTAAGTACCTCCCGTCCCTCCCCTCTGAGAGAGCTCGGCCAATCAGCTCTCTCTAGACCTCCGGCTGCGAGAGGTTACAGCATCAACTCGCGATCTCCGGATGATAGGGGGAGCACTTTACCACTGCGAAACTCGGAGGCCTAAATATCATAATTTTACAAATTTCCTGATTCAATACTCATATTTTTTTCCTGATTTTGTTACAATTCTAAACAAATAATTTGCTCCTATCACATGGAATGCTGTGCTGCCACCAAAGTATGAATAGTTTAGAGTGCACCACCTGTACAATTATAGAGGAACGATTGTGGAGTCGGTGTGGTGATACACAAATTGCCACACACAAATAAATAACCGAATCGATTCCCCCCCCCAATCTCTAATATGCATACAGAGCTGTCAGGGAGACTGATATGACATACGTGAATGGGGTCGAGTCCTTTGAAGCACCCTGAAGAAAAAAGGTGAACAATGCAGTGAGGTAGAGAAAGCTGGAGAAATAAACGAAGCAAAATGCTGCACACACACACACACACACACATACACACACACACACACACACACACACACACACCTTGTCTCCTGCAGGTCGCTCTTTGTGCAGTATGCTTGGCGAGGACACTTGTCTTTTCAAAGGCTTGCCTGGTTTCCTGGGCTTTTTTACAGCTAATAAAAAAAATAAAATAAAAAAAAAATCCCACTCAAATAAATATGAATGCTAAAACAGCAAAGTAGTTCAAGTTGTTTAAACACACATGCACTGCAAACTTCTAGCATAAAAATAATTCCTGCTTCTGAATTCAATATAAAATAAATTGTTACACCACAGACCATATTTCTTGGATGTTCTCCTATTTAATTTTAGAGGCATTTCAGAAGAACTATTGAGTAAACTTGGCGAAAAAGGAACAATAAAATGAGATGAAAAGGTTAACCTCTTATGGGCGCTAGTGAACCAGAATCAGTATAATCACAGTGTTTGTGGAACTCCCTTTTTTCTTAATGTTTAGAAACACTGACCACTAAGAAATATCAGCCAGAAAAAGCCACACTCTCAAAAATTATGATAATAATGAAAAAGCTTGATTTAAGTACAACCTTTCTTCTTTGAGGTGTCATCCTCATCCCCTACTTCGTCCTCTGTGACCTCTGACCCCGTTGTGTAGTCCTCATCCTCAGAAAACAAGGACTGCTGCCTCTGTGTGGAGTGAAAAATTTGTCATTTTTTATTTTGAAGTGTGTGTGTGTGTGTGTCTGTCTCTGTGTGTGTGTGTGTCTGTCTCTGTGTGTGTGTGTGTCTGTCTCTGTGTGTG
>JAQMYL010000005.1:4486858-4503600 GCA_030014365.1 Clarias pachynema | reverse complement strand
CCAATCAGATATATGTATATATTTTAGGTTGAAAGCAGTTTGAAAAACATTAGCGTGTCCCTGATATCATATATAATCGCATTTGTATTTGTATAATGTAAAAACAACAGAAAAATAAAAATACATAAACTGGATAATTTCTGTTCTGAAATCTGATTGGCTGAGCCGCGCTCGAGATCCGCACGCGCAGCTGATTGAGTTTTGTACGTATAAATGAGTAAAGCTTTAAAACAAACAACGACGCTTAAATTATTAAATTTGATTATATTTAGATATCTACATTACAATCACAATTTATTCCACTGTAACACATTAAAAGTCTAATTAAATATTAGACACTAGATTTATTAAGTTTTTTTAGGCCATTGAATAGGCTAATCATGTTGCTTAGCAACAAAAACCCACGTCAGGGAACTACTTTGCATAGTGGAAGAACTCACTCATCGTCCATACCGCTTTAGCCTGTATTTACGGTCACGGGGGTCTAGAACCTACCCCTAGAGACACGAGGCACGAGGGGGATACACCCTGGTACACTGGGATGCCAATCTATCCCAGGGCGCACGCACACACACACACAGCGATTTGGAAACACCAGTTAGCCTAATCTGCATGTCTTTGGAGTGTGGGAGGAAACTGGAGTCTTCAGAGGAAACCCACCAAGCACGGGGAGAACATGCAAACTTCACATACATAGACCCCGAGGCAGGAATCGAACCCAGACCCTGGAGGTCCAAGGCAACAGTGATAAATACACCAGTGTGCTGCCGGTGAAAGAACATATATTTTTCTTTTTTTGCAAACTTTTAATGAATTATATTTGTTATTTTATATATATTTTTTTTATTAATCTATTTTTATTAAAAAATATTTATTATAAACATTGTTTTATGTTTTATTATTTGAACACTTGGATGATTCCGTAATTGGGGTTGCATTTGCGTTTCGCTGATATCACAGTACATACATTACACTAAAATAAAGGTAAACAAATATTTAAATTAATTTTCAGTAATATTGTCATGTTGGCTGACAAGATCATTTTGGAACTATAGATGTTATAAATACACACAAATTATACACTGTCTGGCCAAAACAGCCTCCTTTAGCTTTGATTAAAGGACACAATGTGGTGTCCAATTCCCAAAAAGTCACAATTTGAGTCCTGAATTATAACCCATGCCATCATGGAAAAAAACTCCATAGATGTGATAACCTGGTCATTCAGGTCGTCAGTTGACTTCATTTTATTGACACATAACGTTGCAGAGTCTAGGCCTGAGTAACTGAAGCAACTCTAGATCATAACACTGCCTCCAGAGGTTTGTACAGTGGACACTATGCATGATGGATGCATCACTTCATGTGCTGACAATCTGGAGTTTTTTGACTAACAAGTTTTTTCTGATGAGTCTCACTAAAAAGTGGATTTCTTATGGCCAAACAGCTGTTGAGTCCTATTTTTGTGTGTGAAAATGCTTTTATTTTAACTATTAAACATAGCTCTAAAATCTACAGTATTTTTTTCCAGTGCAAATTTACCAGTGCATGATTTTCTTTCTGATCACATTTCCTCCATGAATCACGATCTTTCCAGGTTTAATAATACATTGGAGATGACACAAGGAAGAAACCTAAAAGAAATCAGTCTCAAAGTGAACCCTTCAGCCCAAAGAAACCTTCCGTAACTAAAAAAAGATTTTCTGGTTTTAAAGTCCACTCCCAAACTTGATAAATGTCCAAGCAGATGCCATGTAAAAACACACAAAGCATCACAAGATCAATCAGCCACATACGTTGGGTATTATTATCCCATGTGTACTTCATTAGCAGCTCTCTTCAGAGCCCAATGCTGGATTAACTCGCAACATGACAACAGATGATTGTCTGAAAATATTTTTACTGAAAATATTTTTATTTACACAACTGTATGTGTGTTAATGATCATTTATTGACAGTACACACAAAAAACACAGAGAAAGAAAAAACAAACCGTTACAGATTGCTAAAACATTCAGATCGCTGTATCGTTTTTTTTTTTTTGTGAAATGTGATGCTGTGTAACGTTCCTGCAAGCCACTGAAACATTCAACTTAACAAAATATCTCAAGCACATTCTCAATAATCTGATAATTCTAGCAAATAAACTTGTTAATTAAAATCTAGAAATAAACAGTAAATCCCTTGATTTTATCCTAATATTTTTTAGTCTACAAGGTGTAATAAATTATGTAGTATTCCAGAAACATATACTATACAATATTATCTCTTTATCAAAACTGCTTAGACAAAAAAATGTCTCTGACCGTAAGAATTTTCAGCTATTTATCCTTTAGAAGAAAAACATTTATAAGAGGACTGACACAGCACACTTTGTCCACACTTAACAAAACAAACAAGAGAGTATTGTGACGATACCTGCTTATCCAACATACAGAGGTTTAAAGCTAGTTTTACAGCTTTTCCTTAACATTTTAAACCATCTCACTTAGGGACAAATAGGAAGATGGTCACTGCAAATGCATTCCACTTTACTGCCAGTAGAGGGCTCTAAGTATTACAGACAGCTGCTTTAAATCCTCCCTATGACTTTAATTCAGTAGTGAGCGGTTTAAGTTCCCGAGTAAATTTTCAATTTCTCTACAAACCATAGACCAAGTATGTGTAATTGATCAATATGAAAACATCCTGATTATACCTTTAAACCTGTCCCAAGTTCTCAGCAGAGAAGATCCACCACCTCCTCCGCCCAAAGTGTCATTTCAGCTAAATGTTTAACAAAATTTAAGCAAATTTCTGAAATCCAAACTAAAAATGCAACAAAACAGATCCAGTTCTCTCTTTAACCATTATAACCAAAGTTGCTGTATCAGCCATTTCTATCAAAATTCCGTATTCTCAAATTTCAATTATGCATAAAAAGCATATGGATGAAAAGTGTACTTTGGACAAATCATATTAAGCCAGAAGATCTTTCAGTTACATACCCACCATTACCCCTCAAGTCTCTCTCCGCACACACTCACAAATCAAGTTTCTCAGTATTTCCTACAGCAGTGTTTGTGCTGCCGTTGTTCACCGTGACGGCTGGGCTTGTGTAAGACGCTGGAGTTTCTCTGTACACGCTCTCCAGCAGCTCCTCGGGGCCCGGCTGACCAGCTGATGCTGAGGCTGAGGCTGGCATGGTCACTGTCACCTGACTTGGCGCTGGCGATGTGGCCTGCTGCCCCTGCTGGAGCTGTGCCAACCTTTCCAGCTCGGCTTGCCTCCTGCCCCTCCTCTTGCCCAGGATCTTGACATAGTTGGCAGGAACGAGACCTGCGTTCTGGCCGTCCACGCTGGCCAGCAGCCACCCACGCACCCTGGGCTGTTGCTCTGGAGGTGCAGAAGAGTTAAGATCATGAATGTGCATGCATTAAATATAACATCTGCATTTAGTTTAAGATTAGTATTTGGTACACACTTTTTTCTCTCCAAAATAATTTATTTAATTTATTAAATAAAGCGCTTATTAAAGGATAGGTCTTCACCAAGCACTTTAAGATGCCAAATTTATTTCACCACAATACTGTTATTATAGAAAAATCTTTAGTACAAGGACATTCTTAAAGTTGCATAGATCAAAATATCTTTATCTCATGGTGCTGAATGCTTGATTCTGATTGGTCAAAGGGTAGATTCGTTTTCTGTAACAGCAGTCAATGCGCTCATTCTAATACATTAACAAAGTATTAGACTTGTATGGCAGATGCTTAATGTAGATGGATTTAGTCTCCAGTCCCATTACAAGTAAGAGGTAAAGCTATAACTGAGTTTTCTGACAAAGTCTTCAGGGAAAATTCTTCTCTCAGGCAAAGGAGCAAATGTTTCATCTGTCATAGCATAAGTGATAAAAGGGATTGACGTTTCACCGCATAAAAATTTTTAACATGGCGAAAGAAGAGTAAAACACCTCAGGACATGATACTGGAAAATAATCAGGATTAAGGTGGCTAAAAATTTTGCTTCACGTCAAGAGACAGTGATTCTGCGCTACCATCAGCCCTGTGACATGCCAACATTAAAGCATCCTGACAGGCAGGTGGACAAAAAAAACCCCCACAAACTCTGACAAACTCCAAGCACTGATTACACAAGAATGGGCTGCGCCACCAGTCAGGATGTGGCCCAGAAGTTGATTGACAGCACGCCGGGGCAGAGGGTCTACACTGTAAATATTGACTTTTTCATGAACTCAATGTAATAATCAATAAAAGCCTTTGACACGTATGAAATCCTTGTAATTGTACTTCAGTATACCAGAGTAACGTCTGACAAAAAGATCTAAAGCAGCAGACTTCGTGAAAATTAATATTTGTGTCACTCTCAAAACTTTTGTCCTCGACTGTATAAAGAAGCAAGCAGTAAAAAGAGCTTTACAACTAATCTTACATATATGATGAACAACGTCAGGCATAAAAAATAGCAGAGTTGTTGTTATAGTGGATGAGCGATGAGCGAGCCGCTCTGGTTATAACGCGAAAGTGTTTGTGGTCGTACCGCATTCATGACTGTTCCTCATGTCACTCACACAATACTCACTTGTGGTAAAACTTGTCAAAGATGTGAGATTCATAAGAAGCAGAAATCCCCAATACTGAGCCATTATGCATGACATTGTTTGACTTCCTGTAATAAGTGTTTTTTTTTTTTTACCCTTTGGAGCCAGGTTAAGCATATCTCCAGCCTGCATGGAGATCTCTTCTTCAGAAGCTGCCGTGAAGTCGTACTCAGCTCGGGCTACCACGTGATCATCTTCACCGCTTGCCCAGTTAGTGCCTAAACACCAAAAACATGCAAATTAACAGGAAAATGCATTAAATAACACCTGAGATGAAGAATCTCTGATAAGGAATGTTGGGAGAGAGAGAGAGAGAGAGAGAGTGAGTGAATGAGAGAGAAAGCAGTTGCATAAAGACAAAGCCTCACCGCGCTCCTCTGTGCCCTCCTCAGTTCTCAGAAGTTTCCAGATCAGGTACGGTCCACCGAAAACCACCGCGAGAAACAGAAATATGGGCCAAGACTTGACCGTGCCGTCCCTGGAATCGCCAACGCCAGCTCCCCTGCCACCTGGCACCACGGCGTTTGCTGCACTGTCATCCCAAAGCTCTTCCACCTCAGCGTCCGTCCTCATACCCAGGATCCTCTGCAGGCGCCGGTACAGGTAACGCAGCGTCCGCACCAGCGCGAAGGCGGACAGCACTTTGGTGAAGTGGATGCGCAGACGGGAGAAGTGATTGGCTACATCTAGCACGGCGCGGAAGCTGTTGTAGACGGCCGAGAAGGTGGCATCCAGCATCATGCTGACGGAGGAGAAAGCGTGCACGATGCTCTCGACAGACTGGAACGCGCCTCGGCTGCTCTCCTCCGCCTGCTGCACGAAGCGGCTCGGGGGCACGTCCTCCTGGGGGAAGCGGTTGTAGCCCAAACCGCCGTAGCCCAAACCGCCGTAGCTGTAAGGGCTGTAGCCTCCATAAGGAGAGCTGCTGAAGGGGCTGTAGGAGGAAGGGAAAGAGTTGTAGGCTGGACGGTAGTTCTGCTGGATCGGGCGCGGGGGGATCGGAGGTGCTACACGCGTCAGGGTGGAGGGAACCGATGACATTAGACCGTTTCCTGTTGCAAAATCTGTGGAGCTGAGGAGTGAAGAAATGCCTGATATTAATGTCATTTTATTCACATCATGAAGTGAAACACTTTAATTTAAATTAAATTTAAAAATGAATAATATAATGAATAATACTTAAATTTTTTTACATCACTAATATCTTGTGTGGGCTATTTTTATTTACTCAAGAGAAATGCTTCTCATGTTATAATCGTTCCTAGAGGCACAAACTTTCATGGATAATGCGGTATGATGGAATACATTACAAGGACTAAAGATGTTCTACATCTAACTTATGAAGATTAAGACTCTATTTAGGCCTAGTGATTAGAAACGTATACTCTTGTACATTTCATGCATCTTGGCTGTTTTATGATCTCTTTTCCTGTGTTATTTATTTGATTTTTTTATTTTATTGGTCAGAAGTTATTTGTGTGTGCATGTCTGTGTTTGTTTAGCTATTTTAGGATTGGACAGCATTTTGACTTGAGCAATAATTGGTGCAAATCCACTTACGATCCATTAATTATGGTCCATCAATCTAGGTACTGTATATTTGTTTCCCCGTCTTACTTTTTCTCAGAAAACTTTCTGGATGTTCCATTGTATCTCTCTCTTAAGAGAGACATTCCATTGTATCTGTCCCAGCTCGCTCTGTCTCGCCACTTCTCCTTCAAATCTTTCTGCTCATTTGTATTCTCTGTCTTTCAATAAAATTGTTTAAAATTCTGTTAAAGTTGCCCCCCTTTCTCTCTATCCCTCGACTCAAATTTTATTTGTCAAGTACACAACCGTACACAGTATGATATGCGGTAAAAAGCTTACATGACTGTCTGTTACCTAAAATGGAAAGAATAGGATAGAATTGAAAGATTTCACTACAATAAAGGAAACTTGCACTAGAAGAATACACTTAAACTAAAGATAGAAATTCTGATTAAAAAAATACAAAAATAATAAATATTTAAAAATAAAAGGTACAAAAAGCTACAAACAAAATATAATTAAAATAGAGATATCTAAAAATATATATATAATTTATATAGAATGTGCAGTGTCATTGTAATAAATAAACATAAATAAAAATATATCTGTCTCTGTGTCCACCTGGAAAGAGGAAACTGACTAAAGTACAAATACAGAACACACACACACACACACACACACCTGTCTGTTAGCTAAAAGTTTGCTAGTTACTATTTCCTATATGACTTGGGGCAAAAGCTATAAACATCGGGCCTTATCCCAAATCACCCCACTACAGTCTTATAGAAAACATAGCAAAGGTATACATGCAGCCACTTCCTGCCCTATGTAGTGCACTGATCTAGGGCGCGACCACCCCATCCGGATGTAGCCATGGCCTGTCATCGTTTCAGCTAGCCGGAGAGCTAAGCTGATGGATAAAGCTTTATTTAGCACACTGACATGAATAAAAGCATCATTTTACAAACCGATAGTTTAGTGGAGCTCCTACAGCCCCGGGAATTCGTCTTTCCCACGGTTTTGGTGGCGGTTGAGACATTGTTTTGGAGCTGAACGCTAACAGCACACACTCGGCCCCGCTGTGCTGCTCACTCACTAACCCCAGCAGCTCCGGCAAGACCAAAGCAATCGATTTCATACTGTATCGATAAGATACATCATTTCATCAGCAATTCTATTGCCCAGAATTATCAACAGAAAACTATAATATACTAGATAAATAAATATATATCTATTCTAATTATATTTTCAGTCACAATCATAAAAATCTAATTATTATAATCGGTTGAGAAGCTGATATGTGGCTCGATTAATTATGCCTTTAAAATAGCGTCAGACTTTGCACTTTGAGTTGTCCTGGTACACTGTGTACACTTATTCCAAACATCATTTTCAGCGTCTTTTCATTTATTTTGTGCATTTTAGTCAATTTTCATGTAGATCTTCATCGATAATCGTAATTACCTACATTAATGATGTTTACCGAAATAAAATGTAATAAAAAATATAATTGTATACTTGTTCACACCACTAGATGGCGGTATTGGGTAAGATGTATCATTGACGAAGGCATGCACTTTATTCTTAATTAATTGATTGGTTTCATCTTCTGTACTATCTAACCTGTACAGTTCAACTTGACCATGAAGACGTTCTTGGACTTGGCTGAAGCAGACAATTGTTCTCTGATGCAGTTGCTCAATTGTTCAGGACTGAGCCTTCAATGACGAACTCCTATTATACTGAACTTCTAGCTTTCTAACGCACAGTGTGACTGCAGATCAATCCCTGCTATCTAATATCATCCAGATGAGGATGAGTTCCCTGTTGAGTCTAGTTCCTCTCAAGGTTTCTTCCTATTGCCATCTCGGGGAGTTTTATTTTTCTCAGCACCGCCCCCCTCGGTTTGCTCGTCAGGGACAATCTGATGATCATTTTGATTTATACATTTTTTTTTTTACACATTTCATACTAATTTCCATAATATTAATTCTATGGTTTTTTTTTGTTGCTTTGTTTCATTTGGGGCGGCACAGTGGTGTAGTGGTTTGCACTGTTGCCTTGCACCTCCAGGGTCCGGGTTTGATTCCTGGCCAGGCTCAATTCCCGTCTCTGTGTGCATGGAGTTTGCATGTTCTCCCCGTGCTTGGTGGGTTTCTTCGGGTACTCCGGTTCCTCCCACAGTCCAATGATGTGCAGGTTAGGCTAATTGGCGTTCCCAAATTGCCCGTTGTGTGTGTGTGTTCACTGCGATGGATTGGCACCCTGTCCAGGGTGTACCCAACCTCGTGCCCTAAGCCTCCTGGGATAGGCTCCAGGTCCCTGTGACCCTGAATACAGGATAAAGTGGTATAGAAGGAGAGTGTAAGAGTGTTTCATTTGGTTTTGTTTCGTGTGTTCGTTTTTGCTGTCACCAAAACAAATTTCTTGTATGTGCAAATGTACTTGGCAATAAAGCTCTTTCTGATTCAAGCTGCTTTATGACAATGACCATGGTTAAAAGCGCTATATAAATAAGATTGAATTGAACATTTATTCAATAATCTGACTCACTCACTCACTCATTGTCTATACTGCTTTATCCTGTATACAAGGTTGCAGGGGGGCTGGATAATTACGATCTCAAAAGACTTAGGGCCTGAACGGGGTGCCAATCCATCGCAGGGCACACACACACACACACTCACACACTCATTCACACACTATGGCCAATTTGGGGAATGCCAATTAGTCTAATTTGCATGTCTTTGGACTATGGAAGGAAACCCACTAAATCATGGTAAGAACATGCAAACTCCATGTACATAGAGGCGGTAATCGAACCCTCGACCCTGGAAGTGCAGGGCGTCAGTGGTAGCTACTAAGCCATGGTGCCGCCTTATTCAATAATATTGAAATATTAATTTTTTTGTTTAAATTTTTTATTAAACTACAATACCCAATATTAACTAAATACCAACTTCTATCATACTATTAAACAAGGCGATCATTTTGTTTTGTTTGTGGAGAAAACAAAACCAATGCTACTGTCAACGATATGATCATTAACAACAGCGAGAAATTCTACAATAATTAGTATGTATATGCATAATTTACATTTATGATGTTTCACAATGTTATATCTTTCACAAAGCTTCATGCTTAAGTAACAAACACTTACTTGCTAAATGTATGTGGACACCAGACCTATTACATGCACATGTTTTTTGGACATTACGTTTTCAGGTTTAGTCCATGAGTAACATGAGTTAGGTCAGGCAATGAAGTTGGGTAAGAAAGTCTGGGGTGCAGTCAGAATTCCAGTTCATTTCTAATGTATACTGTACATTGGGGTTGTCTTGCTTGTCTGTTCTGGACAAGCAAGTTTTTCTGCTTTAAAATGGTACAGGTTTGCAGAAGAGAGGAATTAGAAAACTGTATGTTTCAAACATTGTGCACCACTGATGTGTGTGATGGTGGTGTGCATATAATTTTGGACTTAAAATGCATTCCCAAAGGCTTTCAATGGGCATATGTTGATGAAATAATTGTATATATATTATAAACTTTTGAAATTATCAATGCATAACTTGTTGAACATAAAAATAAGAAAAAGTAAGTAAACTTTCATCCTGTTTGAGTCTTTAGTTTGGATCTAAGATTTACACTGACTACACCACTGTTGTCACAGTATTGGATTCTGATTTGTGTTACAAGGCTGAAAACAGGTCTTTCCTGATGTTTTAGTACAGGGATTGTCTGTTCATGTTCTGGCACGTCATGTCCTCTACATGTAATTCAATTCTCTCAAGTTAATTCAAATTGCAACAAGCCTTTGTGTTCCTACAATCTGATCCTACAGCATATATCATGTGGTCCTGTTATAGTCCTCTTCCACTTACAAACTGGTGAGAGGTGGTCTAAAAAAAATACCAAGGAAACCATGGACAAAATGCAT
This sequence comes from Clarias pachynema, assembly GCA_030014365.1. Classification (NCBI taxonomy): domain Eukaryota; kingdom Metazoa; phylum Chordata; class Actinopteri; order Siluriformes; family Clariidae; genus Clarias; species Clarias pachynema. Next base: position 4,493,533 of record JAQMYL010000005.1, on the reverse strand, counting down.
CTGTATAAAAAAAATAAATAAAAAAAAACGGCTGATGAGTGTAGATACCACATAGGTGCATAGAATGAGCCTGGTTTTCATTGGATGTACATTGGATCAACCAGTTCGTTTTATGTGATCATATAACATGAAAGTTTGTTCTGACTCATTTTTATCACAACCAGCACATGAGCTGGCTTTCGCTCCCCACTTTTGGTATGTCCTGACCACTGCAGACCGAGAACATCTCACAAGAGCTGCAATTTTGGAGTTGCTGTGACCCAGTCCTCTAGCCATCACAATTTGGCCCTCACAGTCTCACAGAGTTCTCACAGTCAAACTCCTTACACTTGTCCATTTCTATCTGCTTCTAATACATCAACTTCAGGAAAAATGTTTCACTTGTTGCCTAGTATATCCCACCTACTTCCAGCCGCCATTGTAACAAGATATTGACAGATTGTAATGGCTAGAAGACTGGACAACTCCACAACTGCAGCTCTTGTGGGATGTTTCCAGGCTGCAATGATCAGGACATACCAAAAGTGATCCAACAAGTGAAAATCTGCCGACAGGGTCATGGGTGGCCAAGGCTCACTGATGCACACGAGGAGTGCAGGCTGGCCCGTGTAGTCCGATCCAATAGAAGAGCTGCTGTGCATCAAATTGAAGAAAAGGTTAATGCTGGCTCCAATAGAAAGGTGTTAAAGCACACAGGTCATTACTGTTTTGGTGGCAATGGGGGGACCTACAGTACTGTACAAGTACCCACGAGTGAACAGTCAGGTCTTAGAGTTAATGCGCTGGATGCAGGTTAAATGGGCAACCATAAGGATCTGGGTAACTTTAGCACAGGCTGTGATGGACAAAGTAGAGTCCCCTCCCTCACTAATGTGTAGTTCGGAGGTTTCCATAATCGCATTGTTTTCTAGCCGTCCTGATGAATAATAGAGCTGCAGCTACAGGAAGTACAGACAAGGTCAACAATTGTGATGAAGGCTTCAAGCTGTTTATTGCTCCAGGAATAGTGCAATGAATAATGTAAGACCTATTCAGAGCTTTTGCATAAAGCAACAGGGGTATAATGTGGAAAATCAAGACCCAGAAAATCATTTTCTTTTCTTTTCAAGAAATAAAGCAAGCGGTAAAGAAGGAATGCGACAAACCACCTGACAAGGATGGGTCAGGGTATACTGTGAATACTTTTCAAGCAAATGGAGAACTTGGCGCTAACTAAATTTGAGAGGGAGGAGAGAAAACATCCTGCTGAGTAAAAGATCGCACTAATGAGAACTAAAAAAAATAATAATCAGGATTATGAGGGAAAAATTCTTTATGTGTGTTAGAGTGGGTTACTGGACTGGTTAATCAATGATGGATTAAGGTTGGATGTTATAATCCGTGTAGCGGTTAGTAATAAAAAGACAGAGGTCAATGTGGTTGTGTGTTTGGAGAAAGCAATAAAGGCCTTCAGGTAAAAATTTTATGTTACAGGTGAACTTTATCTGGGGTAATTTCCCAGATAGCAAACTGAAGTTGCTCCAATGTTGGTCCAACATCGGCCATTATGTTTAGTGCCAACGTTGGCCCAGTGTGATTTTTGAGACATCAAGCAAGATCAAATTTCAGCCACCTTTTAATCCACCAGCGTTGGCTTGAAATCAACTATTCTCCTGTGCCAACATTGGTCCATGTTGGCAGGGCAGGTAAGAAAAGTGCTCCTTTGCCATTGTTGGCCCAAAACACAGCCACCCAAAATAGATGTTTGACCAATAACATTTTGGTACCAGAAAAAAAAAAAACTCCCTATGTGAGCTAACTAATACCAATTGTGTCTGTTAGCTTTTTAATATAATATATTATATAGTAGCTAATATAATATTAATGTTAATATTAATAAGGCTCATTCATTTTTTACTAGCTGTAATGGCTTAATAATTGATACAGTTAGCTAGTAATGTCATTACTATATTTAGACCATCACAGTCCTGTTCAGAAATAATGGCTGAAGCAGAATCTTACTGACTAAAGACTTTCTTGCTGTCTGATTACAGTGTAATTGTCATCTAGGGCCTTAACTCCGAAACACATTGTGGATCTCAGTAACGGTGAAAAAAAAAATTTAAAAACACAATTTAAGTCCAATGACTGTGTAGATTGTGAAAGATACTGTATTTTGGTATAAGAGTAGTATGTAATAGAGTTTAGAAAACATACACATATGCAATTTTATACTGGACTGGACACTATTGGACAAAAGCACATTTTAACATCAGGATTGGGTCTCTAACAGTATTGTAGTTTTTATATTTAACTATACATTTTTTTTCCTTCTTGAGCCTAAAGAAACTAGCAAGAAGAAAATATGCGCATATAGTTTTATGGTAAAATGTAAAATGCTTGGCCGTTAATATGAGTACTATTTGTTTCCTTTTTATCAGATTGGAATATACCCATCTTTAGATCTTTAGTTAAAGAAAAGTCTGAGGATAAAATGTTCCAGAGACGAATACTGTAGCTAGGAATCTTAAAATAGCCCTTTCTACCTTTAGCAGAAGTATAATTCAATTAAAGTTTAAGGGTAAAACATCCATGGAGTTGTGATCTGGCCTTTCTGAAAGATATCTTCATGCTGTTTGAAAATTTAAGCTTTACTTGTTCAACATTTTTATAATTTTTGGTGCATAGACTTTATTATAAAACCACATCCATCCATCCATCCATCCATCCATCCATCTAGAAACCTCTGTAGTCCAACTAGGAACGGTGAAGGCCAATGGTGACCACTGTATTTATCCCTATTTATACGACTGTGGTAGGATCTCTGGTCAATATTCACATGCATTTTCTCACACTATGGGCGATTTGGGAACACCAATTAGCCTAATCTGCATGTCTTTGGACTGTGGGAGGGAACCCACCAAGCACGGGAAGAACATGCAAACCTCATGCACACAGACCCAACGCAGGAATCGAACCCGGGTCCTGGAGATGCAAGGAGACAGTACTAACCACAAAGCCACTATGCCGTTATTATAAAACGATGGGTGTCTATTGGGTGTCTGTTGACTTCTTGAATGTCTGTACTTCTCCATTCCTTCTCATTTTCACATTGTTTCAGCTTTAGAATTGACAGTGGCCCAAAGAGCTCCTATAGAGCACAGGCATGAGGCTTAAAAGCAAATCAACATCAGGAATCAGGAAGGCACCTGGTGAAAATCAAGTGCAACATACCTTACAGAACAAACGAGTGTTACATTTTCAATTTAGCCTTTGTCTTTACTGTATATTTATATACTTTTATTTTTGCCATTTGTATTTTACTTGTCTTTTAATCTCAATTTTCATTACTTAAAGGTTACACTGCCACGTTGCTTCTATTATGCTCCTGTTTGTATGACAGACTTTACCAACCACTAATCAATATTCCTTATTTTAAGTTACACGAATTTAGAACTGAGGTGGTTTTCAAAACCTCATACTTCATACGTTGCCATGCAACATATGAATACCACTATTAATGCAGCATGTAGTGCATCCATCTCTGATCTCTTTCCAGACTGCAGGTTGCAGGTACAGTGTTGTTCCCTTTGAGATCTTGTTTTCTTTGTCCTCTGGTTCTTTGTCCTTACTGCTTTGACTTGAAGTTTGACTTTGACACACTTGCATTTAACAGGCTGATTTGCCTAAAACCAGACAGAATGGTCATATTTAGTTATGCAGCTATGCAACCAACTAGTCATGCATAGCTGAGCAGCAGATGACGAGGTTAACAGTTAAATTGTGTTTAGATTGTTACGCCTCTTATTTCTTAGTGCAATAGAGTTCCACTCTATTGCTTCATAGCTGAAAAGCTGAAAAATCACACATCAAATGTGATACGTCTTCCCTGATTGTGAAAACGGTTATGGCAGTTGATAATGTATTAGGGGATGTGGTGCCTCAAAGGTTAAAGCTCTGGGTTACTGATCAGAAGGTTGGGGGGCGGGGGAGGGGTTCAAGCCTCAGCATTTAAACTTACAGGCATTTGGCAGATGCTCTTATTCAGAGCAACTTATAAAAGTGCTTTGAAGTTCCCTCCGTCTTTGGATTCATCCTTATACTGGGTTACTATGTTACTAACTATAAGTTTCATCAGTCAAACATTTTTTTGTTAACTCAAATATCTGAAAAAACAGATAGGTCTTTACTCGTTGATAAAGATTGCCAGTGATACGGCTGTACGCACATCCAGAGGAGGTTAATTCTACCACTTAGGTGCCAGAACAGAAAACAGTCTAGATGCATGCCTTCATCAATCCCTGAATCCCTGAGAAATGCCACTGTTGAGCCCTTGAGCTGTATTTGTGCTCTGACCCCGGTTTCCTAACTGGGATATGTGAAACTAAATCAATTCAGTGTGCCATAAGGTACATGCAAGAAATAACTGAATTGAATCTTGAAAGACTTGAAAGGGTTCATTACTACGCTGGAAATGTCTACCTCCACTACTATTTATATACAGTCTCTACCATGGCTTGTGTCCTTTTTGTTTTAGATTTTTTTTTTTGCATTAACCTGTGTACATTTGCAAAAAACAGAAAACAATGAACATTGATTACAGTAAAAATACACATTAATTACAGTAAAGGAAAAACAAAGGATGATAGAGTATTATTAATACAAGAGTACAAAATTAAGGAATAATTAAGAGAGAATAGTTATGAGATATAGACAGTGGTGGTAAAGATATTAATTACCAAGAGACACATTTTCTTCAATTAAAAACAATGTCATAGAAATGTAGAATATCCTAAGGTTCGAAAATGCCTGGCATTCTGACGTCACTATCCTGACCGGAAGTCATGTTCAACTGAAAGAAACCAGTTTTCCTCAATGGGTTTTCTTATCCACTTAATAAACATTTTTTGAGTTAACAGGATAGACCTTCATTCATATCATGTTCTAAATATCTTTTTGTTTTTTTTCAAATATACCTTTAAATAATAATAAAACAAAGCACTAAGCGTGAAAGCCGCTATCTCGGACGTACCCACGTCCTGACGTCATGCCGATGACGCGATGTCCGTCTGTCCAATCAGGGCTGGCCTGACGAGTCCAAAGGCTTAGTTTCGTATCGAGTGCTGCTTCCTACACCAGGGCACTTGTACGCGGGTGTGGAACGGCCGTTACAGCCCCTTCGTAGCGCCCTAGGTGTGCTTCAGTGGGTGATTTGTACTCGGGCGCAGGGAAGAGGCAGGCGGATGATATGGCAGCTTTATGAGCGACCAGGTGGAACTCGCTTTGTGTTGGATTCGAATCGACATGACGTCAGTTTAACAAGCGGAGGAAATAACAATTATAATAATATTAGTTAACAGATCGAGTTGAAATAAAATGATTTATTTGATCCTGATCTCGGCGTTCGCGGGGACGGTGGTGACGCTGCTCCTGCAGCTCGCGGTGCTGTACCGGAGGAGCCCGGAGCCCGTGGCGCGGACCGTGCAGTACGTCAAAGCGGTGCCTGATCCGGCACTCAGGGATTACTTTACAAATCCGCAGCAGACGGACGGTGCGTGTCCCGGGCCTCTTCCTCCTCCTCCTCCTTCTTCTTCCCCTTCTCCTCCTCCTCTTCTTTCTTCTTCTTCATCTTCTGGACAGTCTGAACCGGAGACGTGCGGCTTCCTAAACGCGATCTTCCTGTTCCTGTTCCGCGAGCTGCGCGACACGCCGCTCGTGCGCCACTGGATCACCAAGAAGATCCGCGTGGAGTTCGAGGAGCTGCTGCAGACCAAGACGGCGGGCCGCCTGTTGGAGGGGCTGAGCCTGCGCGACGTGTCGCTCGGGGACTCCGTGCCCGTGTTCAAGACGGCGCGCCTGGTCCGACCCGTGCGCCTGGACGACGGCGGCATGCCCGACGAGCTCAGCTACGAGGTGGACCTGGAGTACGCCGGCGGCTTCCACCTGGCCGTCGACGTCGACCTGGTGTTCGGCAAGTCCGCCTACCTGTTCGTGAAGATGCGGCGCGTGGCCGGGCGCCTGCGCCTGCGCTTCAGCCGGCTGCCCTTCACGCACTGGTCGTTCGCCTTCGTCGAGGATCCGCTGGTCGACTTCGAGGTCAAGTCGCAGTTTGAGGGCCGGCCGCTGCCTCAGCTCACCTCCATCATCGTCAACCAGCTCAAGAGGGTCATCAAGAAGAAGCACACGCTGCCCAACTACAAGATCAGGTCCTTAAACATGCTCATTTGACCCTTTTATCCCCAGCACTGTAACGGTAGCATCAGTAATACAATGTATCAAGTAAAAGTTACATCATAAAGACACCAACGGTTACAGTATAGCACTGTGTGTGTACATATATTTCATTCATCATCATCATCATCTCTAGCGCTTTATCCTGTGTACAGGGTTGCAGGGGGCCTTGAGGGTTAGGGTACGAGGTGGGGTTCACCCTGGACAGGGTGCAAATCCATCACAGTACACACACACACTCAGACTCATTCATTCACTACAGGCAATTTGGGAACAGCAATTAGCCTAATCTGCATGTCTTTGGAGTGTGGGAGGAAACCGGAGTACCAAGGGGAAACCCACCCAGCATGGCTAGAACATGCAAACTCCAGGCACACAGATCCCAAGGCGGGAACTGAACTCGGACCCTGGAGGTGCAAGGCGACAGTGCTAACCACTAATGCTAAGCCACCATGCTGCAGTAGT
>JAQMYL010000005.1:4461324-4471418 GCA_030014365.1 Clarias pachynema | reverse complement strand
CACACACACACACACACACACACACACACACACACACACACACACACACACACACACACACACACACACAAAGACAATCATATACAGGGGCAGTGGTGGGACAGTGTGTTAAGTCTCTGAGTTATGATCGGAAGGTCGTCGGGTCGAGCCCCAGCTCCGCCTGGTTGCCGCTTTTGGGCCCTTGAGCAAGGCCCTTAACCCTGACTGCTCCAGGAGGCTGTATAATGTCTGACCCTGGGCTCTGACCTCAGCATACTAACAAGAAGCTGGGACATGCGAAGAATAAAGAATTATACTGTGTAGTAATGTATATGTGGCGAATAAAGGCTGAAATTAAAACATACACATTCACTGCTCACTACTTAGATATACACTGCATATTTCTTTCTTTTTCATTTTTTATTCTGAATTTTTAATTCTGTTACTGTATTTCTTTTTTCCGAGTGATTCTACACAGTGTATTTCCTTTCTTTAATTCTTTTTCTTTGCTTCTGTTGCTGTTTTTCTTTCTGTTCCTGTTTTTTTTTTTCTTTCTTTCATTTTCATTCACTGTTGTACTCTCTTCTTTGGTTTGTAATCTTTTTGTCCACATGATACCCACAGATGAATAGATACAGTATGGTTCCTTTTTTATTATAATTTTTTTCCCTTTTCCTTCTCTTGTCAAAGCAGTGACACACACACACACACACACACACACACACACACACACACACACACACACACACACACACACAGTGTGGGCTGGTGAAGAAGTGCTGAACAGAAACAGTACAATCCCTAAACCTCTGTCTCATCATTCCAGCTGCTCGGCTTTACTGGTTCCCATAACAGTGGGATTAGATCTAATGGCTCGGTGTTGAATAGACCGACACCGAGACTGATAGCGATACCCTTAACATGGGGAGGGCAAGTTCAGGTCAGAGTTCTCTTTCACTTCCTCTCTGTCTTTGTGCATTCTGTAAGGATATGTCTGCATATTGTTGGTTTCTTATGTTTTATTCACCAAAAGCGGTTATGTGGCTGAATCTCAGGAAGATGATGAATTTATAAGTTATTTGTTATTAGAAATAATGTTGTGATGATCACAGATATTTCAGTCATGCATATGAGCTTTCTATCATGCACGATAGTGACTGACAGGATTATAATCTGAAAAATAAATCCTGATTTTAGTTATTTTATTTGTTTATATTAAAATCTATATATAAGATATTATAATATCTGATAATAGTAATAGTATAATAATATCATAATATAATAAAAACATAATAAATCTATATTTGTTTTTTAAATATAGAAAATTCTTTATAGTTTTGTTAAGCTATTTATAAACAGATTTTAATCACAGTTTAAAAACATGGATGATCTTTGAGGAAAGTGTATTGTATTGTAACTGATATTAAATACACCGATCAGCTATAATATATAGCGATACATAAGCAGCATCAACGAGAGAGAGTGCTGTTGTACTGAATATCGGCACGTGCCATGCTTGTATTCAGCACAGCAGCACTACCTCGAGTGTGATATTTCTTTTATTCAACAGATTATTATTATTATTATTATTATTATTATTATTAATTTGTTTTAATTTAACCAGTTAGTTAGCTTCTCCGACTAACTGCGGAACATATGATTTATTAATTGACTGCGACTGGTGGAGCTGGTGACCCTCAGTTGGCGTAATTAACAGGGCTGAAAGTGGTTTTAAATTCTCACCGTACTATGTAGCTAAAAGATAAGAAGAATAAACCATTGAGGATGGGGACGGAAAGAGAAACGTAGGAGATTTACTTTATTTTTCCACTTATTCCAGCTTAGAATATCAACTAACTTCCCTGTTTTAGGGTTGAATCACAAATGGCGTTAAACAGAAAGCTGGTGTTCCCACACACCAAGTAGTGCACTTGATTAGGGGGTTAGAGAGGGATTAGGGATTCAGCATTGGTTTTCCAGGTAGTTAGCGGTATACTTCGTGTTGGCCGTGAACAAAGCAGTTCAGAGGCGATTCGGAACGACTTAAAGTGTGTAGTTTAAGGTGACACAAGATATGTTTTCTTGTTGAAAGTGCTTCTGTGACTGGTTGTAAATGTGGGGTTTTGGCAGGCAGCTGCTCTCCCTTCAGTACCGCGGACCGCACAGACCTACTTTCACCCATGCTGCGACCGAAAGTTAGCGTAATTAACGTTTGGTAGAACACCTGGGATGCAGATTGTTGCGGAGAGTTAAATGTCCCAGTGCTGTTACCATCTGTTCTCACCACTCGTCCCGTCAGATCACTTTGTCTGAACTAAATGTTGTATTATTTTATTGTCTCTCTCTGTCTAAAGCAGAAGAGCTAAATGGAGCTCTTGAAATTTCCAACAATCTTGAACGGGAACTTGGCGTAATATGATATTGAGATAGGCAATGCCGGAATGTTCAGCGGAAGACTGCACTTAAAACTACCGCTGTGACTTCACACAAGTCCTTCAAAGTCCAAAGTCCAGCACACAGATTTCATGATCTCATCCTCTGGCTCTTCTCATCGTGTTGTGATTGAAAATACTCTGCGGCCTCATGTGTCCGTGTCCATCAGCTCTGTTCTGTGTTCATGTAGGATATGTGCTGATCTGGGGTCAGGGTCCAGAGTTGTGAGAGATGTTGGTATAGAGAGAGGTAGATACTAGTGACTATGCAGGATGCAAGCTGATCTCTGTGTCTGGATCGAATATCCGTGTATTCGCTTGCATGCGACGCCTGTAATTCGATTGCATCAAATAGGCGCTGCTATTGTTGCTGCTGTTCTGATGAGACGCACCAGCAGACAAAAGGTCCACAGAATGATTCATGCCCTCATTAAACCAAACCTCAATACGTTTTGCATGTTCTTTGCTAGGCTTTAACTTGGCACTCGTTTTCAGATAAGCAAATTAAGCTAACTATACCAGCTAACGCTCAGATGAGACACTATCTATCTTTCTACAAGCTTTCGAATGTCTTTAAAGAGAAGTACCAGGAACTCATTCCAGGCAGGTGTCAAGGATCTGAACTGGCTGATCTGAGGTCAGGTCATCATCTCCAGATAGAAACTGACCTCAGGGGTTTGCTCTGTGCTTACAGTATGTGGAACATGTGCTAATCTGAGGTCAGACCGTGGGCTAGGGAAGATCTTCTGCATGCTAATGTGGAGGTCCTGTGGGATAGACCTGTTGTGTTGAGGTATATTTGTGGTTTGGATGGATGTCAAGTGAGAGGAGGGAGAGAGCACGCTGGCCATAAGGCTGTTCCCCGTGTTCTACGTATGACTGAGGTTGAGTTTATTTCTTAATACTGTAAGAGCAGATCATACTGAGGTTTGGAACAACATAAAGCTAAATAAATAGAGGTGTGAAAAAAAAAAAATCACAGTACCGTATAGCTTTCACCTGCAAATGTAATATTATTAATCAATAATCAATTAATTAAGAATTTAACTGATAATAAATTGTAGGGCTGTAGCTATCGAATATTTTAGTAATCGAGTATTCTACCAAAATTTAATCGAGTAATCGGATAAAATATACGTTTGCTTAATTCAACAGCAATGTAAAATATATGAGAAACACAGATTAATTGGTTTTCTTTTTAGAAAAATCTACTTTAATTTTTTTTAAATGCATACAGCATTTCATCAAAAATAAACATTGTCATTATTCACAATACCAGTAATAGCTTATAAGGTCCGCGAAGTTCTGTAAGTTCCGCAAGGTTCCGCGAGGACCGCCCAAAAAATTAAACATGTTAAATTCTTTTTTTTATTTTTCACGCGGAAAGATGGAAACGCAGTTCCAAAACTCGCGGTGAATCATGATGAACCATACTTCCGGCCACCGCGCAAAACCGCGTAGGTGAGATAGGGGTATTAAAGTTGACTGAGATGAATTAAGTTCATTACAGAGCCATACATTCTTATTTTAAAGCCTTTTCTCAGATGCAAAAACTAAAAAAGGGTATTTCAAATGACTAAGTATCAAAAAAAAAAAAAACAAGGCACACATTGAAATAAATAATTATACAAAAACACTAAGGTGTGCAACTAAACTTTCAGAACTAAAAGTTTCAAAATCTACAGCTCAGGCATAATAATATATAAGCCTTTATTGTCAATTTCTGTCGATTTCTTTCTATCTTCTGTTCTAAAATCTTTTTTTCTGCTGATCTTTTTTTCTGCTGTTTTCTTTTTCTTTTAGCTGATCTTTTTCTTTCTTTCTTTTTTGAGCTGTTTTTTTTCTTCATTTCTTCCAGTTCTTTTTTTCCTTCCTTTTTGTTAATGCACATTTTTTTTCTTTTTTGAGCTGTTCTTTTTCTTTATTTCTTCCAGTTCTTTTTTTCTCTTTCAGAGCTGTTCTTTCTTTCTTTTTTTCTTTCTTTTTTGTTCCTTTCTATCTGCTGTTTTTTGTTTTTGTATCTGCTCTTTCTTTGTTTATTTCTTTCTTTCTTTCTCACTTTCTTTTTCTAGATGCCCACTTAAACATTACAGATTTCAATACAGAATCAAGATCTTTTTCTTTTTCTTTCTTTCTCTCTTTCTTTCTCTCTATATAGCTTTTACTTGTTAATATAATATTCAGTGATCATTGTTATTAAGAATTATTATTCATCGTTGTTATTATGAATTGTTAAGAATTTAACTGACTATAAATGGATTAACCAATAACAATATTTGTCTAATGTGTTTTGCATAATATTTCTCTGTAGCTCCTTTGTCTATTAACTTATACACCACAAGAGGGTGCAATTGCAGTTCAGGTGATTTTTAAAAATTTTTTTATGTGCTTCATTAATATGTATGTCAGGGTTTGTGCTGCTAGAATAGTTTGAACAAAACTTAAACTACGGAAAAAAATGTACAGGTTGTTACCATTAATAATTAATGATTGATTATAGATTGTTAACGAGTTCAGCCCAGACGAGACTCAATGTCACCTTACTTACAAACCCTGGACTTGATCTTCGTTATTGTGTCTCCCGTATCTTGAATGCGTTCTGATTTAACACTAGTCTCTCAGAAATAGTCCCCTGATTTTTAAGTAGACTGTAACGAGCAGCAAGGACATTGTTTCTAGGCAACGTGGGACACTCCGTACCCAATTACGAGTCTTTCGGCAAATCTGCAAACGTGGCTTGTGTCATAATAAGGTCTTAATGAAGAATGAAAGAAATTCCTTTTTTAAAGCCTTGGGGAGACAAAAAAAAAAAGTTGCAATGATTTTCTTTCAAAATGAAGAACTGCAGTTTAGATTTCTGCTTTCTGTTTTGCCCAAGTGTATTTTACTCCTGGAGCTTTTTAAACCACTTTATGTAATGTGACCCATGAACACCTGCACTTAACAGGACACACACACACACTACTGTATATGCTTATGTACTTTATATCTTTATATTTAGTTTGTGTTACCTTAACTTATATAGTTGAGTGTGGGCGCAAGTGTGTGTGCGCGCGTGGCAACCATATGTCTAACCTGGACTCCCTCTCATCTCTCACACAGTGTCTCATATTGACATGTGGTACACAGGGCCACTGATCCTCACAGCTCTCTGCTGCGCAAATTACATCCCTCTCTTTCTCTCTAATCAAGACATGCGTCTGTCCTCCTCTGAAAGACTTGCAGCTAGAGTAGACTTCACCCCCGAAGTGCACTTGTTTGGATCGCAGCCATGCCATGTGGCAGACCCGGTTAGGGGTTACTCTGGGCGATTAGTCACCGTAGTGTGAGAAGCCTGAGACACACACATGGTGCATTACTAGGAGGAGGAGTACAGGGTGTTTCTGGAGTTCTAGACATCATGGATTTTTGGGGTGGACAGAAATCCATCCGGCTGAGAAACACGGTTAACTCATTGAACTCGGTGTGTTTAGATTTTTGAAGAGCTGAATTAGTGAGAATTAGATTCGTTACATCATTATAATAAGGAATGAGAATTGGTTAATCTGGCAAGCGGTGTTATATCTGTGATTTTGTGTACAGGAAAGTTAACTCCTTTAAAGGTGTTTTTGTGTTTTTCACGTGGGCTTGGGTTTGTGGAAGTGGTGGCATGGATGTATCCATCCATCTATCCCTCTCTCTCTCCATGGTGTGCCCTCTTCCTCCTTTTCTCCTCTCTATCTGTTTCTTTTTCTGACTTTCTCTCTCTTTCTCTCTGTTTCCATCTTATTTTTGCTCTGTCTCCTCTCTGTCAGTTTCACTTTATCTCTCTCTTTCAGTCCATCTGTCTTTTTGCCTGCGGCCCTGACTCCTTTCTCTCTCTCTCCCCATTTCTTTCAGTCTCTGTCTCTCTCATTCTTGCTTCCTTTCAGCCTCTCTCTCTCTCTCTCTCTCTTTCTCTCTCTCTTTCAGTCTTACATGTCAAAGACTGTATCTGTCTGTCTGTCTGTCTGTCTATCTGTCTATCTCTTGTTCTTCTGTGTCTATCTCATTCTTGCTCTCTTCCAGCTCTCTCTCTCTCTCTCTCCCTCTTTTTCTGATGCATACAGTATGTACACGGTATGAACCCTCACAATCCGGGTTTATAAATGTCTTTTTTTTTTTCTTTTTTCTTAACACAGCCAGTGTCTTTTCTTCTGAAATCGCAGATCTCCAAGTGTGACTCACACAGCTCCCATAATGCTTTGAGAGCAGAGAGTCTCCGGGTTTCAGACTCTAAAACCCCAGGGATGAGCAGAAGCAGACAAAAATACAAAAACGAAAACACTTAAATCATGAAGCTCTCAGACACAGTGCGACCGTAATACAAAATGCATCTGACTGTAAAATCAAATCCAATTATGCTCTGAATACATTCATATAATTTTATTCAATACATCTTATGAAAAATCAAACAATGTCTTGTGTCCGCCTTTTCAAATTGATGTAATAAAATATAAACACGACAATAAATGCGTTCCGGAGTTTACATAGAGAATCTGTTTATTTGCTGCTTAAGTTTGATGAGCAAAAGTGCGTTTTATATCGTACAATCAATCATACAAGCTCTGTATAATACACGCTGTCTGTTACTGCACTGTCGCAGTTCACTCCGACTGCGTGTCTCGTCGCCGAATAGAAACGAGTGCTCTGGTGTTTAAAAGTGACAGCTTTGATTGACGGAACAATACACACTGGAATGTGGCATTCTGGGTGTAACTTTAAGGTTTGCAGAGAGAAGGTGTGTATTTCAAGGGATGGTTATTTAAGAGTGAAGCTGTAGCACTCGCCAGACGGCACGGGGTTTGGAAGTGTGCGGTGATGCCGGAACCCTGAGCCAAACCTAGCAAACGAGTGCGAAGAACGCAAAAAAGGTCAACAAAAAGGTCTGTTCTTAGTTTAGCTTGGAAAGAAAGAAGGATGGACATTTCATCAGTCTTGAAGAGTGTCTTGGATTTTTTCCCAGATTTTCTCCCTAATTTAGTCGTATCCACTTCCTCCCGTCACTAGGGGGCTCCCACATTAAGGCTACTACTACCACTCAGTCGGGAGGGCCGAAGACTATCACAAGTTAAACACGACTTGTTTCCTCCGAACCACGTGACGCCAGCCGACCGCATCTTTTTGAACTGCTGGCTCACACACCATTATGGGCGGCGTAACACACTCGGAGGACAGCGCTATCCGCTCCTTCCGCTGAGCTCCGTGAGCTCACAGACGCCCCTGATTGGCTGGAGAGCCGTGATTAATGTGGGAGCACTAAGTACCTCCCATCCCGCCCCTCTGAGAGAGCTCAGCCAATCAGCTCCCTCTAGACCTCCGGCTGCGAGAGGTTACAGCATCACACGGGAATCGAACAGGAGATTGATTTGTTTAACATTTTGTGCAAAAAGAATTCTCAACCTCAACCACATTTTTAAAAAGAAACATCTGGAGAGATGCCACAGTAACATGATATGGACGTTTCTGACATGATTTAAGAATGACCTTCATGCTTCATGAGAAAAATATTACCACTATGTACCACTTGTCCTGTACAGGGTTGCAGGGAGCCTGGAGTCTACCAGGAGCCTGGAGTAAATCCTGCATACGCTCATTGTCACACATGGCAGTCAATTTGCGAACGCCAATTAACCTAATCTGCCTGTCTTTGGACTGTGGGAGGAAACCCGGGTACCCGGAGAGAGAACCCACCAAGCACGGGGAGAACATGCAAACCTAATGCACACAGCCTCGAGGCAGGAATCGAACCCAGACCCTGGAGGTGCAAGACTACCGGCCTAAGCACTAAGCCATCGTGCCGCCTTATTAGCTTTTCACTCCTGCAGATTCTTTTGTAGATGCGTTAATTGTGCTTCTGGTCTCTCGAACACACTCTAGGATGGCCACTGCGGTCATCATCGCCAGGGTTGCCAGATGACAAAGACAAAATCCTCCTGTGCAGTGCTAAAACTTCCTCCACTCTGATAAAACCGAGGCCAAATATCTGTATTAGAACTCATAATGTAGCTCAATTATATATGACAATTCTGATTTGATGATGATGATGAGATTATTATTATTAAGTCATGTATTATTATTTTTATTATTATTATATGAGCAATTTTTCAAAGGAAGAAGGTCAATATTTTTTTTTTTCTGAACAATTGTGTTATTACCGTTAAACAATATTTGTTAATCATAACTTTAACAAGTATTAAATATATTTTTAAAGGATTTATTTAAACACTGGACATCTTGAATGTTGTTCAGTGGTCAAGAGTTCCTTGCTTTAAGTGTTCTTTAAGTTCTATAAATAATACATGGAGAGCGATATTAATTGTCGATCTTTTTTTTTTTTTTTTTTTTCCCCCCCCTGACTTTGTCCCATGACCCATGACTTTGATTTGTGATTTCTGTTGACTTAACAGGTACAAGCCGTTCTTTCCGTTCCAAGTGCAGCCGATGCCTGAGCCAGACTTCTCAGTCCAAGACGAGCGGTTGGTGGAGGGACGCCTCCGTGTGACACTTGTTGAATGTAGCAGGTAAGTGTGTGTGTGTGTGTGTGTGTGTGTGTGTGTGTGTGTGTGGGCGAGGGGGGTCAGGGGGTGTGTGTTCACACTGTACACCGAGATCAGGCTGGAGCATGCTTATTACAGTCTATTTATAATGTCGTCTGGGCGTTCAAATTAAACCGGGACTTGTGCAGAGTAACAACACAGTTGAGAGTAAAAACCCCCGTTATTTCTCCATATAATCCCCCGGCTACACTTATGCACTTATCCCAGCATCTCACTAGTGCTTTGACACCATCAAGGTAGAAAGTTTCCTCAGTAAGCAGGAGCCATGATTAGCCTGGGTGTTTTATGTCTAAAACCCCGGCCTCCCAGGAACTCCTTCAATGGCCCAAACATGTGGAAATGGCTTGGAGTGAGGTCAGGACTGTACGGGGGATGTGACAATAACTCCCAGAGGTGTTGGTGAATGATCGTGTGTACAGTTAACACAGACAGATGCGTCTCTTCCGCAAGTTGGCGACAAGTTATCTGTCGATTTTCAAGGATCCGTAGAATATTACAGTAATCATCGTCTAAGTGATCATGATAACAGGATGTGAGTTTGTGATTCCTGTTTTGAAACCACAGCGATTTATGCAGGAAGCACACAAAAGCTTCTGAAGAGTGCTAACTAGATTTATCACTCAGTCCAGAAGAACCAGCGTGAGATCCGTGACTCAGTCATGACGAGGCTTGCTCGAGTGTGCAGGGTTGATATTTCTCCACTGAGTCAAGAGAAGAAAAAAACAAAACACTTAGGGTCCTGGTGTTAAAAGAGAAAAATCAATGCCAATGAAACATTAGTCATACTTTATATTCAGTTCCACCCAGTTTATGTCCGTAGTTCTGTCTGTTTCCGGCTTCACTGTTTTTCCTTTCTCATGAGAGAGAGAGCGAGAGAGAGAGAGAGCGCTTGTTTTTTGTTGTTGGTGAAACTAGGAAATCCTGTCTTGGAAGATTTTCCCATGGTGGAGGAGTGCTGACCTCGGGCACTCCTTACGAACATTTTAAACATCACACCCAATCCTGTTCGTTTTGATATACTTCTATACTAGTGATGTGCGGGTCGGGTATTTTTCCAACCCGCGGGTCCCGCTTTTATGAAATTATTTGGCCCGCCCCAGCCCGC
>JAQMYL010000005.1:4419178-4440154 GCA_030014365.1 Clarias pachynema | reverse complement strand
TTATCCTGGAGCGACTCAGTCTCCCAAATCATCTGTAATTGCCGCTCAGTGTCTCTGACTTGTTCTTGTGCCGGGAAAAAATATCTGTCGATTCATTTTTCCCTCTCACGGGCAGCATAGAGTGTGTGTGTGTGTGTGTGTGTGTGTGTGTGTTGGGGAAAATAATGTGTTATTGTTTTTACTTTGTTTTTCACATTTTCGTAGGTTTTCATGGCATTCTCTTTTCTTCTCACAGAGAAACAAAAGGTTCTGCCTCGTTCACAAACCTTTGATCTTGTATTCGTGATGCAATAAAAAAAGCTCGCTGTACTATAGATTGGTAAAAGGCAGCTTCAGATGTCATGTGCTCCCTAGATTACAGATTTTCTTGGACTGCCTGTCTGATTCATGTCTGAAACGCCGGCCTCCCAGGAACTCCGTCAATGGCCCAAACATATAGAAATGGCTTGGAGAGGGGTCAGGACTGGAAGGGGGATGTGGCAATAACTCCCAGCTGAGTTCCTGTAATGTGCAAGTGGTGTTGGCGACTGATTGTGTGTAGTTCCCTCAGACAGATGCGTCTCTTCCACAATTTGGCGACGAATCATGAATTATCATTTTTATTTTATTGTATTGTCTCCAGTAAAAAGGGGAATGATGCAGTTGAACACCAGAAGATCTGGATGAAGGAGCACTCCAATGCTAAAGTTCTTACCAATGCAAAGTAGCCCCTTTTTGTATTTTGCTAAGTAAAATAGTTTGAAATTGGGTTTTAGGAATTATAACCAAGTCAATGTGTCTTTAACGTGAGCTTCCACTGAAAAGTTTTTGTCTATGGTGAGAGTTTTTAAGCATTGCTGGAGGGTATGTACAGTAGAGGCAGATGATCATGAGCTCTAGAACTGAAAGATGAAAAGGTAACAGAATATTCGACCCTTCTCCACTGTATATACATGTCACTAATATTTCAGTAGTGACACTGAGTGCAACTTGTAGCTCATGGGTTTTTATATATATATTTTTATTTTTTCATCTGTTGTGTTTCAAAAACCCAAGATTCACAAAGGTTCTGTCGGGCATTCATCAGAGGCTGGCCGTTCTTCTCGCTGCTTGCCAGCATGCATAGATTGCCTGCTTTTTCATTCCCTGTTTAACTTGATCAGTGCCCTTCTCAAGATTATAACAAATGACAGCAACAAAATTACAGTCATCCATCTCCAAGCAGGCGTCAAGGAAGTGTTTTTATTCCCACCCACCAAAGGTAGAGGAACGAAACTTGCAGCAAGAGTAAGAGATGGCAGAATTGGACAAAAAAAAAAAAACAGAGTAATACAAAGGATTGAAGCACCAGATCGAGAGGTACAGTACATACTTAGTACTAGTTTGTTGTTCAGCTTGCTATGGATATACGTGGAACTTCTCAGACATCATCTCTGAATCTCAGACATGGTTAGCAGGAATATCTGCAGGTGCACCATGGGCTCTCTGACAAACACACTGCCTCAAGCCCACACAAGGATTTGTTGTAATTGTAGAGCTCCTTCCTGTAACTCCTGCCTTCATTGTTTTATCGCCATGATAGGTTTAGTACTTGGTGAAAAAAAAAAAACAACTGCTTTACATTGAGTGGCGAGTGCCTTTCACGGTTTGGATCTTCCCACCATAATTATAATTCAGTATTTACTGTCTGAGAGAGAGAAACGTGTCCACCCGCCCGTGGGCTTGTGACTACTGGGGCTGTCATGTGGGTCTGCTGAGATGTCTTAAGACTAAAACTGTCATTGTGTTCAGGCAGCGGGCAGAATGCACTTCCAAGTTGCGTTTTATATTCAGTTCACGATTAAAAAACGCATGTCAAATCAAATGATTTTTTGGCTTTCACAGATTCTCAGAATTCCTGTTTTATTTTGGGCAGAATTTGATTGTGTTCTTTTCAGGGTTCAAGTACTAAACTGAAATTTGTGCCTGTTAAGTAGCTAAAGAATATGACACTTGTAGTTACAGTACATGTCAAACTGGGGGACAAAAAGTCAATCATTTATAGCAAAACATGGAGCAAACTGTACTGTAGTTTTACGGAAAGTAAAGTTTACAAGAGTTGTGACCGAGCTGGTAACTCCGGTAACTCGGGTGTAACTCTGGCTGGTTCGAATTGTAAACTTTTAAACTTCCCTTCATGGTATCTTATTCTTCTTTTCATGGTGTGGTTGAGGTGCACATCCTACTGGATCCTACTGTAGCAAAGATTCCTTAAACAATTAATGTTAGTTTTGATAAAAAGTAGTCCGAACATATAGTGCAGGGTGCAGTGTGCCTGATACCACAGCACTTGCCTCCACCGGGATTTGGAAACCTCCAATGGGGACCGACACTATTAGGTGGTTTTAATGTTATACCAGATTGGTAGATAGCTATTGATTCTACCACTTGGATTTCTTTCATTGCTGTTTCTCACAGCAACAGATATAGAATGCACACTTTCAATTTGCTTTGGGAAGTAGATTTATCCGTAATGCTCAATTTTTGGTGTCATCGAATACAGCACCATAAATCAGACACTGGTATGTCTGATGAATATTTCAAATGTGTTTAGAAAGTACTGATAAACTACTTATTAAACTAACTCTTCCCTGCTCTCCATTTTCTAGACTGAGGTCATTAAGGGTCCGAATGGTAGTGTGGGAATGACGTTCCGACACGTCCCAGCAACTGAAGGTGATGTGGTTCATGTAAGCATTGAGACGGTGACTCCCAACTCCCCAGCTGCCCAGGCTGACCTGCAAAAAGGAGATCGCTTAATTGCAATCGGAGGTTGGTGTCTTAATGTCAGAATTTGTTCTATAATGCTCCATGTGCCAGAGCAGCATCAATGTAATGCATTCAAAACTGTGTCCCGTATTTTTATTTATTTTGGGTTTAGCGGTCATTGCTAGAGAACGTATGCAGCTAGTTTTCTGTCCTTATAAATTGACTGTGATCAGCAAACTTTGATTTAAAGGTCATGTTTTCTAATGAATGACAACATATTTCTTTCTTCATGTTTGTTTAGGAGTCAAAGTGACATCTTCTGTCCAAGTGCCAAAGCTGCTAAAACAAGCTGGAGATCGAGTGATTGTCTTGTATGAAAGACCAGTTAGACACCAGGTGCCTACCATGAGCTTGGGACCCCTCCAAGACACCCTGGGACCCCTAGAAGAACCTGCATACCCTGTGGCTGGGGTTTTTGAGGAGGACCCAGTCCACATTACGGCCATGGACATAACTGATGGCAAAGACAATGACTCAGAGTTTGAGGAACTGATAGTGGAGTCCAAATCAGCTGGAGCTCCAGTCATTGCAGAAGCTAAAGAGGATAATTTACTCTCTGTAAACCAAAGTCCTAAAAAAACTGTGGCCAATCTAGCCTCCAAGCCCCTGGGTACCATCTCCCCAATTCTCAATCGCAAGCTCAACTTAGCTGGTCTTCAATCGCCACTCAAACCCCAGCCTAAAGAGTCACCAAAGCCCTCACCAATCAAAAGTGCAGAAGCTTCAGAACCACCGCAGAGGCCAACAGTGCCCCCTCCTCCTCCACCTGTGCGCCCGCCTGTTCCACCTAGGCCCCATATAAAAGTAACATCTCCTCCCACATCCTGTGAATCCCAAAATGTGGACGTCACTGACTCTATAGTCGAAAAAGCACCAGAAAAATCTCCCCCAGCTGCAGGCAATGGAGACAAACCTGCATCTGAAAGAAGTCCAACAAAAAATCCTGAGCCAAAGCTTGTTAGCAAACCTGTAGACCCCATTGAAGAACTCCCAACTAACCCACTTAGCAGTAAGCAAGATTTGGTCAAAGACAAAATTGTTGAGAATGCATCTAACCTAAAAGACAGTATGGATGAGCATGGTCTCTGGGAGTCATCTGAAGCTATGTTCCGCAACAGATATGGACGTTGGAGCAAGTCCTCAGTGATCTTTGATGTGGAAAGCCACCATAAATACCTTAATGTAGCACTCTGGTGCAAGGACCCCTTTAAGCTAGGTAGTCTCATATGCTTGGGGCATGTTAGCTTGCATTTGGAGCACATAGCTCTGGAGTGTTTGTGTATTTCATCTGCGGAATATCAGAGCATCTTCCGTTTGTGTGCCCCAGAACCGAGGGCCAGCGTTAGCCGTACGGCACTTCGTAGTCTTAGCACACACAAAGGCTTCAATGAGAAGCTATGCTATGGAGACATCACTCTAAACTTCACCTATCTTGGAGAGGGAGACGCAGACCTGTCCAATAGTGTTATTGAAAGAGACGGGAGTTTACAAGAGGAAGAGCTAAGGGAACGTGATCGAGAAAGGGACCATGTGCCGACAGTTACCCGGGATGATCTAAATTACAGCTCAATGCAGCTCGAGGTCCGACACAACTTTCAGGACACGCAGTTTCAGAATCCCACCTGGTGCGATTACTGCAAAAAGAAGGTTTGGACTAAGGCTGCTTCACAGTGCATCACCTGTGCCTACGTCTGCCACAAAAAGTGCCAGGAGAAGTGTCTTGCTGAGCATCCTTTCTGCTTGGCAATTACAGACCGGCGAAGCGCAGACCCTGAAGCAAAGTCCACCATCAACCGAGCAACCACTGGTCTCACACGGCACATCATCAACACCAGCTCTCGTCTGCTCAACCTGAGGCAGGTTCCCAAAGCCAGACTGGTAGAACAAGCAGCAGAGGTTGGTCCTGGAGTGGCAGAACCTTCCCCAAAACATACACCAAACACCTCAGACAATGAGAGCAGTGACACCGAGACATACACAGGGGCAAGTCCTTCCAAACATCCACAAAGTGGTGGTGGCACAAAGCTTGCACGGAAAGAGGGAGGTTTAGATGACAGCGTATTTATTGCAGTGAAGGAGATTGGGCGGGACCTCTACCGTGGCCTCCCTACAGATGAGCGATCGCAAAAGCTGGAACTGATGCTGGATAAGTTGCAGCAGGAGATTGACCAAGAGCTGGAACACAACAACTCGTTGATGTCTGAAGAGAGGGAAGCAACTGATGCACGCCGCAAAACCCTGATCACTTCAGCTCTGGCCAAGTCAGGTGAACGGCTTCAGGCTTTGACACTGCTAATGATCCACTACCGTGCTGGCATAGAGGACCTAGAATCATTGGAGAGCACCTCGCCGTCTGAACAGCATGGCTTTCCAAAGTCAAAAGTGGAGGTTCTGGAAGAGGATCTGATGGGTGCAGAAGTATACGACAGTGACGTTTGTAGCCCAGTAGATGTAGGGAGTCTAAATGATATTAGTGAGGAACAGATCTGTGTGGAAGCATTGCCACGTTAGGGAACAGAAATGCAAAAGGAAATTTAGACTGTGGGGTTTCTGGGGACTATATGTGAGTGTTTGGCACTGGGATCAACTATGAATGTGAGGTTTGCAAAATAAGTTATTTTACAAGATATCTAGAAATGTATGAAAATGGTCATTTGGGGGGATTTTTTTGTTGAGGTTGTCAGATTTCTTTCTTTCTTTCTTATTTGTCCTTTTTTCTTAACATGTCTCAACTTTGGTTCCAATCCAGTCAGTATAGTGTATCAATGCAATGTTTCGAATATACTTTTCAGTCAGTATTGGAGTTTATCCGTATTGATGTTGATCCGACCAATCTTTCTTGCCTTGGCTGAAAGGAGAAGCACCACTTTGTGTAGTAATAAAAACCCTTTTCAAGGGTAGACTCCATTTTGTAGCATCAGTGTTATTAGTAAGATTTAAGGTTGAAGAATCCCAGGACGCCCTGCTTTCTTGTGAGCTTTGCACCTCTTTAGTTTTGACTGTCCGCTTCTAACCAGTGGGATTTCGCCAAGTACTAGAATGTAAACCTTTTTATCGGTTCCATGTGGAGCTCCACCCGACCTCCTATGGTTTTGTATTTTCCTTTTCAAAATTCTATGTCCTCCAAACCTGAGCACTTTGTATTGTACTAAATTTCTCAAATTATTTAATTATTCTAAATAACTGAGTAGTTTATTTAACTGCCATTTCCTTTCATATGTCTGTCTATGTTAAATTACAAGGGAATTATTATAGAAAAAAAAAAGGTAATCATACCTTATTTGGGGACCATGGTAATTTTCTTTTTTTTCTTTTTCCAATTTTGTTGTATTCTAATGCCAAACAAATGTGACAAATCACCACTGTTTTACTTCTTATGTTGAATATCACAAGTAATAATATATTTTGATGAATTTTTTTTTCATGAGTGTCTTTTCAGGACGTCCGTACAATAGTTTGTTTGCACCTTTAAAAATAGGAACATGAAGGTAGACTTTTGCACAAAGTGGCATTTAAAACCATTTTTACTTTTGAAGTTGATTTCATACTTTGCTAATGAATGTATGTCCAAATGATCTGAAGAACATATTTGCAGGTAAAGCATTACTTCAGTCTCCAGTTCAGTAGTAGTAGACTAAGGATTAAAAACCACAGAATTAATCACACTGAAGGCCACTCATGTAGTTTTAACAGCAAATTCTTTACTATAGTACAATTCTGTATAATGTGTCCTAGTTGTTAAGGCTTGTTAAGAATTGCCATACTCCTGAGCCCAGTGATGTTTCACAGTAGCCTCAAACAAACAGCATAGACAGAGTAACTAGGTTAAAATACACAATGTAAGAATGAGAAAAACGCAATATATATCGTATACACAAATCAGCCATAACATTAACGTGTTAACATCATCAATGATGTACTAGTAAACTGGTGCCAGGATCACGGACACCCAATGCTCACCCATGCCCTCTGGGATCAGTGGCCAGTCCATCTGGTCTGATCCCACAGAAAAGTTAATGCAGCACAAATAACTAAAAAAAATAAAAGTCAATGAAAGAAAGGAACCAGAACACCCAGTGGCCCATTGGTACCAGGGGCCCGGCAGGCAAAGAACCCAAGGCCACCGACCGGTCTCCAAACTTCTCACATCCTTAGTGGGGGGACATAGGGTGTGCTCCCAAAGAATCTGTTGCCAAGGTCCTGGTGCCACGCATTACAGCATACCCCCAAAGATCTTGTGGAGTCATGCCCCAAGGGGCCAGAGCACAATACAGGGCATAGTATTTTTTTGTCTATGTTATGGCTGATCAGTGTATTATGTATGTAAAAACTTACTTTTTTGCCATTTGTGGAACTGATGTACCTGGAGGTCTGGGGAAACTCTTCTCAAAACCACTGAAAAACCTTTTCATATCATTTAAAAAATATATTTACTTTCTTTAAGTTGTGAAACCAAACCAAAACCAGATCTCTAGTTCTCTCTCTCTCTCTTTCTAGCTGTAACACCTCAATGGGTTTTCTCAGACCACCAAACATATATGGCGCATTCATTTATGCAATCTTCAGATGAGTAAAATTAACTGGAAGTTTGAAAACCTTTTGTGGATATAATTTTAAATACTCAAATGAAGCACATACGGACTGAGGGGAACACCTTTTTGAAGATTTAAAGTAGGTATACTTGTGTATATGGAGCGCATTCCCGCTACCCTTTCAGGCCTTTTTTAACCTTTCTGCTTCAAGCTTTCACTCAATATTTTCATTGGTCAATCACACTATCAGTAAAAACAGAAGGGAATTTTGTGCTGTTTCATCTCTCAACCACTCGCTCTTGCTCTCTCAAAATACAGCACACACACACACACACACACACTAACGTTCCCTGTTTTAGCCCAAGGCTAAAGCATCACTGGCAAATGTTCCTGGAAACTTTGTGATTCTTGTTTGTGTCTCGTAGCTATTGGCTGTAACAATGACCCCGTGCTCCTTAAACACACCAGAGGCTATATTCCTTACATTTTCTTTAGTGTTCCTTTTCAGTGATGATCATACGTGGCTAAGCTAGTTTTGGTGAAACTTTTGCAAGAGCTGCCATCCTTATCAGTAGCCGAGTCATGTTTCTTAAGCAGCCAGTTTTAATCCGATTTCTTGTTCCTGCCTGTTTCTTCAAACCTGATTTGTGTGTACACAAGCTTCTGGATGCTTCTGCCTGCGAATATGGGTTCAATAAAAAAATAAAAAAAAACTGGATTTGATATGCAGAAAAGGTTAAAGGTCCTGTGTAAAGATAGCCTTATTGTAAATAGCCTGAAGTGAACGTAGATGGTCGCTGCTAAGTCAACCCTAGCTCAACCCTCTCTGATAATACACAATATGCTGGTTTATTTTCATTATTATTATTATTATTGTTGACGTATTTGCTTCAGAAAAAAAGAAAAAAAAAGTTTTGTGTTTTAAATGTGGTTTTGAGGACAGCTGCTGAAGTACTGCACAGCTTTGTATCGTGATGCAGGAACTTTACACACTGACATATCATATTTGCTTATGCACTTCAGATACAAAAATAAATTATAAAAAAAAAAGTTAGTTTGTTCCTCATGTCCTGTTCCTTATATAAATGAATTATATGGACAAAACTGGCAGCGTGGCTAGCATGTTGGGATTAGCACTAGCATAAAAATAAATGCTGACTTCTTTCAGTCAGTTATTACAATGCTAATTGGAGACTAGCCATGTTATCGGTTTTGATAGATGATTTAACATGATTTTACAGGGTGCGATCACATACATGAAACTAGACTAGATTGAGCCAATTAGCATGCTAAGGACTGCTTGCTTCCAAGCTATCTTCCATCTATTTTTAACAATTTTCCAAGCTTTCATTAAATGCTAGCCATGACATGGTTTAAACACGGTGTTCATGTTGAAGCCCAATTGGTCAGTAGTTTACCTCAAAAACAAATTTTTATAGACTTGTTTAAATACATTATAATATGTATTTTACAGAAATCCCTTATTCAGTATTAAATATTTTTTTTACATTTATGGAAGGAGTTTCCGTTGTCAGTCTTCAGGGAGGCTGAATTTAAGCTTTCGGGTTTCTTCGCAACATGTGTTCAAGAGAGAGAAAAGCAGGGCTGGTGAGTAAATGTCAAGTGTTTATAGCTGCTATCACTTTAGTAACAACAGGAATTAAAGTGTAGATATTCCTTGAGTCACCCCTCACTTTTTAATATTAAATTAAGATAAATTAATTGGAAGATGTAGATTATATTAAAGAAATAGGAACACATGTTTTACAGCGACAAGCTGCAAAGTGCCTACAATTTAAAAATTGGTTGTTTATGTAAGAACCTCAGCAGCAACCTCATTTCCCCTCTCGTCTGTTCCAACCATTCAGCATCAGCAGTATACTAATTCTCGGCCTGATCAGCTGTTATCATCTGCACCTGTTTCTCACTGGTTCGTCCCTTCAGTTAGACGATTTTTTATGCTTGAATGATTCATAGGGCACTGTGTGGTGTTTAATAAAAAATAAAAAAAAACATTGAGTCCTGTGGGAAGCCTGGATAATTATTCCTCATGACTATAATAAATATACAAGAAAGTCTGGCTCTTTGGAAGCAAAATATGATAAAACGATGGGTAGCTCAAGACTTTTGTACAATACTGTACCTCTAAACAGTTAATTCATTAGTTAATTTTTAAATTGTGATCATAATTTGTAGAAAACATCTTAATTTAGTAGAAATTCTTATTTTTACCAGTAACTCTGCTTTGTATAAGGCTGCATGATACCACCACATCACTCATAGTTTTCCTATAATGGGACTTTATTATTATTGTTTTTTACATATGTGATATTTATTCCAGAAACGTATTGTTTGTTCATGGAAAAACTCATGGTTGGTTTGTTGCCTGTCACGCAAATCTTCAAGCAGGCAAAAATCAGTTGTATCAATCGACATTGACTAGATTTAAATGCATGATGAGTCATTTTTCAAATGCTGTGAAAGTGATGTGTTCGCCAAAAACAAAATCATCACATGTATTGATCTGTGAGCAGATGGCAACCGGTGCACTTATTGAGCTCTAAATATGACTGGTGTGTTGATCAATCATCAGAAATGCAACTCTTCCAGTCTCTGGCCCGATTAATAAAGGAAATAAATTGTTTATTTTCAAATCAATATAACTTGAGCACTGAACACATCAGAAATATTAATGCCTGTATTTTAAAGATGCTCATCCCATTATTAAAGAGCATCAGATAAACACACTGAATCCATGTGTCTTAACACATATGGCACAAGCCCATGCACGTTAAAGTCAACAGAGAATCGGTGACATTTATTTTGTGGTTAAGACATTGGACTGGTCATCGTAAGGTCAGAGGTTCAATCTCCAGCACAACCAAGCTGCCTCATTTCCCTTCTCGGGCCCTTGAGCAATTCCCTCAACTGCTCAAATATATAATGAGAAGTATAAGTTGCTGTAGATAAGGGCGTCTGCCAAATGCTGTAAGTGTACTGTAGTTGAAATAAGGGAAAAGCAAGAACAACTTCCACAAATGTATTCAATATTCAACATTTATTTTTATTTTTTTCCTATACTCCCAACAACTATGTACACACCCTATAGTGTTACAGCCTTATATGATCATGACTACCAAACCTTCTACAGGATACAAAACTGTCTTCTCCATGGCCTTAAGGAGATATTTTACACACACATACAGAAAACACATGAATAAAGGCACACACTGACATTGGTACATACACACGCAATGTCAACCACGCAACAATCTCCGGACAAGAAAGTCAAGTACACAAAATTTTTTAATTCTTATCGGTTGGAAATGTTGTGGTGGAAATATATGATATATGTAAACAAAACAAAAAAACTTTACTATAATCAGCAGAATCTTGGGTGTCGGTTTCCATTCAGTGTGCAAGCTAAATTTAATAAAACTGTAAATTTGTAATTTATTTTGTAAGTGTAAATTATAAGTAGAATAGAACATGCATGAACAGTTTGTTGAAACTTGCTATATACTGTAGCTTACATAAGGCATGTATGATTGCAAATGCATTACTGCCCAATTATGCGAATATGATATTTGTAGATAATGTAACCAATCTATTTTTTTTATGTTGATTTTGTAAAATGCTAGATAGATTATCGATACTGTACTGACTACCAAAGCAAGACAGGAAACAAATGCACTGACCCAAAATAGACTTTAACCAGAAATTCCAAGTATCTCCAATACTGTATACAGTACATACGTCCTGGTGTTTGAGTATATTTGGATCCTTATCCTGACCACACATGCCCAATTCCCTTATAAATTACACTTACAGACCTGTAACAGTGTTATTTGCTAGAATATACAGCAGAGCTCTATTGTTTGTGCAAGCAAATCCCGGGTCTGTGGGGAAATAAGCACAGGGGGTTTGAACAGGATGAGTATGGATCTTTACACTTCAAGAGGATTATATCACTTTAATGATACGATTTGATAGCTTGATAGCTCAGTGTTTCATAGCCAGCGTATACTGTTTACTATTTTAAATGAAGGTGCTTTGCCATGCTGATATTTTTGTTCAGAAAGTACTAGGACTGTACTGAAAGTAAGGCAAAAGTGGGCATAATGTTTTTTTATTAGGTGGGTACAATTTCGCATGTTGGTACTGTAGAGTAACTCTTCCTGGGCACAGAAAGATACCATTAAACAATCTTCCGCACAAGCAATGCACTTTTCTCAAACATGCACAACTTCTCTCATTTATACACATCGCTCTTGTCAATTGTGCCACTCTTTAACGCAGTGGGAGGCCAACAATTGGATTTTCAAAAAGCACTTAAGATTTGGGTTCAGCAATGGAGCAAATGCATCGCTTGAATGTAATGACCTACGTGAGATAATTATAATAATAACAATAATAATTATTATTATTTTAATGGCCTACTTTTGCATTACTTTTGGTACAGCCATCATATTTTTAAATAAATTTTGTAAATAAGTGAACCTTGAAATCATATATAACATTTTACATGGAAGTGTCCCAGGGTCAGCTCAGTACAGTGGAACCTCGGATTGCGAGTAACGCGGTTTGCGAGCGTTTCGCAAGACAAAGATTTTAATGAAATTTTGACTTGAAAAACGAACGAGTCTTGGTTTACGAGTACCGAATATCATGTTTTACGCATGCGCTTCTTGTTTTGACGCCGAGCGTCACGTGATCACAACTGAGCCAATGGTTTCTCTTTCTTGCGCTGCGGAATTGTGGGTAATCGTCTCCCCTGCTCGGTCTTAGTGCGTGTCTCTCACTGATATAATCAACATCCGTGCACGTGTGTACCAGTACTGTAGCACTAGTTTTTTTTTTTAAATCTAGGAATCAGTTAGCATAAAGTTTCATTGTTGTATGATTTAACTGTTTCGTAGAAGCTTAAATTGCCAGTGGGTGTGGCAACCCTGCACGCACACTGCTTTAACCATACATTACATGCTTCGTACGAATTCAGATCTAATTAAGAGATGTTAGATGTGCTCTATAAGGCACATATAACACATTCTGCTTCTCCAGACCTCCTGTTTTATAGCTCCTACCATCACAAAAACAGAAAGCAAACATGAAATGAAATAATGGAACAGCTAAAGTCTAGAAGAACAATTGTGACATGGCTTTTATGACAATTTATGCAGTAAACCTCAATATAAGGTTCCTATTTGTCATAAAAACAGTAGACATAAAAAAAAAATAATAAATTGCACAACTAACAGTAGACATCTTTAATAAACGATTTCACATGTGCTTACTAAAATATAGATATATACTATATACACTTTGAAAATCAGAATAGAATCTAATTAAACTTAGGCACTATAACAAGATCTTCTACAGCAGTGTGTTTACTTTTTGACTGAACTAAAAGTGAGCAAATGATCTCTCATTACTGCATACGAGATGTTAACATCATACATCATTTATTGGACATAGTGGAATTCGTACCCGAAGGAAGGACACGCTTACAAACACAACCTATATTCATAATAATGACGAGCTATATTGTGCCTTTTTGTGTCATTTTATGATCTAAATACTTTACTGAGTAAATCTCTATTTGTCCTTATTGTTACACGATAAGAAATAATATGACATAGACATCTTAAAATAGTTCGTTCACGTACTGTATAAGGCCTGAACAGACAGCAACAGGTAACGAGCCCACAAACAAGTTGAGCTTGAAGGCAACACTGAATGTAAACATCACATGAACTTCAGTTTGACTACGAATGTTTCTTCTCTGCCTCTTTCTCTACACTTTACTCAGTTTATGCTCACGTTTTAGCATTTCGTATTACAAAATGAAACCTGACATGTGGTCTTTGTAGAACAGTCACCCCTCGGTATATAAAGAAAACTTTGTAAGGCCATTTCGAGGTAAAATATGATTCGTTTTAGCCGCACCGAACATTTCCTCATTCCTTAACTTCCCCTTCCACAAAAAAAAAAGAGACAGAAATCAACCACTTTTGTGCTATGTGTAGCTGCGTTGCCTCCATATAGTGCATTGTTCAAAATGTAACTCCTTTTGGACCTTTTTAAAATAGCTTCTTCATCTTTGAGGTTTTTAAGTGTTAAGCAAATACGTTTCATGGTGACCTTCAATTTAAAGATCATCACAGGTATTTAAATTTAAAGCCACCATAGGGAATTTACTATATGAATTTTCATTATTTTATGAATAATGAATTTTCTCAGTTGATGAAAGGAAATGCAAAATAATATTTTACATTAGAAAATGGCAGCTGTATTCATAATGTGGAGCCTTTTAAACAAGTTGTCCTTGTAAATGGAGAACATACTATCATGCTTATAAGTGTTTAGGCATGTATTTTTGCCTCTGTACACCGTTACAATGGATTTCACATGAAGCAATCAAGATGTGATTAAAGTACAGACTTTCACCTTTATTTCATTGGGTTTAATGAAATATTGCCATAACATTTTTAGAATACAGCCATTTATTACCTCCATTTTGCTCAATCAGTCACTTCGTCTCAACTTTTCACTTCCTGAAGCTGACACTGAAGACAGAATGCAGACAAGATTTGCATCCAATATTTATGATTATATTAGTTTGTCCAATTACTTTTAAACCTGGAAAATGGAGGGATGTTAAAAATTCCTAGGTAAAGCATTATTTTTGTGAAACACCTTGAATTTAAGTACAGAGACAAAAATATCCAAATTGTGTTACTGTTTAAATACTTATGGACATGATTGTTTAAAGTATATAAATGTCTGTCTGACACTCGTTCTCTATACTGCTTATCCTGGGGCACAAGGCAGTGTACAATCTGAACTGGGTGCCAATCCATTGCAGGGCACAAACAAGCACGCACATACACTATAGGCAATGTCTTTGGACTGTGGGAGGAAACTGGTGTACCCAGAGTACCCATCAAGCATACAAGCGGACACAGGACGGAAACGGGAATCGAACCATTGGCCCTGGAGGTGTAAGGCCACAGTGCCAACCACTAAAAATAAGATATTTTGATGGTAATGTGATGTTTTAATGAACTTGGGGTGGGGAAAAATATTGATATGATAACCTTAAAACCTATTCACTAAACAAGTTTTTCCCCTTATCTTACCATACTGCATACCGTCCCACCCCAATGTTTTTTTTACTCGTTTCCTTCGTGCTGGCTTTAAAGACCCTGTTTCCGAATGTTTGACCCCACTGAGCATGTAGCTAAGGCTGTTGGTTTGATTCGATGTGCCACTTTCACTCTAATTTTAAAGGACAATGACAACGGCTTTGGTTTGAGCAGAAGAAACAACACTAAGTGTTAGGGACATACAGTATCCTCAAAAGGTTCAGCCACATGGTTCTGTTAAACGTCCCTATACCTTCCTTCTAATACAGCAAAATAAACTCTAGAAAGACACATATACACAGCTAGGAGTTATGGGGTCAAAGGTCTGAGAGAGCGTAAAGGCGTCTACTCTGGACTGTCCATGTCCATGTCATCTCCCATCTGATAGCTGGAACCCTGGGTGGAGTAGGAACGTGTCCTCATCGAACAATTGACATCCATCAGGATGGCCTGAGAAAAAGACAAAAAACATGGAGAATAGAAAACAGTTATTTGATAATTCTATTAATTTATAGGTTCTTGTTGTTTCAGATCATAAAAAACACACAGCAGAAGTGCTACAGACTAATTAGTCTTAGTCTCATCTAACAAAATTCTTTTGACCAAAATTGCATTTAAAAATAAAGAAGCAAAACGTTTACACGCGAGTTATCACTGAATTTAACTTTAAACAGTAAAACCACTTGAAAATTTTATTAAAACAAATTTGCATTTAAAACTGCATCAATTCTCTCATCCCCTGACATATAATTTTCTATATTTCATATAATCAGGTTGAGGTTTCTAGGAGAACTTTACAGATCTTAGGGTTAAATCCCTGCCAGCTTCAGTTATGTTTTCATCAGATTCATTATTTAATATGATCCATACTAACATTGGAAAAAATATCCCTTTAAAATATACTTAGATTTTCTTTCCTTTTTAAGTGACAATAATTAGGTAAGTATGAGGGTGTTCAAATCAAACCAGGACTTGTGATGGCATTTCTCGGGAATAAAGTTGTGAAACAGATTGACATTTACAGAAGACTTCAAGCACAGTACAGTTTTTCCAGTAAAACATGTGAATGCTGCAAATGTTTTAAAGAAGGCTGAATGTCCATGACTGATGATTCCAGCCGATGTTGGGCCATTAAAGGAGTTTCTGGGAGGCCAGCGTTTCCTACATGTAGCAAGCAGTCCGGTCATGGCTTCTGTGTACTGAGAAAACTGTCTGTCCTTGATGGTATCCAAGCACTAGTAAAATAAGTGCATTAGTGTAGCAGGGCATTATATAGAGAAATAACTCTCATCTCTGTGTTCTGTTATTCTGCACAATCAAAAGTCCTGGTTTGACTTGAATGTCCCTTATATTAAATATTAATATTAAATATATATATTAAATAAATATAGGAAAGTAAAGACAATTGCACAGTTCTCTCCATGTTTACTTAAAAAACAACAAAAACATGGGAAGCTGTTATATCCTGTCATTAATATCAAGGCAAAAACAATTTCAGGAATTCTTTAAGCTTCTGTAAGCTAAGCTTTACACTTATAGAAATTGTCCTTTTAAATATGGGTACTACTTTGCCCAAGGAATTAATTAGTTTTTCATCAGTTTCTAATGTGGTTAAATTTCTTTAATGTAATATACACACAAAACCCTTGGGGAAACTGAGAGCAACCACATTGTAGTTTACTCTATTGCGTTAAAGTTGGAATGTTGAATAAAACCTCATGAGAACAAATCCATTGAGACCTTCTGTCCTATCTGTTTTAACCTAACCCTTTTGTTTTTAACTTGTTTTATATACTCACACATTGTAATCCCATAAAATTCAAAAAGTGCCCTTATAGTTTCATTACGATTTCTTGTAAATGAGTTTCCTCACTTTATTTTTCTAAATACAGAAAACTATTAAGACAGAATTGTAAGTAAAAGTCACACATCCAAATCAGGTAATGAAAACAGAGGTTAGGTATAAAATACTGGAATATTCCTGGAAAATACTGTTTCTTAAGATTAGTTTCTTAAGATTTCTAAATTGTAGACACAATATATGTGTATATACAGTACATAAAATCCTCTTCAGAGCCAATGTGGAGCCCTTGTTGAAAAAGAACACACGCCATGAAGCTTTGATCACGGCATGTATTTGAGAGCAAATGTGCGTGTCTGTTCCAATCAGCATCACTCTTTGATCTTTGCTGAAGGGCTTTCTGGCCACTCTTTTTGCTCGTATCTATTATGCAACATAATGTCCCATTTTGATCATATTTGATCACGTCAAAGGCTTTAAATCAGACAAAATAAAGACACTGGTAAAGTAACGTATTGCCTTTTTGACAGATTTGATTATTAAGATCAATTCACTTAATATTAGCATGGCACTTACAGGAAAAAAGCAAAAATGAATAAATGTTCTGTCCTTAAACCCTTTAAACACATCACTGTAAAAGGTCAAACTTTGTAAAAAGTCAGCCTGTCACATGGAGCGCTGCCCTTCTCATTACCCATCTGAAAAAAAATTACAGTTACATGGTGAAATCTGTGTCCATTTCATTTACTTCTAGTTAATTCATTTAAAATACTTAGCAAATATCCTGTTCTGAAACCTATTATATTTAATTAAAATTGTGTACAGTAACATTTTCTTACATGCTCTCTTGAATGACTATTCCAGTCTAGCTACAGTTTCATACAGTATGAAAAACTATTTGTGAATAGCTAATTCAAACCACTAGCTAGGTTTGCTAGCAACTAACAATCATTATTTTGTTTGAAATCAGTAGCTATAGCATCACAAATATTGAAGAAAATATATTATTCATAACTAATCCAATGTGGCTGCCAAGCTAGATAAAAGTAGGGAAACATTTTTACATTTAAAATCAATATGTGTGAAGAAAAAAATTACAGTTGCTAGCAATCTAGCTTCTTAAATTTGGGCAAATGTTTATACAGTTAAAACCATAATCTAGAGTTGCTAGCAAACTAGCTAACATTGTTAAGAACAAGAGGTCACTGAATGTTTTGTAAATCAAACATAAATTTAGATTTTGTGCCAGGTTTTCCAAACTTATATGTATCTGTAATGCTAGAATTGCTGGGAAGCTAGTTATAAAGATTTGCTAGCAAATGTTAGCCATTGTGCCTCCAGATAGAAGCTGTGATGTGATAAGATGGTGACATGGCTAGTGGGGATATGACACTATAATGTGGAAAATATGGAATTTTTTTTATTTCTATTTTTATTAGAAATGTCCTAATGTACAAATGTGTACAAAATGTCCTAATAGATGTGCTCCTTTTTTAATTTTCTGTAAAGTTTTCGTAGGACTAAAACTACATTTGACGTAGGATTCTGCTTAAAACAAACTGGTCTCTTATTTCTTCATTTGATTAAATGACTACATTAAATATACTTTTTTTTTTACCCATATTTTCCATATAGACACATTTGAAGCCATATATACTGTACAGTACATATGTTTCCACAACCATAGTCTAATATAAATAATCTTTTAGGTCTATTCGTCTACCTCTATGCTGTGTCATAGTTAAGAGAAATTAATAGGAAAACTGTTTGTTTTTAAATATCTGCACAGTCTAACGGATTAATATGGATTAATAAAAAATAACTGTAGAATAACCAATATTTTAACATAATACCACACCATAACAGGCTCTCACCATTTTTTCCTCGTTGGCTGGAGGGTTGCGGAGGAAGAAGCAAAGTGGAGCGAACAGGATGTCCACCACACCAATGATGGTCATGAGCCAAGGGAACCCAATACTGCGTGCGATAGCTCCACCGGCTGATGGGCCTGCACCATAAAAAAAAATAACTCAATTACTTTCTTGAAACAATATATCCTGAAGTGTTTAATTCCTCATATACCAAATCAATTTAGTAAATTCTATATTTAAACATTTTGACAGCAATATTAAATATATATCTACTATCCAACTAACATTATTATTGATATTAAATATTGCATATTTGTTTTATTCATAGGGAAAAAACTGTGGAAGGTGAGTTTTGGGAGGTATGAAAAAAAATCTCACAACTGCCAAAATAGACATCTCTTTTTGCTGTAAAACAACATATCTTTTTATATTTCAATTTTATGTTACAGAATGTCAGCTACAAACACCCATTCCCTTAAAAGCCACTTTTATTTTTGCTCTTTAAAGTTAATTAAAGAAAATGTAGCTTGAAGCTGCAAAACCTTAGAAAATGTCACTGTAGCAAGAGTTATTACAATAGAAATGATAATGCATTGTAATTTGAACCTGTCTAGTTGTGTTTAAAGTCATTTTCCTACAATTCCTACTGTTTGTAGTTGAAATGGGCTTCTCACCAAAGGCAAAGCCCATACAGAAGGCCACATCAGCAATGGCATACACGCTGCCGTATACAGAGACATGTCTCAGGTCCACCAAGTAGCCCATGATTGGCATCATAGAGGAGTCCACCATGCCTAGCACACACAGCAGAAGAATAGTAGTGAGTTAGGGTGTCAAACTAATCTGTATAACACATGACCTAACAAATCTGACAAATTTAAATGTAGAATGAACAAGGTTAATGCTCCATCCTCCAATTTGGTCATTAATCACAAACACTGTTACAATCAACAGAGACAAACCTGTTGTAGCTGGTATAAATGATCTTGTGTAAGTATTAATTTAACTTGTATTAGTGTTTATAATTATCTTTCATAAAAAGTATCTATAGATTAGTTAAATATAATATCTGAGACTGGTTTACTGGCCCGAAATTCTTATAAAGGATAATTAAAAAATGCTTGGGAGATAATCAGTGACACAAGGATGTGAAGCAGCCTAACATACAGTAAACCAGAGTTTAAACATTGTTACCACCCAGAATGTAATTTATCTATACATATAATAAAACTGCAAAGTTGGTGTGTCTGTACATTGAAGATATTTTTCGAAAAAATAACTTGCTTGGCTGTAAGATAAGTAATAGAACACATTAAGAGGGTTTGGGGATTTTTTTGTCTGTCTGTTTATTTGTGCATGCATCATGTAAAAACTACTAAACGAATTTTAATGGGTTTTTCACAGTTGTATTTGGCCGAGCTTGTCGTAAAATACAGGCTTTGTTTCATCGCAATCAGCCCACAAGAAGAGAAGATATGTTATTTGAATTTTAAATGAAAAATGCACCCTTGTACCATAAAAAAAAAAAAAAAACATGAAAAAAACATTAGTTCATCTCACAAATAAAACAGATGGCGCTGTACATTTTTAATATGTGCTTATGAGTGTGCAATTGAAACCTGCTCAATAAACGCCATCTCATACATTCATTCCGCGCACTTCATGGTAACACGTAAAAATTTTTGTTCATTCCAAAATTCAACAGATGGCGCTGTATATTTTTCAAAACGCACTTATGAGTGTGCAATGAAATTCAAAGCAAACAAAGTCACAGGCACATCTTGTAAGTAAGTAACATCATGTCTTGAAGTGTTTTTTAAGTGTTTGTTAATACTAAACTTTTTAATTTATTAAAGAATTGCAGTTTGCTAAACTGTGTTTAATTTCCCCTTCACTAATGACTGTCTTATTCATTTGAAAACTGTTTTAAGACTAAAAAAAAACCCGCACACAAAATTCCTGTCATGTTATTGAGAAACTCCTTCCTGTGTTACAGCTTTATGATCAACTGTAACCAGGGGCTGATACCGATCTTCTTTTGAAATTACTAAACAAACCTTTTCTTCTTGATTCTTTTGACAAATTGATTTTACAAATGTTTCGACCACATTTCGCTCTTGAAAATGAAGGGTCACCATTATCCTCATTCTCACTCACTCACTCATCATCTATCTACTGGATACCGCTTTATCCTGTATTCATGGTCGCAGGGGAATACAGGGGAATACTGTAGCCTATCCTAGGAGGCTTATTGCACGAGGGGGGGTACACCCATGACAGGGTGCCAATCCATCGCAGACTTCCAATCCTTTCAGTTTTTAATAATGCGAATAAAAAAAAATTATGTCAGATTTAAGGAAACGTTCGCTCGAGGGAGATGTGATTGTTTCGGAATGCCAAGGGTTTTCTCCATTTCAAACCAAATTTTTGGAGTTTCAGCAACCTCCTTAGTTGTTTTCTTTACTTGATGCAGGACAATAATTTGATCCTTCTGAAACAAATTAACATCTTTGCCATGACCACAGGATTTATCTTCTGACATGGTTGTTTAAGAAATGAGAATCTAATGTATCAGTTAATGTTCAATAAGGGTTAAATAGTTAGGGTTGAATATCTGTTAGGGTTAAATAACTTGCTGCCAGGGGCCTCCGAGTGGCGCAGTGGTAAAGTGCTCGCCTATCTATCATCCGGAGATCGCGAGTTCGGTTCCCGGGTGATGCTGTAACCTCTCACAGCCGGAGGTCTAAAGGGAGCTGATTGGCCGAGCTCTCTCAGAGAGGAGGGATGAGAGGTACTTAGTGCTCCCACATTAATCACGGCTCTACAGCCAATCAGGGGCG
>JAQMYL010000005.1:4369860-4386875 GCA_030014365.1 Clarias pachynema | reverse complement strand
TGGGAGTGACAAGGATGGATAGGATCAAGAATGAGTTCATCAGAGGGACAACCCATGTTAGATGTTTTGGAGATAAACTCAGGGAGGCCAGATTGCGACCCCTGAAAGGGAACAGCTGAAAGACAAAGAAGAAGAAGATCAGAGATTTATTTTATAAAAATAAAAATTTATAGTGGGTGCATATGTTAAAAAGAAAAACAAACATATTTACAGTTTAACAGATGTAGTCCCTGACATCTGGACATCATTGTTGTGTGAAGACCAGTGAAGAAAAGAAATTGCAAGTAAGACTTGAAATAAGGATTGAAAAGGTGAACAATAAATGCAGAGGACCCCTGTAAGTGGGCCCCCAAATTGCTAAAGCTATAGGACAGTGCTGAACTGTCAACTTTATGGAAGAAATGTTATCTGACAAACATAATGAATGGAAATCAATTAAACATTTGTCATAAGTCAGCTGTAATGAATGACCAGGTTATTGCATCTATGCATTGTTTTTTTTTCCTTCCCTGATGACACACCCATTTCCCCCAGACTCAAATTGTAAAGGAACAGTTTTGGGGGCATAAAGAATCATTTTCACACATTAACTCATCACATAGTACAAAGTTGCGACTTTTTATGTCCCGGTAGTGTATGTTGCTTACTTTACTGACAAACCAATGCTGTTTTTTTTTTTTTTTTTTTTTTTGCTGGTTAAGTGATGTTTAGAAATATAAAACATTTTTGCACTGCCTCAGTAATGTCTTAAAAGTCATAAAATAAATTCACATAGAACTTAAATAGGAGGATGTATATTATGGAGGACTTTATGAAGGCTAAAACAGAGGGTATTGATCATTTTATTTCATTGCTTTTAAGAGGTCTTTAGGTCACCTTCGTGAAAATAACAATTCAATATCTACTCTGTGAGGATGCTTTTTAGGGCTGTACTGGGTCTTGAAGACGTTCCCAGTAGATCTCTACTTTGTGTGATCCTGAACACATCCTGTATCCCTATTCATGCCCACTGGGAGTGGAATAAAATGAAATACAAGAAAAAAAAACAAGAAAGAAAAGAAGAGAAAAAAAAGTCATAGCACAACTCAATACATCCATCAAAGGAGATTCTCTTCCCTATTAAATTTCAATCTTGCAAAACTTTGTGACCTTGCCATTAACCTGTGGTGTGGCCTGCACCAGGAAAGAGCTAATGAATGAACAAAGAAGAGTTACTGACTTTCAGCTGTGATCAACTCATACTTCTGAGACTTCTGTTGCTCATGAACTAAGCTGTTATGAGCTCTTAGTGGAAGTGGTGGTCTGCTAATGCTACAAGGCCAGTTGGCAGATTTGTTATAGACTGGGGAAAATGCTGTATGGTGCTATACTGTCGGGACAGTGATGAGAGCGTTCCCAGTTCTTAAGTGCTCACTTCAACAGCTACAACTGTATGCAGACTAATTATTACTCTGTTTAGGTGTCAGATGTGAGATGAGATAGCTCATTCATGGCTCCCCCAGCATCATAAAGTTCTCTTCCAATGAAATTTATGTAATACAGTATTTTCATTTGGATAATTTAACAGATTCAAGGTCCCTGACTTCGTTTTACTGCCTGTGTGAAGGTTCTGTGCATATTCTCCCCATGGGGTTTAATCCAGGTTCTCTGGTTTTCTCCCATCTCGCCAAATCTGAATTGGCCAAATTGCCCCTAGCTGTATATGAGCATGTGAATGTGTTTGAATGGTTCCCAGGGCTGGTATATGTTCCCTACTGGTGCCCAGTGCCCTGGTTACCAGTGTGACCCTGACCAGAATAAAACATTAATTAAGATAAATAAATGAATGTATGACATTTTGAATTAGCAACTACATAACTGCAAATAAGTATTGTTAGGATCAACTGGACTGAGCAACTAGAGTTAATGTGAAATATTACACCTGTAAACACGAACATTTCCAAGAAATATTACATTGACAATCTTTTTGACTTTACCAGTTTACATATCCACAGAGGTTGTTGGACACAGCTTTGGAAAAGGAGCTGTTCCTTAATCTTGTGATCTTCTGATCTTATTGCCCTGAACCCTTTGCCTGAAGGCAGCTGTTCAAAAGGGGAGTGTCTAGAAAGTGTATTGTCTTTGATAATGCTTCTAGCTTTATCTCCTCTCAGTCAGCTGGGATTTATAGTGTCCAAGCTCAGGAGCTCTGCCCAGGCGATGCACCGAGTTGCCATCACCATGTGATTCAGGTCTTTGACTTTTCCCAATCAGCTCCAGTTGCTGTTTATAGTGAGCAGCCAAATTTTCTAGCATTTACAGAAGAAGAAGAACTTCAGCTCAGGTTTGGAATTATTGTTGTGAAGGCTGCCTGTTACAGATGTTCAAACACTCCAGAGGCTGGTATGTGAAAGCTTAATTTTAGTGGGGGAAAATGCAGCTTGAGTCGAGATAGACAGACAAAACAGACAGAGAAGGATTAATGTAGACATGGTCAAATACAGTACTCCAAAGAACTTTAGGCTGTTCACACTTCCCAGTGCCACACCACTGATATGCAGGGTTTGGTAGACTGTCGCCTTTGTTCACCTAATTTCAAGCTGTTCTCCTTTGTTTTAGACATACTACATAAGTTACAACCTTACACTCCTCAACCAAACGGTCCATCTTGTGCTTGTAGTCTTGTAATCTCCTTACTGTCTGAAATCTACCTGACTATTGTGTTGTTTCAGTGAATTTCTTTATGAACTTGGAGGTGTGAATGGGGATGCAATCATAGTTAAAAATCATGAAAAGCACAGTGCTCAGCCCCGAACCCTGTGGGGTTCCTGTATTTAGGATGCTTGTGGAGGAGGTGTTGTGTTCAGTGCTAACCTGCTGTGGTTGGTTACAAGGCTACAACCAGGCTTTGGTTTATCTAGTCTGATCTGCTTGTTGATCACCTGAACGCTTGCCTGTTTATCACTTTGACTTTGACTTTATCTGCTTTGCCAGCAGACCTACAGTACATTTATATACCCAAATACAAACTTCAATCAGAGCAATCAGAAAGAACAGTTTAAGCAAGGCATGTGTGTATTACAGCGTCACAGAACTGCCGTCCCATCCAGGGTGTATTCCCGCTCACACCCAGTGTTCTGCGAACCTAATCAGGATAAGCATATATTGAAAGTAAGTGAGTGAATAATGGCTTTTTTCCTTCTAAATAATCACTTAAACATTGTTATTATTGTTAACAAAACCTAGCCCTAATGGACATCTGCAGCACATGGCTAATGGATGAGGACATAACATCCTGACTTAACTCAACCAGTGCATTTTCTCTGCCTGACCACAACAATTGCATTATGTGCATTAGTCATATTGATGGAATTGTGGAACTTCTTGTTGGATGTCATTAGCCTTCTTCATTATTGGAACTTCTTTTCAAAAGCACAGTGTAAAATTTATTAAAACCACGTTTAAACGTTTTAAGCTTTCGCTACAATGGTGTGCGTTTCTCATAATATGGACGTGTTATGGAGAAGTGGCCTGTCTATAAGGTTGCTCTGATTGTTGTAGATTTGTTTAATTATTGGCTACGGCCCAGGTCAGTGGTATTGTACTGTATAGTGTTCCTCTTCCACTGATGGATGGTCTCTACAAATCTATCATATCAGCATCTAATATTCAGCTGGTGTTAATGATTTGTTTAAGATGTATTGGATTATGGTGGAAATAGCATCATAGCTAAGTCTTTGTTGGCTAAAGTCTTGAAGACATATAGTACCTTCCTGATGATCATGCCTATCATGAGACAGAAAAATACACAGACCCAGTATGAGGCGAATAAATGTAGTTGCAGAGAGACACACACACGAAAAAGTAGAAAGAGAGAAAAAAAAACACAGACAGAGGCGACTGTTGTTGTGTTTACAGTATATGAAGATCTAATTTGTACTAATGAGAACAAGCTTATGCGAAATGTACAGATGAAGGTCTGGATGTAAAGACAGTGTGACCTTGGTGCTGTAACATAAGATAGAAAAAAAGCTGTTTACAGAATGGTGACTAGACAGCAAGTGCAATAACACAGTCCTCCTTATAAATAATAAACCTTGCTTTATAAATAATCTGGGACTATTTTATTCGTCTGTGGCCATTTGAACATGTTGAGTAGTAGAGCGATGTACTTTTGTTCTGTAAATGTAAAGAGAACAGAAAGATTTCACTTCACTGATGTTGCAGAAGTCTAACCCCACACACACACACCTTTTCTTGAAGCTTTCCTTTGAGAAGCACAAGACATTTCCATTTACTCTTAACTAAGTGCTTTAAACAAAACATTAAAACCAATTTTAAAGAAATTCTGATATTACGACTGTAGTCTTTGAGATATTAAATCTTGAAAACTGTATATTATGAAAATATATTAGACTCACACTCAGTGTAGACTCACTGATTTTAAAATCAACTTCAACAATTTAAACCATGGATGTTTTAAACTGTTGGGTTTTCTCATGCGAGAAGTACACCCTCTTGTTCAGCCTCTTTCAATTCACTGATTTTATTTATCAGGACTTTAATTACTATTATGTGGTCCTCATTAATGTCTATATATGAACAAATAATCTCACACAGCAACAAAAAACGTTAATGTGAAACCAACTAATAGATAAAGAGGTGGAAAAAAATAAGGGAGAAAAAAAAAGGATTCGAAAGAGGGTGTTTTTTTTTTCCTCCTGTGATGCTTCTTAAATCATCTTAAGAAACGTTTTTGTAATAATAATTAGAAAACACCCTGAAACTGACTAGCATTTCTTCCAGTGTATGTTCTGACCTCTCACTCAATGTTGCTTGAATAGGCTTTTGATCCACCGTGACAATGACAAGAATTAAGCGCTTACTTAATATGAATGTGAAAAAACATTTATTACAATCTATATAAGCTTATACCCTTCCTGAGCATTTCTAGGAAAAATAATCTGAGCTGTATATGAACATCCAAAACACACACTTTGGCTTATATGAGCTGATGATGGTCTACGCTTGCTCTGACTGATAGTCCTGATAGATTATTCCATCACTTTTATGAAGGAATGAAAGCATAGATGTAAAATTGACCCTTACAACAGGACATTTCTATTACATTACTCTGGCAACCTTTAATTCCGTGTTTCATTATAACTTCATCAATATCAATTATTCATGGTTTTATTTGACTGGTTCAAATCTTTTTAAAAATGTTTTCACCCCACAATTGATGATTCTTCAGAGCAAATTTTATGAATGAGTGAGGTTAGTAATGGTCACAAAAACAATACCATTTCTGTTTTTCTGTTAGGAAATATAAATGTGTTGTCTTTCTGATGTGAAAACGGGGTGTGGTTGGCCTGGTTACGGTAAGTAGTCCTGCTTAGACTGTGTGTGCTCATGATAGGCGATTATAACCTAAGTACACAATATAGAGTGCAAATAAATCAGAGAGAGAGAGACAGACAGTGAGCAAGCGGAGTTCAGACTGATCTTAAGAAGCCTGGTGTGAAACTCAGGGTGTGTTTTCCCCTACCTTATACTCTGACTGTATAAGTTTCCTTTGTTGTAACTTACTTGCATTTTGTGTATGCCGTACTCCTACACAACACAACCATTCTTCCAAATGATGCATCATTAAATTTTAGTCAAAACTGTGCAGAATTCATTCCATAAAGAAAAATAAAAAAGCTTTAAAAAAACCCGTATAAATTCTTTTTATATCAGGTTTGGGGCATGAATCAGAAACGGTCACTCAAGCTTCAATAAATCAAGCAACCACAGATGAACTAAACATTTAGCTTTGAAGATGACATTAAGCTGGTTCTGTCTGTGCCTCTATGTGTGACATTTGATGTGCCTTCAAGGAAATTAATCAAGTTTTTCTGGATACTTTTGCCCTGCAATTTTGCAAAACACTTTTATTTCCCTTTACTGGGATTTCATGCCAGGAATCAGGGACTGATTAAAAGTCTGTCTGCAAAGTGTCATGATATTGGGGCACCACTAGGAGTGATTGTAAACTTATTATTTTTTGTTTGTTCGTGCCAAAAATACTGTAAATACTGTACTGTTTTTGATCTTACACATATAGCAATGTTTTTCATCTTGTTTTTATTTTTAAGAATAGAAGTCATATGTTATGTGCATTGGAAAGAAGCTTGTCAAAAGTGGGGCAGTTTACCTGTCATTAAAATACCATTTTAACTCCTTACAGTAGTTAGATTAGACAAAGTGTTAAAGCCAGTGAAACAGAAAGTCCCAAAAAGTGTATGAGTGTGAGAGAGAGAGAGAGAGAGAGAGAGATCCCTCACCCACACTAGTGAAGACGGTGCAGCAGAAGAAGAGCGAGCCATAAAAGGTCCACTTTCTGTAACTCTGTGACCACACGGCTTGGTAGTCCGTTCTGATCTTCTCTTCTATAGCACCCACAAGAACCTCCTCAGACTGATCTGAACATCCAACAAAAGCTCAGTGTCATAAAAACATACTTTAAGCATTCCACCAAAGAAACAGTTACCCGCAAACATTGGTCCGACGGCAATGGGGCGGCATAAATTGGTAAAAATATGCGACAGAACATTTTCTAAAAATGCATTCAGATATGTTGCATGTATAGCT
Source organism: Clarias pachynema (assembly GCA_030014365.1). NCBI lineage: Eukaryota > Metazoa > Chordata > Actinopteri > Siluriformes > Clariidae > Clarias > Clarias pachynema. The sequence goes on along the minus strand of JAQMYL010000005.1, from coordinate 4,380,263 downwards.
GTTACTCTGATTTTTTTTTGTGTTGTTCAATATATACCCTCCCAGCAAACATTTGGACATTTGATAACAGCTGCTGTGAATCAGATGACGTCAAAGACGTCCGTTCAACTTTCATTTTGGAACTATTTTCCAACCATGACTGGACGTGTCGGAGGGACGTCATTTCAACGGTCATCAAACTTCCAGATGTTTGCCGGGATAATCTTTAGCACTAGAAGTGATCACAGTAATGCAACAGCAATATGATCACTGAAGAATGATATACAGTACCAGTCAAAAATTCAGACACGAATTCTGTTTTTGGTTTAGTTTCTACATTCTAGAACAATAGTGGAGAAATTCAGACTATGAATTAACACGTGAAGCTGCATGGAGACAATGAACATTGTTAGAAATGCTATTCAAATAAAATCACGCGAGGGGCAGAGCCGCGCATAAACTGTTCAGAAGGGGCCGATCCGCAGGCTGCTACCACGCGGAGCTCTGAACAGGCGAAGGCGCGGCCATTTATACACGCGGTTGCCAGGCAACGCCGCCGTCAGGCAATCATCCTGAACGAGTCGCACCTGGCAGCGCGTTTATATAAAGGGTCCTGATACCTCGGCACCTCGTGTGATCATTAGGTAGCACCGGTAAAAGGTATCAGGGCAAAGACAAAGAAAAGAAAGACAAGCGCGCTGAAGCGCCCCGGCCTCTGTCTGTCTGAGACGCCGGTGAGAGAGAAAGTGAGGGAGAGCGGACACGCATCAGTTTATCGTGCGCTCTCAGGTTAAAGTGCACAAAAGACAAACTCTGCTCTCTCCATATATAAATCCTCGGTGAGGGCATAAGCCCCGAGAGGGTCTTTAGTTTTTGTTTAAGTTTCCAGAGCCCCGTCCGTTCTCGCGTAGACGGCGGAGCTCTCTTTATTTTGTCTTATCAGTTTTTTTTTTGTTTCCTTTTAAGTTTCCTAATTAATAATCCCACGCCATCTCCTAACGGGAAGGTCTTCCCGTGCCTGTCATAGGCACTCTCACAACTCCTATTTCATTGACCCGCCTCTAAAGCCCTGCGTTAGGGCTCTTATAATCATTAAAACAGCTCGTGGTGCGGCTCTCCATACCGCACCACGTAACAATGTACAGTAACAATGGAGTAACAACAACAACAACCAAAGCTGAGTTATGCGAAAAATAAAGAATTTCACTGTGCAGTACATTTAAGGCTGAACTTAATTCCCCTGAAACTGCTTGAGACATGATCATTAGTTTGTTCTTTAGAAACTGATCTTAGTAGACTACTGTATTATGAGTTTATATCAGGAGGAAAAATTAATGGCATTCATTCAAACACCTCGGCACTTGATAGAAGGACAAATAACAAAAAAGAGAGTCAGCAGCTCTCATAAATCATTTAAATAAATTAAGTCAAATGATTAAATCGCATGCTCTTACCGGAGTGATTGCGCACGGTCGCCACGACATTGCGCACGAAGTTTCGGTAATCTTCCGTGTCGTTTCTCGGGTTCCCCTCGATCACCTGAAAGACGAAGGCACCGAGCACGGCGTACGCGATGAGAGAGAGGATGAGCACGACGTGAGGGAAAAGCGCCCACAAGCATTTTACCGCTGTCCGTCTGGCCGCCGGGCGCGCGCGACCCTCTGCCATTGGCACGGACATCTTCTCGCGCTCGGCGTCTCCGTCCTCTACATGTCCGCGCGCCGACGAGTGACTGGTGCCGGGTTGCCAGATTGATCGTGTGCGTCCTACCCGAAGGCATCCACCCATTACAGTAAAGGCTTTGGGCGTCGCTAATCTGCGCCACCTCTAGACAAAAGTTAGTCTTCTAAATTAACCAATTTAGAGCTTTATTCAATACTTATGTAATTTTAAATCATGGATAATATAAAGTATCAGTCAAAAGTTTAGACACATCTTTAATTCAGTGTTTATTTTATTTTTATTGTTAAGTGATTTATTTTCCACATTCTAGATGTTCAGGCAATATAGAATTATGTAATTAGGAAACAACATCAGGCTTTGGGGGTTTCTTGCATGTACCCCGGTTTCCTCCCACTTTAAAGATGTGTTCCTAAATTAGCTAGTGTGTGTGTGTATGTGTGTGTGTGTATGTGTGTTCCCCGTGATGAATTGACACCCTGTCCAGGGTGTAACCTGTTTTGTACACTAAGTCTCCAGGCGCCAGGCCCCCTGCAAAACTGTATACAGGTTAAAGTGGTATAGAAGATGAGTGAGTGAGCGAGTGTAATGCAAATAATGGATGACAGTACCAGTTAGAACACATCTTCTAATTCAGTGTTTTTTGTCTAGTGATTTATTTTCTACATTCTAAGCACTGGTTAGCACTGTCACCTCACACCTCCAGGACCTTGGTCTGATTCCCGCCCCGGGTCTGTGTGCATGGAGTTTGCATGTTCTCCCCATGTTCGGTGAGTCCAAAGACATGCAGATTAGTCTAATTGGCATTCACAAATTGCCTGTAATGTATGTGAGTGAGTATGTGCTCTGAGATGGATTGGCATGCCATCCAGGGTGTATCCTGCCTCATTCCCTAAGTTTCCCGGGATGGGTTCCAGGCTCCCCGCGACCCTGTACACAGCCTAAAGTGGTATATATGATAAGTGAGTGAGTAATTGAGTGTAATTTGCCAGTTGTGCCAAATTCTTCCGATGCACTTAAATCAATCCATAGGTGTTTGCATGACATCAAACTTTGGCTGTCACAGAATTGTCTCTGTGTGAATGAGAGTAAAACAGAATGTATTCTGTTTGGCACCTCAGATTTTCCTGGTTTTGTTACTGCTGGTCTTGATTCCCCGGTCTCTCATTTTAGCCAAGCAGTCAATAATTTGGAATTGACTTTAGACAGCAGTTTAAACTTTCAGACACACATTGATTCTGTTGTCAAGGCAGGTTTTTTCCATCTTCGCCTCTTCGCAAAGGTCAAGCTCTTTTTAAATCAGAATGACCTGGAGAAAGCCATTCATGCTTTTATTAGTTTGCGACTTGACTACTGCAATGCTCTTTATGTTGGAGTCACTCAGGCTTGTTTACATCGCCTGCAAGCTCGCATGCTAACTAATACTCGTAAAGATGATCACATCACACCAATCCTGTCTTCCCTCCACTGGCTTCTGGTACAGATTCCGGATTCAGTTTAAAACTTTGATGTTTGTTTTTAGTGCAATTAATGGTGTGGCACCTTCTTACTTGTGTGAGACAGTGAGCTTTTATCAACAAAGTAGAGTTTTACATTCTGCTGACCAAAACCTAATGGTGGTCCGTCGGTCAAGGTACAAACAGTGGGGTGATCGCTCTGTTGCAGTGGCTGGTCCTAAACTCTGGAACACCAACCATTCCGCCTGAGCTACGGTGTATTACTGACCTGCCTCTGTTTAAAGCAAAACTTAAGACTCATTTATTCAGGATGGCTTTTGATATTTTATAACAGTATATGTCTTTTATAATTTTTTATTGCTATATTATACAATTATTGTTGTCATTATTTATTCATCTTAATTTAATTGTATTTTTTGATGAACCTATTTAGAATGGCTTTTAATATTTTTAGTTTCATGTGTTTTTTTTTATTATTATTTATTTTATTTTATATAATTTTATTTGTGTTATTTTGTTTTAATGCTGTGAAGAACCTTGGATCAACCTCTACTGTAAGGTGCTATACAAATAAATGTTGATTGGTTGAAATCATGATCTATAGTACAAATCAAAAGTTTGGACACATCTGATTCAGTGTTTTTTGTGTAGTGATTTATTTTCTACATTCAAGAACAATACTGGAGATTTCCAGACTATTGAATAACATATAAAATTATGTAATTAATTAACAACAAAACAATAACAGTCAGTTTTTATTTTAAGCCAAATGCAAAAAAGCAATACTCTTCCAGTTGGTAGTAGCCGCGCTTCAGCCGTCCTGGCATTGGTCTTGGGATCTTAATCTGCATTCGGATTTAAAATTGAGTTAGACATGGCATAAACAAAAAGGGATCATTAAAAAAAAAAAGTCTGAACCATTATGGCTTCAAAACACTAGGGTGAAGTGGAAATGTAAGCAGGGTGTGTGAGTTGATAATTTGTCTCAACTTAGCTGAGATGACATGAGCACAGGACTGACACAATTATATATTTATTATGGCCTTGTTAATCAGCCTTGTTGCTTATAGGAATGACAATGAGGTGAGTAAACCACCACTGGATAAATGTGTAACACCAATATTCCCACTTCCATGACAGTGTCTTTGCTTTGCCAGGAAAAATCTACTACCCAAATAATATCTTGGCATGGGTGGTTTCATAGTGATCCATTTCCATTTAAGGATGTACTTGATGGAGCGTGCATACTGTGCAGAAAAAAAACACATGTAGGCTACTAGGCTACTATCCATAATCTCATACCTGGAAAGTGCTCATATATGCCAGAAGCTTCCGATAAAAACACAATAAAAAAATTCCTATGTCTAATGAAAATAACATAATCCATCCAAACATCAGGCATATCAATTTCATTCCATATGCACATGGCATGTGTGCACACACAATTCCTTTATATATTTATAGCCGAGCTGCCTAATACAAGCTGCTCAGGTCACAACTGTTGACCTGATAGGGTCAGAGTGACCAGACTGTATTTTACACTTATACTATATTAAGACTGTGCTTTGCCACAACAATAAACAGTGAGCTAAAATGCATACAAAATTTAAAATGAATGTAAATGTGTAAACAGACTTTTAAGACATTTATGCAAAAACTTTTAAAAAATGCAAGAAATTGAAAAAAACATGTTATACAAGAGCTACAAAGAAAGGAGGGTGAGAATTGACACATGCATTCTCTGAGACATTCACTGACATTCTCAGTGTTACATTATTATAACTGAATGTCCACAGAAAAAAAAACAAGTAGAATTTATATAAAAATGTATATAATGTTATTTTAAGTGTATAAATTATTCAGTGTAATGCAGTTGTATTTCCACAAGCCTTTTAACAATGGTCATTGTCGAAAAGCAGCTTTACAAAATCAAAATCAAATTAGGGAATGAGTATGAAATTTGTGAGAAAATATGTACTGTATATATCAAAATGATCTGATTGTCCCTGATGAGCAAGCTGTACACGATGTTAGCAAGAAAAAACTCCTCTGAGATGGCAATAGGAAGAAACCTTGAGAGGAACCAGACTCAACAAGGACCCATTATCACCCAAACCCACCTCATTTGGGTAATAATGAATAGCCGGGATTGATCTGCAGTCATACTTGTGTTAGGTGGCTGGAAGTTCATTATAAAAGGAGAGGGGTTTAAGTTAATATGAAGTCCGTCTTTAAAGTTGTGAAGTCTTCAGACAACAGCTGTCTGCATCATTCGAGGGCAGGACCATCTTCATGGCAAAGATATAACTAAAAAGGAGAGCCAGAAGCAAACCTGGGACGTAAAGCAACCAGTCACTGTCAACAAACCTGAGAGATCAATGAGAGTGAGAAACACAGCATCCAAACATACCAGTTCACAATAATACTCTACGTCCATGAGTCCCCCTGATCTGCAGTCACTAGCCATATCACTGCCGCTAGCATTGCTGCTAGTATTGCTGGGAAAGTAGAGATACACAGCGTATACAGTGATGTAATGACGTGACTCTCTAGCTCATGAAAAAACAAAGTAAGTTTTTCAGAGAGCAGCAATGGAACCGGTGCTGAAACGGCACTAGCACCAGAAATTAACTAGCACCTGAAACACCTTAACACCAAAGGAGTTATAATACACTAAATGCACCAATATGGCCATAGAAATATATGTGGAGTTTGCCTCCAGTTTGCCTCCACTGTGGCCCATAAACAAAACTAAATAAGTAAATAAACAAACACTTTCCACATTTTCCACTTTCCCTTTTTTACAATATGAAGAAAAGCCCAATGTTCTCTATTAAAAACCTGATCCCTCTTTGGTTTGTAAGTGCCACACCTTTGTGAATGTGTGTTGTGTCTTGCACGGTGGACTGGAGGTGCTGTTGTTAAATAGAGATTTAATTCTAAACCTCAGCTAATGCAAAGCAACCCTGGTCATTACCTGCACCCACTGCCTTTTCTAGACATTACATTTTTATGCAGGCATAGCCAGCCCAGCAGTGATTGTCTATACCCCAGTGATTATGCAGGTGAACTCAACATTTGTTCAAAAGGCATAACAGACTAGTTAACAGTGTTATCAATACATATCCAGTATGTAGTCTCTCAATTAAGACAGATGCCAAGCTCAAAGAATCCAACCAAGAAGGTCAACTTGGTATGGAACTTTGGTAGGTTCCCGCTGCTGATGGATTCATTGGACACCACTTTTGCCTATCATCAGTACATCTACAGTATACAAGCCACACAGTCAAATACATATGGGAATATTGGATGTTTTACTTGTAACAAAGTAATGGTGCCACTGGAGAGGACTGAACAGATGGGCCATTATTTTAACCATAAACATTACCCAGACTAGGGCTGTAAATTTTACTGTTAAAGAACATTAACATGGTCAATATTAATTATATACATATACTGTGTATGCTTTATATCTAGTGACTTAGATGGTATATTCTGTTTTACTTAAAAAAAAGTTCACCCCAGACCTCTTAATCTCTAGCCACAGACTCCAGTTCATCCTGATTTATCCCCAGATATTTCCAAGCCAACTGAAAATTATTCCTTCAAGCAGGTCTTAGGTCTGTTCCATGGACATCATTTAAAGATAACCGAATCTCTTCAACTGTAGTATTTCAAGTACATAGGAAATATCTATTTCAAATAAACACAGAATATCTTCCGACTTTGTAATTATAAATATGAAGAAAAATGTATAAATCCTAAACAAACATATGTTTTTCTTTTAATTAAATCGATACAGCCAACTCATTCAGATACTAAACAATCAACATGGCTGGGAAATGATATTAAATTATCCTTTAATATGTTTTAGTACATCTCTCTATTTATATTTCATGAGGCAGTGGTGTTCAGTAGTTAAGACCTCAGGTCACAACAAGGTTGTCAGTTCACTTTCTAGCATCTTCCCTGAAATTGCTGGGCCCTTGAGCAAGGGCTCCTATTCCACAACTGCTCAGTAGTAAATATGAGATGAATGTAAATGAGTCCTTAGATGACATGAAATGCCTGAGTAGCTTTTGCAGAGAAGCAGTCTCATATTATTATGCTCCCACCTCCATGCTTCACTGGTGTTCTGGGAATCCTTGTACACAAAGTGACAACAAAGTTTAAATACCTACTGAATGGATTGAAAATGGAAAAAATAAGGCACATAAAATGAAAATATAATTTTTGTATCATATTGCTATACTGTTACCACAGTAAGGATGATTATTTTCCTTTAACAGTATGTCTCAATGTATTTTCTCCGCTTTTTCTATAGTAGTTTGAGGCATTGCTGGCTCAGTGGTAAGTATCTTATCTGTTGTGTGGAGTGCAAAGATCTGATTCCCAGTCAATGTGAAAAGTTAGAAATTGGATGTACAGTATCCTTAGGGCTGATTCTAAGAGCTACCAGTGTAAAACATGTGCCAAGTTGTGTGTGTGGATTGCATTGGCTGCTGTGGTGACCCCATGATGGGATCAGCTGAAAGAACATCATCAACATTCATAGTAATTTGCCAACAATTTCATTTTCATTTGTTAATTAATGAAATGTTTAAAATATGCACTTAAAATATTTATATGCAGCAAACCTGCTTGTCATGTTCACACACTCAATTTCTGACTTAAAAATGCTCCAGTTCTAAAAAACTAACTGTCACTATGATTAATATTACTGTACATGCCTCCTGTGAAAGAGTTAAAAAATAAAAGATCTTGCTCACGAATAATGTTTAAAAAACAGAGCAAGATTGCCTTTTGTTTTAGATCAAATTCCATGCCAAATATATTAATGTCATTAGTTGAAATAAATCTTCATAATGGTCTGTGGTTAGGGACATTTCACTAAACACCACGAGTCTTCCTCTAAACACACAAAGCCCATACTAGGAGAGGCGTTTTTTGGAGTTGTTGCTGCTTTGGCACTTTACAGACCTATTTCTAATCTTGGCTATTAGGACGCTCTCCTAGTCAAAGCTGATTTGCCGATGGGAGAGTCGCCTGCTTAACGTCCAGAGTGTAAATATTTATCTGAACTCCCCCGAGGCATTCGAGTCATGCTTTTTGGAACAAGTGTGATGTCATCATTTTCGGGTTGAGACAAATAAGGGAACCTTTTTAAGCTAAAGAATCACTAAAGAATTATATTTTGTTTATAGAAAGTTCTTGGTGTTTGGCTTGTGTATAAATGTCTACGATATGTGTGGGATATAATGTGATATAGCTCAGTGACTCCCACTCCTGCTCCTACTGTAAGTCACCCTGTTCATATTATTGTTTTCCCTTTACTAGTACACCTGACTCACTTCTACAGTAAACGCCATATGGTACATGTCCTGCTTATGTAGAATGTAAACTGGAGCACACTGAGAGCAGTAAAAATACGTACAGACACAAAGTTTGGTCTAAAATGAGATTTATTGATTTGATTATAATGGGTTAATATAGAGCAATGTTTAGAGGAGCCTCTTACTTAGCTATAAAATGTTTATATTTAGTATAGAAGGTTAAAGTATATTTTTAACAGTTCAGTATATCATATCACGTACAGTATTTCCATATTGCAGATGCGGAATGCTAACTTGAGTACTATAAGTCTATAATATATAAGATGTTTATTTAAGATCATTTTTTAGCTGTGCAAGCTGATGAAGCACATAATGTCTTAAAAAGATAGTGGCTTTAAAAAAAAATATGGTAACAAGATCCCATACATATTGTTCAAAGGCATGCTTACAAAATGCTTTACAAGGCAATTAAAAGTGACTGAAATACAAAGAGAAGAAAAATAATGCATATGATGCAATATGTTAACATTCACCTTGAAGATTCATCCAGAAAAGAACATCCCAAATTGTTTTATTGCTCCAGTACCAAAACAACCTGCCAACATTAATTTGATTATTGATTAGAAAGAAAAACACCTTATGTATGTTGTTTTAATCTTTGTAACTTTTTATAGTTATGTAGAATATGCATTAAAAACTTCTGGTTATCACTTGCATTATAGCAGCTTTTGCCACCTACTAACTACCTTCACCTGCCATTCTTTTCCCCCTAGTTTCTCTTAAAGTTAATAAAACAAAAAATGCAGCTTTTTAAAGTGTGCCTAAATATGCTCTCCATGTCACAGATCTTGAAAATATAAATTTATAAAGCATTCATGGAAAAACAAAACAACTTCACCATACCTATACTGTATTAACCACATTAAAAAAATTATTTAAATATAAAAATTCATATATATTGTCCACCCACCATGCAAATCTTTGTCTGAATTGTTTCTCTAACTAAACATATTAATCAACACCTTCTGACCAGTGATAATTGATAATTTAACATGGTCTAAAGCATATTTTTAAATGCAATCATCAGTCTTTATGTAATAAAAAATTAGTAAAATGAAAGTAAACATGATTTGAGATTATTTGTGGCAAGAGTTTGTAGCTACAAGACTAAAAACCAGTACAGAAATACAGTAGTTGAAGCTAATTTCGAATGAAGTCGGATATAGGCAGAATGGATATAAATGAGATCTAAAGTCTCAAAGCATAACTCAAAGGAATGTGGTGAAGAGGTCTTTCTCATACCCTCTCAGTAACAGTTCCAATGTAATTTGATTTAAACAGGATAACACACAGTGACGTAAAAGATGGAGTATACTGTACAATCATTGTTTATAGTGGTCATGCTGTTTTGCACTTTTAGGGCTATTTGTGTTTTCTACATTTGCAGCTCATTCTTTTTACTCCACATATCTTTTTTACTCCAATTTTCAGCATAGGTGCATTTCCACTGTGAGAGACAGAATCTAAAAAGAAAAATCCAGAAATCACATTGTATAATTTTTTAACAATTTATTTGTGAATTACTGTGTCAAATAAGTATTTGATCACTTGAGTCAAAATTTTTAAATATTTGGTACAGAAGCCTTTGTTAACAATTACAGAGGTCAAACGGTTCCTGTAGTTCTTCACCAGATTTGCACACACTGCAGGAGGGATTTTCCCCCACTCCTCCATACAGATCTTTTCTAGAAGTTTCGGGGCTGTCGCTGAGCAACACGAAGTTTCAGCTCCCTCCAAAGATTTTCTATTGGATTTAGGTCTGGAGACTGGCTAGGCCACTCGAGAACCTTGATATGCTTCTTACGGAGCCACTCCTAGGTTTTCCTGGCTGTGTGCTTTGGGTCATTGTCATGTTGGAAGACCCAGCCACGACCCATCTTTAATGCTCTGACTG
>JAQMYL010000005.1:4346390-4363926 GCA_030014365.1 Clarias pachynema | reverse complement strand
AAACTGAACCCAAACTTAAACTACAAACCAAAAAACAAGAGGAGGCGTTTGTCGCCCTCTAGAGGCCAACCCTTACACGTGCTGATATTTAACACAACAGCATGACCTTTCATATGTTATTGGTTAATTACCTAGTGTTCCTCTTAGTACTCTATAAGGCCAAATACATTCTGTAACCTATTCAAATGGCATTCAAAATGTATACTAGATTATAACATGATCTGAATTCAAATATCTAAATAGAATGACCCCTTACTGACCTAACAAATTCCAGTACAATACTGTACAGAGGAATTATAACAAGCAATTCAAAAAAATTTCTTTAAATATTTGACTTTAGAGTTGAAACGTAAAAATATCCATACTACTCCAAAAGTAAAATGAATCACAATTATTTTTCGGGGAACCAGACCTTTCCATAAATGGCATTTTCGATCATGAGCCCCCACATGTCAATCGGAGAGACAGGATGGCCTTCGTTCCTTTTCTGCTGCACCTCCGAGTAGTAATACCGCAAAAGGCTTGGACTAAACAGACTTTTGGTGCTCTTAGAGAGTTCCTTTTTCATTGGCATGATTGCCTCATCTAGGTCTTTTGTTGACCAAAATGGGTCATTGTAGAGATATGCATTAGTCCTGATGCAGAAAAAGAGAGCAGTTTAGTTCCATGCACTTGTTTCAATGTCAAATTTGAATATAGGTGCAAAAAAAAAACCTCCAAAAAAACCCATAAATAAATAAATAAATAAATAAATAAGGCAAATATACTGTATGTGTTCTTAAATAAATATTTTTTAGATTACATCATATGTATAGAAACATCTCCCAGTGAGAACTGGTCTTTACTATTATATATCAATTTATGCAAACTTATTCCTGTGTGTTTTACAAAGTAAATATAATCTGAGTAAGTGACTGTGATATTTTTAACACTCACCAGGTGGAGCCAGACAATGTTGTGATGTAGCTGATGACGTCCAACAAGCCAAGACGTTGCAGTCCTTTCAGAGAGCCAAATGTGCCTGTCATTGCCCTCGAGCCACCTCCTGAACACACCAAAGCCACTGTCGGCACCTAAACATGCACAATCAGGATGTGTATACACCCTCAGTCAGTAACAGCACAAAAATAGAAACGTTTATTTACCTTTAAAATTCTTATCAGTTTGTAGCAATGTTTGTTTTTATTTTATTCATAATGTGTAAGTTGGGCAGTATAGTGGCTCACTGGGGAGGGTTTCGACCGCCCAGTTTCTTGAGTTGGCTCTTTGAGTCTGCTCTTTTAGCTGAACAATGAAAACCCATCTGCATATATGAGCATTTTGGTAGACAATGCTGTCAAAATTATTATGTAATTTAATCAGAATTAATCAAAATATTTTTTTATGTATGTAACTCTTAAATGTGCACATAAAATAGACATGCAAAAAGGATGCTATCATTACACTGTTGCAAGGTGAAAAATATCCTGCATGTACTGTAATTATTTATGAGCTTAAAGTCAGCTCTTATGAGCTGAGACCAAATGATTTGTTAGTAATAATCACTCCTTTGAACAATCTAAGATTTGCATTAAAAAAGAAAAAACATTGTTTTATGTATAGTACATAGAACATCACATTTACCATACAGTATATATAGTAGATAATTCTGAATTATTATTATTATATTCATCATTATTTTTACCATGTTGTAACCACATTTTTTCCTACTATTTTACTATGTTTACTATGTTGTATATCATACTTGTTGATCATACATGGTTTTAATACCTAGAGGAGAATTACTGTATACACACATGTATTTTGTCTCAAATGTCCTAAATAGAAATATGTCAATTCTAGCTTTTATCAAATATCACTTAAGTGGGTCACCACCTCAACTACACTGCTAGATCGATCTTCAAACACTTAACCATACCGTGCAAGATGTCATTTCTACATTGCTTGGACTTAATTTAATAATATGTTTTACTATGTTTGTTTTTCATATGTATTACCTTATTTGGATCCAGGTGAGATTTGAGTTTGAGTATTTTTTGAAGTGCCCGAGAGACCACTTCTTTCCTCTTTGCCAGAAATGCTTTCTCCTCAGCGGGTATGTCAAAATCCAGTCGAACCTTCATGTCCTCCTCAAATCTTCATACATATACAGGATATTATATGTCAGAGTTTATCAGGGAAATAATGAATCTATAAACCAGTAACTGTAAAGTTACAGAGAAAAGTTTAAAAAATCTGATACCTCTCTTCTGTATTCACCTGCAAATTTACAGTATCCTGTGGAGTAAAAAAAAATGTTCCTGCTTACAAGTAAATATACAATACCGCAACCATACTGTATGATAATTATTATATTATTTGAGTAATAAAGGTGGTAGGGTATTTGTAATATTTGTAATACAGTACTTGCAGAAATGTTGAAATGTAGAAATACTTTCTTATTAGATTATTATTTATTTAAATACTTTAGAAATTATTATTATTATTATTATTATAAGTAGTAGTAGTAAATATATATCTTAGGACTTATTAATACATTAATACTTATTAATTACATAATTAATTATACATTAATTCAACTTTCTTTAAAACAATCTGTCATTTTGGTAAATCATTATATATCTAATAAGTAATAAATAATCACATAAATGAAAAAAATACATGCAATGTTAAAGCAGATGTACAATAATACAGAAAATCTATATTCATTAATGAGTTGATTGAAATTAATAATTATAGTATATATAATGTAATCGGCCTGCATGGTGTATTAGTGGTTAGTACTGTCGCCTTGCACCTCCAGGGTCCAGAATCCAGCCACGGGGTCTGGGTGCAAGAAGTTTGCATGTTCTCCCACACTTGGTCGATTTCCACTGGGTACTCCGGTCCAAAGACATCCAGATTAGACTAATTGGCGTTCCCAAATTAACTGTAGTGTGTGAATGATCGTGTGAGTATGTGTATGTATGTATGTATGTATGTGTATGCCCTGCGATAGATTGGCACCCTGTTCAGGGTGTAACTCGCCTCGTGTCCAATGTCTCCTGGGATAGGCTTCAACCCCGCCCCCTGTATATACAGGATAAAGCGGTATAGATGATGAGACGAGACAATGTAATCAAAGTAAACAGTGGTTCTATACAAATTTACAGTTGAAAGGTGGTTTCATATTGATGATCACAGATGAGTCAGATGAGATATGGTGAATTTAAATAAAGTTGTTTTTCCTTCTTTTCTTTTAATTCATTAATATAAATTTTTTCCCCCCGATGCTTTGCATTAACATGATCATGTGTATAATGAAAACACCTATAGGAAGTGGAGTTGTTCAGAAGAAAGAATTATTCCTCGTTACAGTAAGTAAATTCACTTCAAATCATTTTACTAGGTGAACTTGATAAAAGATGCCATTGTTATGCCATTGTTAGTTGTTACCTTTGCTTCAGGAAAAGAGAACACAAACTCAGATGTGGAAGCAGGAGACAACACAGGAGATGCCGGAGATGAAGATAGACTCGCTTCCTTTCCATCCTAATCCAAAAAAAGACACATTTATAAATAGGCGCGTACAGAAATACAGGGATATAATAAAAAAATATTTATTTTGTTAATTTAACAGTTGACAAAGATGCAGTTTAAGATCATTAATTAGGAAGCCAGAGGCAATAGTGGCAAAAAATAAATAAATAAAAATAAATAATAATTGGAGCCCAAATTGACACTAGATATTATAAACCCTTACAATATTCAGAAAATAGAAACAGATCATGAGTACAGCACTAAAAAGGATATAGTATAATAAAGGAGCACACTTAAAGATATTAAATATGTCTACCGCCTGAACTTCAATCTGGGTCTCCAGGTCTTTGTTGATGTGGAAGCGAAGAGTCTGCATGAAGTTGCTTGTCTTCAAAGCTGAAATGACTTGCTCTTCAATATATGCCCCATGTAACTTTACCAGCATTTTCTTTTTTACTGAAATATACGCAGACACACGTTATAGAAGTCAATGCATTAATGACAAATAACATTCGACACAATGTTTTAATCTTCTTACCCTCAAGGGGTATTTTATCAACCGTCACCTCCACAATTGACAGCGGTGCTGCCTAAAAGTAACACACAGTGAGAAAAGTTTCATGAATGCAAACACTTGGCAATGTTAATTGTATATGCCCATCATTTATTTTTTATTATAATACCTCCATCATAATATCTATGATATCTCCATTACCAGTCAAAGGTTTGGACACAACTTCTAATTCTATGGTCTTTCCTAATTTTTTATTTCTTTCCACACTGAAAAACAATGCTGAAGGCATCTAAAATATGCAATAAGCTCCTTTGAACAGTTGATATTGAGATGTATACAGTATCTGCTACTTATGCGCTGTAAATCCTTCATAACGGCTCTAATCTGAGGTGCTGGTTGTTAATTGGTGATTTCTGAGGCTGGTAACTCTAAACGAACGTCTCCTCTGCAGCAGAGATCAGTTTTGGTCTTGCTTTCCTGTAAAGATCTTCATGAGATCCAGTTTCATCATGGTACCCATCAAGCCATTATTATTTAGGAAGAAATAAAAATCAGGAAAGACCATGGAATTAGAAGGGTCTAAACCTTTGACTGGTAGTGTATATTGGGGTGTTAAATCTGGTGTACTAGTCGTGCATGTAGAACTGGTGTTGTGGCTCATCACAAGTGCAGAGTGCAACAATACGTAGAGCTCTTTGCATGGCTTTTACCACAAGCACTCCATTGGAGATATATTCTCGAGATGCTTCGGGACTGTAATACAAGAATAAAAAAAAGTCTGGTTAGTTCCTGGGATGTCACTGTGTTGCAGATGGTAGCTTTACTTTCTCACCACAATGACTCACCACAATGATACAGCTACATTAAACAATACTCAGCCTTAATTATTTCCCTTTAGTTTAATTATTTCACTTGTCAGTGAAATGGCTTTCAGTTTGTTTTTCATGAAATCATTAAATTTTATGTGAAAATGGATAATTAAGTAAAATACATTTTACCTAATTACTACTAAATAAATTTTGCTCAATTATGTGAAAGAAATATGTGGAATTCAGTCTCAGTCCTGCCTCATGACCTCAAGACAAGACAATTAATTAAATTCTACCTTGCAATTAAAAATTCTCTGAATGTGTGCAGTTAAAGTTGAGAGCATTTTAGCCATTATTGGTTTTGCTGTTTTTAAATAAAAACAGCAAACTATTTCTAATAGAGTAGTACCTTGGCACCTACAGGACATTACGATTTTATTTTCTTGTCAATTATAGGCTGTGGTTAATACAGCATGATTATAGTTCATGCGTATAATTAAGTGTTATTCAGCCTCAGGCGTGCTCTCTGAGTTAAATAATAGAGTATTATTATAACAGATTATAATATAGGCAATAGATCAAAATATATAGTTTAGTAAAATATAACAAGTATTACTTTATTGATCTCAAGAAAATCATGAAAAACCTATTTAAATGTATAAAATAAATGTATAAAATACATTCAGGTGTATCATTGAATACATTATTCACTTTTCTTTACATTAATATGAAATAAATAATCTTTGCACTTTATGTAAACATATTGTCCTGTTCTAGACACAAAGTGTACAATGGTCCTATTAAATGCCATGCAGTATTATCTTGGATACAGCATACAGTATAATCTATGGTACAGTATACGATCACATAATTGTGTTTAGAGTTTTGAAACATGGCGTGTATTAGATTTACAATCTGAGTAGCAAAAGTGTAACGTATTTATCTACATTTTAGTTTAGCTTTCCTGCCTTGACACAGAGTGAGTTGATTGTTACTTACCACTCTGTGAGCTCTAAATCCACCCACAGCTTTTCTTCCTTCTGCAACACATCCAGAATAGCAGTCTGTAAAAAGCTGATCACTGCAGAACATTGACATGAGTGAAAATTTACCTATCTAATAATATTTATTGTGCAGCAGTGTGACCACTTTTGTGGTTTATCCTGACCAAATATAAAAAAAATACTAAACATCACAACATTTTAACTCCCATAGTATTCATTAGTTTGGCAGAAAATATTATTTCATGCACAATGACAGTCTTGTGCAAAAGTCTTGACTTGAGTTTCTTCCAAAGAAACAGACTTTCTTATATTTCAACATAGTCCTGAGGAATAGTTTGCCAGGCTTCCTGAAGGACTTTTCTGGCAAGTTTTAGTCTTTACAGTCCATGTAACCAGTTTAAGAGGAATCCTTTTGTTTGTGAAGCCACACAGTGACCTAAGAATCATTTGAGCGTAAAAACATATAACTTGAGGCATGAACCAGTGAGAACCAGGTGCAGATGATGATGGTGATTACTGTATGCCTGTGATTCATATATTGGTGATGCTGAATGCTGAGTTGTTGAAATGAAGTTGCTGCTGGATTTGTTACATAAACAACCAATTTTAAGTTGTATCTTTAGACAACCTGATGCAGTACAACCCAACATTATTTTATTTATGTATAAATCCACATCGTAGTTGGGATAAAAGTCTATGTCATCTTATGATGACAGTGGAATCTCATGAGGCTATAGAGAAAGGTAAAAAGTCCAATTCACTTTAAAATAAAGGAAAATAAAGCCTGGTGAAAGAACAACTTTTTATATCTGTTATGATGTAAGTGATAACAGGAAGTGACATGTTTTCTTGGACGTTCCTCAACGTTTATGGTAAGTTGAATTGGTTGAAATGTATGAGATGTCATTCTTTAATAAAATATATATATATATTTTAACTATATATCGTCTTGAGACCCGAGTGTCCTCATATGAGGACATGACATTTTTTCTCAACATTTTTTCTCATTGTCTCCCTGTACCATGCTCATATGAGAACTGTTGGGTATAATTCTTTTGCAAAACTTATAAAATTTATGGTTATCAGCTATGATTAAAGAGGAACAGGCAGTAGAAACTGCAATATACACATCAGTAGAGTCACTAGGTTTCAGGAGGATATCACTACAGCTGTTGTATTTTATGAAATTACATACAGTAATAAAGAGCCTAGATGTACTGACATCTTCATCGATGATGAAGACCTTGGTTTCCTTTTTGCCCAGTGTGAGGGTGCTGATGTCGAAGTAGAGTCTAGTGCAAAGGTCATCATTATTAAGATCTTCATCATACATGTTTAGCTCCAGAATATTCTAGAGTAGGAGGCAAGAGAAAAACTGTCATGATTTAATTTTTAAAGGAATGATATTAAAGTCTGTGTTTTATAAATGCACTTCGTATTAGATAACAGTATAGTATATGATGGAGTCCTAGATACTTTTACAAAACAGTGTTGTCTGTGCATGATGAACTGCAAGATTTCAAACAACAAATCATTCAAATAAGCCATTTCTAGATGAAGGAAATAACAAAGTGTGTGTAATAATACAGCCTCGCTAAAGAGAAAGCAGTAAGTGTTAAACTTGTATACGATTTCAAGGACTTGGAAAGCACCTAATTTTGTAGCGGTTAGTAAACTACTTTATAATTATCAACCTAATTATCAAATTACCCAATTAAGACAATTTAGCAGCAATCCATAAACTCTGCTTGGTGTTTGCTAAACCTTGTGATTATGACTAATCTGTGTGAATCCTGGAGAAAATGATAAACTCACACAGTGATCCAGCTAACCAGAAGGACCATGCTATCTGAACATTGGTGTAAGTTTTACTAGATAACATTAGTAATTTTAAACCTCTGACAGACTAGCACAAGCCATAAAAGCATAGGGTCTCACCTTGACATGGCTGTTCACACGGAAGTGGAAGGTCTCGTTCCATTCAGGTGTAGCGCAGTTAGGAATGCTCTTAGTTCTTTCAACATGGACTGAAGCCGTGGGCATGTACAAGGTCACATAGAGGTCAGACTCAGTAACTGCAGTGAGTAAAAAAACATGTTTTTAGTTGCATTGTTACATTATATTGTCACATGGTTTTCTTATAAACGGAAATGATGGTGGGTGATGTTGCGCTGCTTTGAGGTCAGAGTTAAAGCTTTTGATAAACTTGTGCATTTCTCCAGTTCATTTTGGTAGAAATTTAGGACTCAATAGCAACACCAATCCATAGAAATATATAAATGGGTGGAAATGCCTATACACTAGAGAATAAAAACCTTGTTCTTCTTGGTTGGATGTTGGTTTGCTTGCAGAGAGTTACTTTAAATATTTTTTTTTATAGAAGCTGCTGGAATCCTCACAATACTAAATCAGAAAGTAGAAAAAGGTAAAAACTACCACCACATAGGCAACCAAGCAAAGCATGTTACATACTGTATACTACTTTCTTGCTGTTTTTCTTCATTAATACTGTTATTTAAACCCTCATATTCTGGTGAATAATAGATTAGGATACATTCAGCCTTTCATAGCATCTTTCATGAACTTCTGTGATCACCGTTGTATTCTACAAGGTTAAGCTTACTTGATCAAACATAAAATAAGCCTGTTGTGCACTGAATGAGACACATACAGTAGTCATGTGAATGGCTGAGATGTGCCCGAAGCACAGTGACTGAGAGGTCCCAACAAGGTGCTGCTTTCCTCTGGGGGTGAAAACAAAGAAAAAGGAAACACATCAGATACACAAAACTAAGCATTTCTATAAAACATCTTGAACATCTTTGTCTGTTTGCATATCTGCACCTTACATTGTACCTCAACATTCTCATTAATCAATAAATAGAAACAGAAGTTATTACCTTCATTGGTAACAGAAAAATATTACTTGACCACAGAGAAAAGAGAAACACCTGATAAAGCTGTAGATGATAAGGACCGAAATTACTCTGGAGATGCTAGAGCACTGTTTTATATACAACCTCTTTAGAAGGGATAACATCGGCAGATTAGGGCAGGTATTACTTAAGAAACACCCACTTCTGAATTGCTCTCAGTACCGTCTGTAAGATGATATAAAAAAAAAAAAGATAATAAAATCTTGTCCCATCTTATTACTTACATTCAATTCGATATTTCCATTAATTTTACAGTAAAGACTTGGGATTAAACAGGGGTCACAGTTTGTGCAAACAACTTCAAATAATATCATTTAATATAATATAGTAAAAATAAAAATGAAAAGAATCAGTGGCTCAATAACAAGTAAAAATATGTAGTATTAGGGTAAATTATTATGTTTATGCTACAGTGGAAGTTCCACTGACGCAGGGCATCTTTTAGATTTAATTGTAAAAACCCAATCTATTTTTACGATATTTAATAGCACTATAAACACTACGCATTGCAACCAAAACCTAAGTGTGTCTCTTGCTGGAGGGTTGAGACAAATATGTCTTGAGTTACAGGACAGATCTCTTTCACTAGACAGAACTTTTATGGACAGAAAATTATTTAAAACATATTATTTTTTACTATTTAGACTTTTTGAAATTTGATTTGACAACATTATAAACATTTTCAGGCTAAACAAAGCATAATATGCAAGCTGTATGATATTATAACATGTTTTCCACTAATTGGTCAAATATAATATTTTTTAAGACAATTTGTGAATAAATATGTATAGCATCAAATAACATGGAATGGACCCCAAATTATAGCATGACTATAATAGTTATATTAGGTGCTATAAAAATTGTTGTTTACGAAGGTTTCACACCTTTAGTGTGTGCTTGTTAAGGTGTTTCAGCACTTTTCTGCAAACACACAGACAAAAATGATCTTCTTTGATGTCTAGACTAGAGAGAATTTGATTTAATTTGTAAGATATTATTCCAGTGTCATGCAAGGTGTGTGTCTCCACATGCTCACAAATCTTTGGTAAAATAAGGAAGGAAAATCACTATTGGTAAATATTTGCACACTTTTGGTAAGCACTTGTGGTTGAAACTTTCCGTGCATTGTTAACATGATGCCTGCGTTATTATATAATTACATTACTATTATATAATAACATTTACAATTATAATAAAAATTTCTATGTACATAATAAATAATAACATTTAGTAAATATATTATTATTATGAAATATCAGTGCCTGAGATATTCCACTTAATTATATTGTGCTTAAATTGTATTTAAATGCGGTCATTATAATTAAGCAAAATTGAATTAAAATGTGTGCAATTATGTGGTATTTACTCTTCAAATGCATGTGCCTTGTTTTAACAATTAACAGTTTTAGTCAGAGTAGGTTTGTAGGAGTTTAGGGTTGGAGATATTTTTAGCAAATGCAAAATACAAATAAAAAATAGCATGAACAAAACAAAATTTATAACAAATCTATTTCACCAAAAAAAAAAAAACTGTTCCAAAAATTATTGAAAAATGTTAAGCTGTATGATTGTTGCATACATTTTTGTCATTCCTCATTGTTACCAAATGAAAATCATACAAGAAAATTATGATAAAAAGTAAAAACATTGCGGCACGGTGGTGGAGTGGTTAGCACTGTCGCCTTGCACCTTCAGGGTCCGTGTTCGATTCCCGGCCAGGCTCGATTCCCGTCTCTGTGTGCATGGAGTTTGCATGTTCTCCCCGTGCTTGGTGGGTTTCCTCCGGATACTCCGGTTTCCTTCCACAGTCCAAAGACATGTAGGTTAGGTTGATTGGCGTTCCCAAATTGCCCGTAGTGCGTGAATGAGTGTGCGAGTGTGTATGTGTGTGTGCCCTGCGATGGATTGGCACCCTGTCCAGGGTGTACCCCGCCTCGTGCACTAAGCCTCCTGGGATAGGCTCCAGGCAACCGTGACCCTGAATACAGGATAAAGCGGTATAGAAGATGAGTGAGTGAGTGAGTAAAAACATCACATTTTGACAAGCAGCAGCATTCTGTCTAATAGCATGTACAGAACATTTTTGGATCATTCTTGAATTTTACTCTAAAAACACCCAAAATCAAAAATCTAAAAATTTAAAAAAAAAAAATCTAAATCTGCAACTTAAAGTACTATATTAAAGAATCTTAGAGGGCTGTTCAAGTCAAACTAGGACTTTTGATTGTGCAGAATAAAAGAACACAGTTGTGAGAGTAGAAACTACCTTTATAACCTATATAATCCTCTGCTACACTAATGCACTTATTGCAAAATTTTGCTAGTGCATAGATACCAAAAAGGTAGAAAGATTTTTCAGTATGTCTGATTCACGTCTAGCCTCGAGGGAACTCCTTTAATACCCCAAACATGTGGAAAAGGTCAGGACTGTATGGGGATATGGCAATAACTCCCAGTTCCTCAGCGTGCGCGCACAGTTATGTGTCCAAGTGGTGTTGGTGAATGATTGTGTGTACAGTTTACACAGACAGATGCGTCTGTTCCGCAAGTTGATGACAAGTTATCCATTTATTTTCAAATATCAGGTGTTCCAGTTGCTGAATGTTTGCACCATTTCAAATCTTGTGGCTGTAACATCCTCAAAAAAGTTTGGACGGGGCCAATTTAAGGCTAAAAACAATATATAAATAGAAATTACTAACGCTAAGGTACCGCTAAAGAATAACTGTTAATACTGTCAGCTTTTTTGGAATTGGTTTAATTAATTAATTAATTAATTTCATTTTTTCTTTCTTTCTTTCTTACTTTATTTTAGTTATTCATATGAGCATTGAGACAATACCCATTCCCAATTAAGAATCAAGACTAAACCATTTCACCATGGGGTGTGTAGACTTATGTATTATTCTGAACACAAAACAGAACAATCAAATATGCCTATGTGACTACAGTATACAGTACAGTATATACTCACAGTATTATTAAGGAACTGTGTGGTTTTCGTGTATTGATTTGTACTTGATATGCTATATTGTCAGTAAATAATGATCTACACATCACAAAAATGAAAACATAAAATAAAAAATAAAAAAGAAGTAAAACAACGTAAAATAGTTGAGGTCTCCTAGAACTTTCAGCACTTTGAGAAACATTTAAATTGGTTTGCTGTCTGCCACTAACCACTTTAACAATTCAGTGCAATATGCTCATTACCTAATACTAATTACCCAATTAAATGAATTTAGCTGCAAAAAAAAAAAAAAAAAAAGACATTTGTCTATCTCAACAGGATTGTACACAAGCAGATTTGGCCTCTCAAGGATTAAAGAAGAACAAAATGTTGCTTTGTGAGAAGGGTTTTGTCGAAGATAAAGGTGTCTGTAGTGTTTGTATCATTACAAATCTCAAAAATATTGATGTATATTAATGTATGTACATGGTTGTAATCTAATATTGTGAAAAAGTTACTTTTGTAGTTAAATTCAAAAATTTAAACTCTCATGTTGACTTGTAAATACATGTTAAGTGAAATATTGTAAGCCATGTTTTGCCTTAAATTTGATTATTATGGCTTACAGCTCATAAAAATCCACTATCTCAAAATATTAGGATATTTCCTAAGATAAATAATAATAATAAAAGATTTCAAAATACATTGTTTTGAAAAAAGAATCTTAATTTATGCACTTAATATTTGTTAAAATTCCCATTATTGGTTTCAGAGGAGTTACAAATAAAAAAAAAAGTCGAATGATGACGGATGATGGAGTCTGTTGCGGCGAGACATGGACAATTTTGTCTTGCTTTGTCTATGCTTTGCGGGCCAGCAACAACAAAAAAAAACCTGTCCAATGATCATCTGTGTGCTGTAACTGAAAGCTATTGAGTTAGTTGACTGACAGAACAATATCAGATCAAGACATAGCTGAACCAGATTACATTTATTTCAGAAACTCATTACAGACTAGATTTACTCATTTCTACACACAGTAAGTGCAAACACAAATAATAACTACAAGTAATTCTGTAAATCATGTAATGGAATGACCCATTACAGACCATACTATTATATGAAAATAATCCAGGCTGGGGTGCCGGGAGCCATTGCCAAAAAGACTTCACATTATCATATGCCATTAAATTCCTGTGAATCAGCTGTATCAATAGTAACTAACATATTACAACTAGTGTATTAATATTAATCAATTTATGGTTAATATATTTGAATCAGGGTTTATCCTTCATTTTTTACACTATTGATTAATTTATTTTGCATTTATTTGTACCATCTGCTGAGGTCATGCTTACAAGCCCTTTTTTGTTCAAAACTTTATTTAGTACATTTATGATGGTTTCTTTGTTGTTGACGATGTTGTAGTAAGTAAGGTCCACCAGTCTTTGGAAGTCTTCTGAAGAGTATGTGAGGTTTGAGGTTACATATGGGGAGTATTTAGAGCTCACGTCAATATTTCCCTCTTTAAGCGCCTTCTTTCCTGTTCTCTTTACTCCTGCAGGGTAAGAGCACACACACACACACACACACACACATATCCAATATTGTTCATCTCAGTTCAATAAAATTGTATTTGTACAGTGCTTTTAACAATGGTCATTGTGGAAAAGCAGCTTTATAAAAAAAAAAAGGGGAATAAATTAGAAAATTATAAAAAAAAAGTTGTAAATTATACAGTAATTATTAGTATGTCCATGATGAGCAAGCCAGGGGAAACAGTGGCAAGAAAAAACTCCCTGAGATGACAATAGGAAGAAACCTTGAGAGGAATCAGACCCAACAGGGAACCCTCATTTGGGTGATATCAGGTAGATACAGTATGGCAGGGATTGATTTGCAGCCATACTCCATGCAATGAGGCTGAAAGTTCAGTGTAACGAAAGGTGTTCATGTTAATATAAAGCCAACTTTCATTGTTGAAGACTCGGGTACAAAACTATTTGAGGAAATTCAGTCACAAGCCATCACATAAAAATTGCCCACAAGAGCCCAATCCCAGTCTTCTTTTCATTCATTAAAAATGGTTCTTTAGTGCTAAATGTAATTATCTACACTCACTTCGCATAAAAACGTGAAGAAATGTTTTGGCACCTTAGTTACCCATAATGCTTGTTGAATTAAATTTACAATGCTAATTTTAGAAGTGAACTGAAGTGAATGCCTACTAGTGGCATGAATCATGAAATCTCCAGTGTTGACTTTTGTGTTTGAGTCCAACTAGACATATTTTTAATTGTTAATTTTACACTCAGGATGTTAATTCAACAATGGGAATTTTGTTGTGTAGGACTGGGCTATCCAGTGTCAAGCTCACAACACAAAAGAAGACCACGTACATTCACATGTGTCATCAGTATAGATGACCTACTGTACATGTCACACATTTCATGTTTTCATTCTTCAATGTCATTAACTGCTTTATCCTGGTCTGAGCATGAATAATCAGAACACTTGGTCAAACCTGCTGTGAAAGCTCAGCCTATTGTCAAGAGATCTCAACTTTAAATCCCAAGGATGATACAGACATCTGTAACCAGGAGACCAAGAGAGTAATATTGGCTATGCTCTTTGGGAATGAAGAGTGGCTCTCTCTTCAGTTATAATACAGCTGGGAATTGGGTGGGAATTCACCAAGATTATATTTAGAGATTTTATTTTTCTATATATTTGTATTTATTTTTATTTTAAATAAAAATAGAGGAGCTTATGCACTTAAAAAAAAACCCTGATGTACACATTTATAATCCAACTCAGAAAAACTAATTATATAAATCCAGAAATGCAAGTAAATTAATGATAATTACCTGGTGCTTTGTAGTCTTTAAATGAGACATTGACCAGTGGGAAGTGGAGCACTATGGGAGCATCAGGATTCTGCTCATCTATAAACACATACACTTCCTTTTTGGGCTGAGATGTGTACTTGCTGAAATCTATATTTGGGAATGGTACCTGGTGTTCAGTGCAGTATTGCTGTGTTTCCTTCACAACCTGAACACAATAGAAACAAAGAAAGAAAATCTTAATTTGTTTGGATTTTGAGTCTCAACTAGCTAGATTCAGCCGAGAGCATTTTTTAATGTTAATCTGAAGGTCTGGTTCATAGGGGAAAAACAAAAACATCTCGAATGATTTTATTTCACTTTTGTTTAGGTTTCTTTTTTTTTTTTAATCACTCATAATGTCGTGAGGATTATGTTGTTATGCTACAGACACCAGAATTATGCAGCTCTATATTTATACAATATATGGCAAATAGGTTGTGGATATCTGACAATCACACCCTTTTGTGTTTCTCTTCCTGTAATATACCTTAAACATTTTTTTTAAGCTTCAACTAATTAAAGCTACCTACATTCATTTCCACCAAAGTGAGAAAACAGAATGCCTATATAATGATTGTAATAAATAAACAGACAATGTAACAATTATTTATTTATTTATTTTTTATTATTTTTTTTTTTTACCTGTAAAGGGTCCTCATCCCAAGAGTAGCTGAGGGACAGAATTATTTCAGCACATCTCTGGGGTCGCAGCACAGGAGGGAAGGCTATGTTAATGGATAACCCAGAATCCACCAAGCTAAGGATTGAGTCCGTTGGAGTCAGTGTGTTAGGAAAGGTATCAGGACTTGTGTCTGTAAAGAGTATTCAATGAAACCAAAAAAAGGCAAACGAAAGCATATAGAAGCACAAGAAAATAGTCTTGTTACATGTGATAACATTGATACAATACAGCGCTATATACAGTACAGCTTGCAGGTGGAACTGCCTTGTTCATGAGGGAGGTCAGAGGTGAGTGGTCAGACTGGTTCATAATCTGGTCTGTTAAAATTTGGGAAGTAGTTGTAGTGTCAGATATCTGTTCTTCAGCTGTTGTTGTCCATCCACCTCAAGGTTTAATGTGTTATGCATTCTAAGATGCTGTACTGCCCACTAGTGGTTATTTGAGTTACTGCAGCATTTGTGTCAGCTTAAACCATTCTGACCATTCTGCTCTGACCTGTAGAACTGCCAATACAACTATTGCCATTGTTTTAACATTCAAACTTGAGATCACATTTTACTTTCCATTATGTTATAAATCTTCCATGCAATATTATCTAAAGGTCTTGGCCTTGAATACTGTAATTCCATGAATGAGCAGTTACAGGCAATTCTATTAAAGTAGTCAGTGAGTGTACATTTTATAGAAGTTAGATGTCCAATGACTTTAAATTGTGAGAAAAAGATAACAAGAATAAAGCAAAACACAGGAGAAACTGGATGGATGCAAAGGGAATTTCTTCTATGCAAATATTTAAATTAGTCAATTCATAAATAAACCAAGTGAAATAAAAAAATGAGGTCTGACCATTTGAGATGTTGAAATTTGGGCTTTCGGTGTACAAGTTGTGCATGAAAAATCCTCTAAGGAAGTTAAACACCTTGCTGATGATGGGGCGATCATTCAGGAATTTGTTCAATACTGAAGTCTCTGAATCGACCCGTAAAGTATCCAGTGCTGGAAGCTTTTCATCTACAAGCCAAATAAAATTGCTTGTTACTCAAAAGTGCAACTACACAAAGTATTTAACCAGAAGACCAGTGAAAAATGTTTGGTTATGTAAATGGCTTTGTCAAAAAACAACAACAACAAAAAAACAGTACATGTACAGTACAGTTGCATAATGTACAATATACATGTGCAAAATCTCACATAGACATAAAAATACAGTACAGAGACATCTCCGATGATGCTGAACCTTTTGAGAAATTCCCTTTCATGCATTTTTTCTTTCCCTGTATCCTACATTTATTTTGACTTCTTTTCTAACTTTTTTCTTGTTTCCTTCTTTGCATTCTTCCTTACTTCCTTGTTCCCTATTAATTTACTGAGTCCTTCATCCTGTTTCCTTCCTTCCTCTCTTCCATCTTTTTTCTTCTTTCCTTTCCATCTTTCCTTGTGTCCTTCCTTCCTTCCTTCCTTCCTTCCTTCCCTTTTTTGTTTCCTTCTTATTTACTCTTCTTACTTTTGAGAATGAGGATGAGAAGAGAGAAGATTCCTCCCTTACTTCTCTCCGTGCTTCCATCCATCCATCCAAACCTCTTTCTAGTTTCGTTTAATGCAAATAAAATAATATACTGTACTCTAGTAAATTTGATAATGTTTCTGTGTGTCACTAAATTAAACAATGATAAAAATGTATGGTAAAATCAGCTTCTGAGTGTGTATAAAATAAAACACTTAAAGTTATAATCAGTGTGTCCCAAATTATGTTACTGTACTTCTACTAAAACAATTTGTTGCTTTATAATTTGTATCTTTTTATACCTTTTTAAAATGACTCATTTTAACTTTTCCTCTTTAAATGTACATTATCTGTTATGATGGTGGTATATAATGTATATTATCTATCAGATATGAGAATTCAGTTTATAAATGTGTTATATATACTGTATATACTGAGCCACCCCTCATTTCTTCATATTAAATTCAGTGAAATTATGTAGATTAAACTAAATAAAATATATATATATATTACATTGAGGGTGTGCACAACCCTTGAAGTAAATTGAGAAGATGTATTTACCAATCTTGTGTACATTTTCTCCTGTCACTGGTGCTGTCACTCCGGTAATGGTCCTCCAGAACTCCATCTGATTAATAGAGAAAGCACTGCTCCACATGCCTACACACACACACACACACACACACACACACACACACACACACACACACACACACACACACACACACAC
>JAQMYL010000005.1:4335877-4346290 GCA_030014365.1 Clarias pachynema | reverse complement strand
CTCCCTACACACACACACACACACACACACACACACACACACACACACACACACACACACACACACACACACACACTAGTATTAGTTAGAGTGATGTGTTATGTGGCTAACAGATTGTGAAGCAGGGAATTTCTCTATCACAAACAGAGGACTGACCCAGGAGGAAGGAGATGCACATTTCTGGCAGCTTCTTCACCACATGACCTAGGTAGAACTCACTCCCAAAACTTTCCACAGGGACAAATGCTCCATATTTGGAGAATCCCACCTCAAAAGGAGTAAACTCACACCACTCTGAAATTAACGAAATGACAAAAAGACAACATAAAAATTCTTACTGCCCTTGATTTTAAATAATAGTGTAACAAAATAAAATACCATTCAGATCACAGCAGGTTGAAATATAAGGTTATGGGTAATACAAAGTCTTTACCAGGGACTGTTGAGCCATTTGTGTCTGTTTTCATGTTTACTGCAGTGTAGATTGGTAGAGGGTTCTGGCCCTCAAAGACTGCCTTCCTCTGGTCAGATAGTGTACTTGTTTGTTTCTGAAAAATAAATGATTTTTCTGTTAGTGATAATAATAGGTTATAGCTTTTGAGCTTACTGTAGATTTTACAAGCAAGAATATAAAATGAATTTTGTCTTCATTCCACAACACCATTCTCCAATACAGCCGCTACCTGTTGCGACAGTCACACCACTGACCCTGCAGCCATCGATCACTGTACAGCTGTCCCCCCCCCCCCCCTTCCTCTTATTCTACCATTCTTTTTTAGGTTGTTAAATAAAAAATAGCATTTTTTTTTCTTCTTTCCAGACTCCAAGTGTTTATGTTCAGCTCAGCCATAGCTCTTAAACTGGTGTAGAACGCAGGAGAACGCGGGCAACTTCTTCCAACCGGCTTTTGGAATTGATGATGCAGGATGTAGCCCAGGGGCCGAAGACCATGGCAGTGGAGGTTCTGCTTCACCAGCAGCACAGAGGTGCTAACTCTGTGCTGATGCCTGACCCCAATGATTGCTTCAATGAATTCCACCACACGTATACTGGTGTGTACTGCTGGTACCCTGACTCTTGGGAAGAAGAAAGAACCTGTACAGAACCTGTACCTGTACATGTGTTTGCACATTTGCACGTGCACTTTATGTTGTCTTGTGTTGTCTTTTGTATAGTACTTGGAATAATTTTTGTTAATTCAAGGCGCCAATTAGTTTTTTCTTAGATATTGAGCTAATTAGGTATCCTAGTTAGCTAGATAGTTTCTATTAATTTATGTTACATGTAGGTCCTGGAGGAACGCTGTTTCATTTCACTGTGTACTGAACTATATATGGTTAAAATCACAATAAAGGCCTACGTGTCATCCATTGTTAAAAGTACTATATAAGTAAAACTGAAATGAATTCTTGTTGTGCTGGTGTACTGAATATAAACATAGCCCTGGTATCTTCAGTATTCGAGTTGCACCCTCATTCATACAGCCTTATTATAGCCAAACTGATATTCAAAACAACAGTACTCTCTCTAATGTGATATTGCATACTTATATCACAGTGCTTTTAAATCCTCGATTATTATTTGTTAGTAGGGATTGATTTATTTTTTGTAACAGCAGCTCTGAATTGCAGATATAATAGTATTATAATCACAGGTAATCACAGAAATCACAGGTTTCATTTATTACATTGTTAATAGTGTAAGTGGATTTCTGTGCCAGTATAGAAGCAGACCTTTCCAAAGACAAGCTGTTCTATGATGAGTCCCCAGGTATCGATGAATGAGACTGAATAGCCTTGTTTCTCCCTGTTCTGCAGCTCAGAGTGATAATAATGTAGCTGTGTAGGAGAAAAGAGACTGGCTGGACTTTTACAGAGCTCCTTCTGTGTAGATGTTATTGCTTTATCCAGCTCTTCTTTTGACCAAAATGGGTCAGAATAGAGACTAGCAGAGGCCCTTAAACAGAGGAAGAGAAAGACAGATGGGAGCATCAGATTATTTTAGCACTAGACACACAACATACGTAAAAATCCAACAACACAAAAGTTTATATACTTGTGTTTCAATCTGTGACAAAACTAAAGAGCAGAATGTGGTCATACAGCTTGTTTATCACATGACTGCATGTGAAATTTATATAGCATGAAAATATGTGTTTGAGCCTGTGTTGTGCTTTTACACCCACCAGGTGGAGCCAGACACAGAGGTGATGTAGGTGATGACATCGAGCAGGCCGAGGCTCTGCAGTCCTTTCAGAGAGCCGTATGTGCCTGTCATAGCTCTGGAGCCGCCTCCTGAACACACCACAGCAACTGTTGGCACCTAAACACACACACACACACACACACACACACACACACACACACACACACCACATTTTTTATACGGTAAGTAATACAACAACTTGATTATTCTTTCCCATTTAGTTCAATATAATGTGTGTGTCAATATGTAACTGTTCAAGAGACGTGTTCATGAAGTAAATATAGATGCTTCAAATGAGCTGCATACCACTGTTAATGCTCAAGAACAGAAACCACATAATTTCTCAAACATGGTGGAGGCTTTGTTATGGCATAAGTGTGTATGGCTGCCAGTGGAACTGGGTCGCTGGTGTTTATTGATAACCTGATAAATATATAAGGCTATACTCTCAGCACAGATTCAGCCAAATGCTGCTAAAATAATAGGGTGTTTCTTCATATTGCAGATGGATAATGACCCAAAACATATAGTGAAAGACATCTGAGACAGAGAAAGGGGATATTCTTAACTGGCCAAGTCACTCACCTTCTCTCATCTTGAGGAAGGAAACACAGAATTTGTTCATGTCCATTGGTTCCAGACTTGCTAGTCAATGAGTGCAAACAATATGCATCAAGGTGATAAAGGTAATCCGTTTGTTAGTAATTATGTTAATTTGTTTCCTAATTTAGGGGGGGAAATGGGTGTATGAGAATGGCTGTTATTTTTGATTTACGTTCAATTTACGTTTGTCAAACCCCTTGAAATAAATCTGAAAGTACTGACTTTGCTCATGTCTTCACTCATAAATTTAAATTAATTTCAAAGTCAAAGTGGTAGTGTACAGAGGTCAATTGCCAAAATAATCTTATCTTTGTTCTTATTTTTGGGCCTGATTATATAACCTCATGTACCTTGGTGGCATCCAAAGGATTTTGAAGATTGAGAATTTTCTGCAATGCACGAGAAACCACCTCTTTTCTCTTCATGAGAAATGCCTTCTCCTCTGTTGGTATGTCAAAATCCAGACGCAACTTCATGTCCTCCTTAGACCTATATACACACAATAATGAACAAATTAGAGGTTAAATAATTCATATGTTTTCCAAGAAAGGATGAATCAGTAAGCCAACATGGTCTTGGTATTAAGACGTTACATCATTCTTTATACACTTATCAATGTAAAATATCCATACAAGTCTATTTGTCAAGTTTGAGATATGATTTGAACAAGATGCTGCACAGACAAATATTTGTTTAGCAATACCTGTCCACTCTGCTTAAATGCAATTCTATCTTGTCCTGTGGAGTGAAACAAACATTTTGAGTATATAATATGCCAAATATACAGTAAGAGTCATTTTATCATTTTGAGTACATTTAAGGTCAGTTAATGAAAAGCATATTTATTCTAAATATTTTCTTTAAAAATATCATATTTAATCTATAAATGGAATCCATGTTGTAATATCACACAAATGGTTTGGCATCTTATGCTTCACTTTGAATATCTTAATGTTGCAAAATTAACCATTCTTGCCCTGTGCGCTTTATTAACTGAGACTTTCTCAGTTTAATGTCAAAACATGACTTACAACATTTTGGTCAACATGACCTGTTACCCAATTTGCAGCTAGCAGATACGCTATATTGCTAAAAGTATTCGCTCAGCTGCCTTCACATGCATATGAACGTGAGTAACATCCAATGCTTAATCCATAGGGTTTAATATGATATTGGTCCACCCTTTGCAACTACAACAGCTTCAACTTCTTCTGGGGAGTCTTTCCACAAGGTCTAGGAGTGTGTTTGTGGGTATTTTTGACTGTTCTTCTAGAAGCTCACTTACATTTTCTGCTCTAATTCTTCCCAAAGGTGTTCTATCAGGTTGAAGTCAGGACTTCACTTATATTAATGTCTTTATTGTGCACTGCTGCACGGTCATGTTGGAACAGAGGGCCATCGCCAAACTGTTCCTACAAAGTTGGAAGCATAAAATTGTCCAAAATGTCCTGGTATGCTGAAGCATTAAGAGTTCCTTTCAATGGAACTAATGGCAACTGCCAAACCCAGGCTTGTCCATCGGATTGCCAGACAGAGAAGCGTGATTCATCACTCCAGAGAACACGTCTCTACTGCTCTAGAGTTCAGTGGCGGCGTGCTTTACATCACTGCATCCACTGCTTTGCATTGCACTTGGTGACGTAAGGCTTGGATGCAACTCCTCGGCCATGCAAACCCATTCCATAAAGCTCTCTAAGCACTGTTCTAGAGCTAATCTCAAGGGCATATAAAGTTTGGAGGTCTGTAGCTATTGACTCTATAGAAAGCTATAGAAAGTTGCCCAACTTCTGTGATTTTACATGGCCTGCCACTTGGTGGCTGAGTTGCTGTCATTCCCAAACTTTTCCACTTTGTTATAATACCACTAACAGTTGACTGTGGAGTATTTAATAGTGAGCAAATTTCACAAGTGGACTTATTGCACAAGTGGCATCCTATCACGATACCATGCTGGTATTCACTTAGCTTCTCAGAGCGACGCATTCTTTCACAAATGCTTGTAGACGCAGTGTGCATGTTTAAGTGCTTGATTTTATACACATGTAACTATGGAAGTGATTGGAACACCTGAATTCAATGATTTGGATGGGTGAGTGAATACTTTTAGCAATATAGTAGAAATTAAACTGAAGGAACTTTAAGCTCAAAGTTTGGGATGTTAAAACTTAGCATTAGTCAAAATTTATATTATGGGATGTCTCACCTTTTCCACAGGAAGAGAGAGTGTAAATTCACTAGTGGCCACAAAAGGGCCTACAGGGACTACTGCAGGGCTGGAGGTTCTATCATCATTCAACTTTCCTCAAACAAAATAGATTAAACAGACATACAACCAAAAGAGAAAATAGATAACCCATATTATTACTATTACATATAATTTTTATAACAATTCTAAACACATGATAATTCAACAGAAATTGTACCATCCGGAGTCCAATCTCAGTCTCCAGGTAATTGTTGATGTAGAAGAGAAGAGTCTGCATGTTGTTGTTCTTTGATACTGAGATTATTTGCTTTTCGTTATACGCCCCTCGTACCATTAGCAGCATGTCATGTTTAACTGAAATACACACAATAGAGGGACAATTCTGTGTAACATTCATAATATACTGTATAGTTTTCAGTGGATACTTTGTATCTCACCATCCTTTGGCAGTTTGTCCAACTTCACCCCGAGAGTAGAAAACGGGGCAGCCTAAAATCACAACAAAACATGGAAGATTAACAAATCTGCCCCTATTATTCCTTTTTAAGGTAAATTGTGTGTGTGTTAAAATCATATTTTTGTATATGTACTGTAAACATTCCTTAATTACATTCAGGACCATGCCTGAAGATTTTATTAATAATCTTACAACAGGATTTTAAATTTCCCCTTCTTAAATGAAATCATAATTTTAAAACTGCATTTTGTATTTACCAGGTTATCATTGTGTAATATAAAAAGCTTTGATTGTCTCAACCATTTAAGTGTGATAAATATGCAAAAAAAAAGGAAGGGGACAAATACTTTTTCACAGCACAGTATACATATTTTTTCTTTTATTTGTTTAACTTTGCTTCTTTCATCTTCTTTTAGATGAAACTGTTTTTAAAAGTATAAAAAAATGTAAAGCTTCCACAAAATTTTTAATTCCGTTTTGAACTTGACTTTATTGCGGAAGCCCATCCATGGTTGACTAATATATGTACATGTACATTGGCTGTTTAAAATATAGTAGCTAAAACAAGCACTTACGACCAGCACTCCATTAGAGCAGTACTGACCACGTACTTCAACACTGTAATACAAACCCAGAGACATAAACATTTAATTTTATGTAAAAACTAGAAAGTAAAATTGTTTACGAAATAAATTGCTTAATTAAGTGATTGTCCTTACTGACATACTGTAGCTTCTTAAAATTATAAATAATACAGCCGTAAAATACATCAGGTATTGGTGTGATGTGGCTCAATGCAAAGTAGTCCTACTTTTACATCACAGACATAAGCAGTATTTATAATTTTGATAAAAGTTATTATTCATTAGTTTACATGTGGAGATTTGCTGGTAGTTTATTAGTTGCCAACTAAACTAGTATAAAAGTTAAAATTTCCATGAAGTTGATGTACTGTATTGTATCCTCTCGTAGCATGTACTTAAATATAGTATGAATGTCATTTTTTAAAACAACTGTTGTGTTTATAAACAGTAAACAAAATAATAGTTCACAAATTATTTGGTTAAACTCGATGTCAGACATTTTGTTTTGGCAGTATGCTGACTGTTTTTCCGTAAATGTCACTTAAATCACCTCCATACTTAGTGTATATCTTTTTTTTTTTTTTTTTTACCTCTCTGTGATCTCAAATTCCAACCACAGCTTGTCCTTTAGCTGAAAACAAGAACAGCAATCATCCATCAGCTTTATGTAATTAGGTTCACATAATAATAATAACAATAATAATAGTCTTATACAATCTTTTTCTTATTAGTTCATCACTGAATCTTAAAGTAATCTTATGTTTATTTAATTACAAAATTTGAACATTGCATACTTAGCCACGGAACATGTTAAAAACAGAAAAAACAGATAATACTCTAATTTGTAATGCTTTAGATCTGATTTCATTTGCTCTTGTAACAATGTTGCAGGTAATCAGGTAATTATCAGGTATTCTTTCTTTTTGGCTCCTATACAACTCTTCCATAATTATAGGCTAATAATTAACAGTGCTCATGCTGTCTGGTATAACTGGCATAATGACAGGCACACATCTGCAACAGGTCAATAGAGAATGAGAGAGACAAACATATACACACACCCTACATTCTTGCTACAGTAACACACATTCCTTTTTCCCCCGTTTCAAATCATACTCCTGCTCCTCCTATTGTTCCACTTTAATTTAATATATCCACTTGAACAGCATATACCTCAAACATCAGATTAGTAATTTCTGAACTTGAATGTCCTGAATGTCTGACCTTATCATCTGTGACGAAGACCTTAGTCTCTTTCTGACCCACTTTGAGAATGCCGAGATCAACCAAGATACTGGTGCATAGTTTATCCTTGACAATGTCTTCGTCGTACAAATTCAGCTCCAGAACATTCTAGTGGAGAAAACAAAAAGTCTCTTATTTCTATAATTTCTTTAAGAAACCACATTTTGTCAGAATTAGATCGGTATAACATGATTACCCATAATAACACCACAAAACATTAACATATCAATATTAATTGTCAATTATATACCAGTAAACTGTTTACAGGATAATGGGTCACCCAAGGCTCACCTATGCCTATGCCATCAGAAAAGTCAATGCAGCACAACTCACAGAAAAAGTTAATGCTGGCCATGATAGAGAGGCACGAGGACACATACTGCACCCAAGGCTGATTGAGCACCTAAGAGATGTGCCAGACAAAAAGTATGTTCCATAGAGGCCCCACCCTGCAACCCACAGCACCCAAAGGTCTGCCACTAATATCCTGGTGCCAATCACTACATCACACCCCCTAGGGTCTAGTGGAGTCATGCCTCGAGGGGCCAGAGTTGCCCCAGTGGCTTAAGGGGAACCTACACAATATTGGGCTTAATGCTTTGTCTTGCAATGTTATGGTTGTGTACATTGCATTACACATTGGATTCAATTTGTATTGTCTGTATGTAAATAGGCTTAGGGTTCCACATAAAATTCCAAGAAATGAACACTAATAAAACATATATTTGCATTTCATGGACATAGAAAATTATACAATAAATGTAATACTATTTTGTAATACTACTATGTTGCTTTTTACAGGAAATAAGGGTTTAGTTATTAAGAAACCACTAATGGGGTAGCTGCTTTGTTTGATGGCACTAACCAGGAGTGCCTGAATTTTGCTATCAGGTTTATTAGGTCAGATAATGAAAAGATTTCCACTGTTCTGGCAAGGGATAAATCCTGAGGGTCTGCTCTTTGGCCCGTTAGTTGATTCACCTTGACCTGGCTGTAGGCATGGAAGTAGAAGGTCTCGTTCCACTCAGGTGTCTTGCAGTTATTGATTGTTCTTGTTCTCAGGGTGCAAGCTGAGGCCGTGGGTAGGTGTAAGGTCACATAGAGATCAGGCAGCGAAACTGTGGATATATATGAACAACAGCTAGTAAGTCAACATATAGACAGGTAACAATATAGGAAAAATAAACAGCGGATATCTTTTGGAAGAACAGTGTTCATTTTCATAGTACAATTCTTGTACTAAACACTTGTAAAATCTGTCAGTGTGCATCGAACTTGTTCTGGTTGCTTGTGTTGTTGGTCAAAAAGGTTCTAATACACTATATGTTGCTTTTCCATTAGTTTCATCATTTATCTGTCATATAATGTAAAGTGTTTCCCATCCTGCTTACATCTCAAACTGTTTATGTTTTTTTAGTAATGAAATTATAAAAAAATATGTGTGTGAATACTGATGTACAGAGGTCATATGAATGCTGGAAACTTCCTCGTAACACCGTGACAGAAAGTTTCCACCGCAGTGCCTCTTCCTTCTGTAACACAGAGGTAATTGGAAGAACTGAGATATGAAGCATTAATTAACGTACATACAGTAAATACATTTATTTTACCCTATGTGCAACGTCCTGATTTTAATTTTAATTTTTTCCCCCCATGTCCCATATGTAAAATAGTGGCACATGGGGGAAAAAATTTAAAATAAAAATCCAACTGAAATGAGATCATCCAACAAATTTTAACATTACATGAAGATAACCCTGTGTTTTTAACAACACAGACAGCAGCTTAGAGTGAAGTAATGCTGTGTGTGAAGTAACAAATAGGAATTCTCTGTAAATGGTACGTGACTGTGCATGTGTGTCCTTCTTTACTTCCTAAACACAGCACCTGTGAAAGGGGCATTTGTTTAATTGTTCTGGGACGTTCAATTAAAATTAAAAAGTTGAGAATTTTTAAATTTCTTGTCAATTTTCACATAAGCTAGTTAAAGGTTGCAACTTAACCATTAAAACTTGGCTAACACCCAAGTACCAATATAACACCCGATACAACTGATACTAAAAATGATTTAACAACCAAGTAATATCTGCTCAGTGATTTCCCCTTATCATTAATGGATGAGAAAAATACAGGATACCAAATTGGACATAGAGACTCCTCTATAACCAGTATTTGTCATTGTGTGATTCAGAATGAATTAATCTAAATATCTGAATATGTACCAAGTTGTGTCCATCCTCCGCAGACAACTATAACTATCACCCATTACATTTTGACACTAAGAAAGTATAGCACATATACTCTTCATTGACCTTACTGTGTGTAAAAACGTGGCTGTGTGGGTAAATGTTTACATCTAAACCAAGGTCAGAGACTGTCCTTGGTTTAGATTTATAAAGTCTTGTGTATAACACACACACACACACACACACACACACACACACACACACACACACACACACACACACACATACACACACACTTAAAGACACCACTACCCGTGCTCACCCCATTTTAAAGAATATGTGGGCATGACATATTTAAAGTATCTGTTTAGTTTCTTTATTATTATTAAACCACTGCAAATATATAGGATACAGTAGTTTTTAATTACACACCTGCAGTAATGCATCTGTAACAAAATGCCATTTTGTAATGTACATTTTTAACATGTATACATTTTATTCTGTAAGCAAAGCATCTATTCATAATGACACTAATAATTCATAATGGCAACATTAGAATTGTTCAATAAAATTAAATAAATTGAGAAAATAGTACCTGCATTTGGAACTGTTGTAAACCTTTCCTTGACTGAAGAGAAAAAAGGAGACAAGTGATTCTTAGAAGAGAAGTATTAAAGCAGTATATTACAAGGGAAAATTTGAATGTGTGACTGAATATGACAGATAATCTAGAAAACTGATAATATGACAAGCAGGCAATGATAAAGCCACACCCCTTTCTGTACACCAATCAGCTGCAATATTACAGTTTTTGCCCGTTGCTTGAACACTATAGACACATGCTTAAACTAAAGTAACGTAACTTGAAGTTGTTGTTACTATACCTTAAACAAAGTGTAACCATACCTTAAACAAAAGTGCTGCTTA
>JAQMYL010000005.1:4294466-4305271 GCA_030014365.1 Clarias pachynema | reverse complement strand
TTCTTTGTGCTGGTATTAATAAACACTGTTCTTTCTGAGCCCGCCTGCATCTGTGTCTGTTTCACTAGAGAGCACAAACGTGACACTTGTTTCCTTTCTTCCTTTCCTCCTTATTTCCTTCTGTTTTTTTTTCTTACTTTACTTTACTAAAACAACTGATAATCCTTCGAGCATAACTGACATCTACTGCAGGTGTATGATAGAACAAGCTATAACTTGAGTCATTTAGATAACAATTAATTATATGTTTAAACTAAAAAAAAAAGCATCTAGTTCTAAAGAAGTAGTTTGTCATGGGAACATTGTTAACTGTTTGTAGCAGTGTTTATTAATTTAGATTTATCTATTAACAGATTAATCTTTTTTTTATTAACTACTGTTGATTTCATTCAATCTCTCCATTTATAGTTGCCATATTTTTAATTTATGGAAAAGTCACAGATTAATGATGATTTTTAATCATGTGTGTCTGTACAACCCTGTTTGTACTAACAGTGAAGACGAACAAGGCTGATATGAAGATGTACTTACTGGACTCACTTGCATTTGTCCGAAATATATCGAGAATATACTTCAAGAGCTCCAACAGATTAGTAGAGAAAAAACTGCTCCATATACCTTTGCACACACGCACACACACAGTTAAATTATTTATTTATTAATTCAGTATTAGTTAGACAGTATACATGTAATATGGCTAATGGATACTTTGAAGCAGAGACTTCAGAAAACACAGCACTGACCCAGGAGGAAGGGAATGCGCGTTTCTGGAAGCTTCTTAACCACATGACCCTCGTAGAACTCACTCCCAAAATCTTCCGCAGAGACAAATGCTGGATCATTAAAGAATCCCACCTCAAATGGAGTAAACTCACACCAATCTAAAATTAACAAAATAAAAGAGAAAATACAAAATAAACAATCGTACTACCCTTGATTTTAAATGCACTCAAAGCAGAGTGTAACAAATGACACCAGTGTTCAGATCACAGAAGGCTGAACTATAACGTGAAAGGTTAATGTACAGTCTTTACCATGGTCAGCTGAGTTACTATTGTCCATCACTGCTGTGTAGATCGGGAGTGGGTTCTGGCCCTCAGAGACTGCCATCTTCTGGTCAGAGAGTGTCTTTGTATGTTTCTGAATCAGAAATTTATTTTTTTTATGTTTTTTTTGTATTTAAGTTAATAAATTCACATAAATGTCTCCTGAACATGGCTAAACAAGTAATTAATTTTTCTTCAGCTAGCAAAAATTATATTGTTTAAGACCTAACATAAGTGTCTGAGAAGCATTGGATGCTTAGATAAGAATGTATTTATTTGCCTGACATGCTTGTGTAAACCATCTTAACAGTAAGAATATAAAATGAGTTTTGTAGGCAATTCTTTGCTTAAGCTAATTATATTAATTAAATTAAATTAAATTTTATTTAATCACTGGAAAAAAAATCTTACCATATTCTTATAAACTTGTTACCCTAATATGTGCTTTATACTGAGCAGACTGCACTGATATTCACTACCAGTCAAAAGTTTGGACACATCTAATTCCTTAGTCTTTCGTTATTTTAATTCTTTCTACATTGTAAAAGAATGCTGAAGGTGTCCAAAATATTCATTAATCTCCTCCTCAGTTGATATTGAGATGTATCTGCTACTTCTGCTCTGTAAAGTGATCATAACAGCTCGAATCTGAGGTGCTGTCAATTGGTGATTTCTGAGGCTGATGCTTGATGGGTTTTGCAAAAGCATTTGACAAACCTGTTTCCAAAGAACTGTTCCAGAACAGCTGACCTTCATGTCTTAAAATAAAAACTGACTGCTGTTGTTGTTGTTGTTATGTAATTACCTAATGCCATATGTGTTATTATAGTTTTGAAATCGCCAGCATATTTTTTAAATCTCTATTATTGTTGTAGAATAGAGAAAATAAATCACAAAACAAAAAACACTGAATTCTGTGTGTCCAAAAGTTGCCACTTGAGTAGCATTTTCGACTATTGCACAAATAACTATGTAAAATAACTTTTACTATGTGCTGAATGCAGATTTGAAAGGCAAAATCAGGGAAATCTAAGTAAGAGAATATAATTCCAAATACCTGTCACTAGGCTGAATAAGAAAAGAAGAGGTCATACACAGTCTTAATCCAAATGAGAGAATTTTGATCCTAATAGAACAGCAAAGATAAAAGTCTGTAGAGCCAAACAAACAATTCAAGATGAATCCAACTGGCTTGTGATTGAATAATTTAGATTGAATCTGAAACTGAAATGTTTGTCACTCTGTTTAAGTACTTTTAGTACACCAAATACAGTATTTGTATTTAACAATTAAGTCTAAAGTCTTATATAAGCTTAACAGGTTAAACCTGTCTTCAATGAAATGCTCATTTAGAGTTTATTAAAGATGTTATAAAAGCTGTTTTGACTGTAAGTGAATTTCTGTGGAACCAGACCTTTCCAAAGATAAGTTGTTCTACAACGAGTCCCCAGAAATCGACTATTGTGACTGGGTAGCCTTCTTTCTCTCTCTTGTACAGCTCATTGAGATAATATATTAGTTTCAAAAAGACAAGACGGAGTATGTTTTTAGACAGCTCTTTTTTCTTTGATTCTATCTCCTTGTCTAGGTTTTCCTTTGACCAAGAGTCATCTGAGTAGAGACTAGCAAACGTCCTAAAGCAGAGGAAGAGAAAGACAAAAGGAAGCATCAGATTACTTTTGTAATGTACTTGAAACACAACATAAAATCCAGAAACAGGTGGAGCCAGAAACTGCAGTCATGTAGGTGATGACATCGAGCAGGCCAAGGCTCTGCAGTCCTTTCAGAGAACCATATGTGCCTATCATGGCCCTGGAGCCACCTCCTGAACACACCACAGCCACTGTTGGCACCTAAACAGGCCCGCCCAAACACGCATAAACACACATACACACACACAAAATGCACCTTTATTTGGTAGGAAATGCAACCAATACAATACAGGGTCATTGGGGGCCAGGGCCCGTATTTACTAATCTTTCATAGGAATTGAGCTCAAAGTTAATTTAGTACTAAAAATATTTCTACCTCAGAGTAGGACATAAAAATTATTTATGGAGCTTCCTATGCTTACTTTTACTACTTACAACAATTTTATAAAAAGTGGAAAAATAAAGAAATAAAAACAGTTAATAAAAACAGTTGGGTACTAAAAAATTTTCTTTCATTTTTGTGAAGCTGCTTTGAGACAATGACCATTGTTAAAAGCGCTATATAAATAAAATTGAATTGAATTGAATACAATGTAAATGTAAAATATACAGTAATTGTATATAAAATATATATTAAATATATAATTGATTATTGATGCTCGGGACGAATAATTAAATGTGTGTATTCATATAAATTCAATTTATTTCGTTTTTAGTTAGGGGTGTGGTGGTGCTGAATGTGGACATGGTAAAGAGATAATTACATTTGCAAGGCACGCTAGATATTTGACTTGTACCTTGGAGGGATCCAATGGAATATCAAGTTCAAGAACTTTCTGCAGTGCACTAGCAACCACCTCTTTCCTCTTCAAAAGAAATGCCTCTTCCTCTGGAGGTATGTTAAAACCTTGACGTACCTTCACGTCCTTCTCAGAGCTACACACACACACATACACACACACACACACACACACACACACACACACACACACACACACACACACACAATTAAAGTCATAATAATGAAATATTTAAAAGGTTAAAGCAGTAATAGGTTTTCCAAGCAAGAATGAATAAATGAGGGGTTGTTATTAAGACATTACACCATTATTTATTAATGAATGAGTCTAATATAGACTATTTGTCTAGTCCTGTACGGACAAATATTTGTTTAGCAATACCTGTCCAGTCCACTACCAAAACACTTGTTGTCGCTGTCCTGTGGAGTAAAACAAAAGAAATTTCAGCTCATACATAATCCTATAATAAATAAAATGTACTTAGACGAGATGATGCCATAATCATTTAAAAATAATAATGACTTTGTTAAAGAAGAAATGCAATACTGAAACTGTTTAATTAGCAGGATAAGTCAAATAAATAATTGTGTTTTTAATTAAGATTTTATTCAATGTATTCAAAAATGGAATGTCAAAAATCAATGTTAAAAATCATAAGTTTTCTAACTTCTACCACAGGAAGATAGAGTGTAAATTCACTTGGCAATAGAAAAATCCTTACAGCAACTACTGCAGGGCTGGAGGCTATATCATCCTTTGACTATCCTCATACAAAATAGATTAGTCAGGTAAACAACCCAAAAATAAAGTTAAACTTGGATTTGCGATAAGATTTCTCATAAATTAAGGCATAAAACTGATTACCATTTTCAGAAGACTTGATGAGACTCTTAGCTACAGTGAAATATTTGTAAGTTATTGACATCCCGTAAGTTATCAAAAGACACAGTTTGATTTCAATGCCCCTCGTGGGTAATAACACACATTAAACAAAGAATTAAAATGTTTACATTTTAGCACTGAATCTTAATCTGTCTGTCATGAACCAGATGGATCAGTCAAGACACGCTAGATTTGACTTGTACCTCGGAGGGCTCCAATGGAAAATCAAGGTCAAGACTTTCCTGCAGTACACTAGCAGCCACCTCTTTCCACTCCAAAAGAAATGCCTCCTCCTCCTCTGGAGGTATGTTAAAACCTCGATGTACCTTCATGTCCTTCTCAGAGCTACACACACACACACACACACACACAGACACACACACACACACACACACACACACACACCCACACACACACACACACCCACACACACACACACACACCCACACACACACACGCAATTAAACTCATAATAATGAAATATTTAAAAGGTTAAAGCATTAATAAGTTTTCCAAACAAGAATGAATACATGAGGCAATCTGGGGTTGTTATTAAGACATTACACCATTATTTATTAATGAATGAGTCTAGTATAGACTATTTGTCTAGTCCTGTACAGACAAATATTTGTTTAGCAATACCTGTCCGCTCTGTTTAAATGTAATTCCTCGCCGTCCTGTGGAGTAAAACAAAACAATTTCAGCTCATACATAATCCTATAATAAATAAAATGTACTTAGACGAGATGATGCCATAATCATATAAAAATAATAATGACTTTGTTAAAGAAGAAATGCAATACTGAAACTGTTTAATTAGCACGATAAGTCAAATAAATAATTGTGTTTTTGATTAAGATTTTATTCAATGTATTCAAAAATGGAATGTCAAAAATCTATGTTAAAATAGATAGATGTCACAATAACTTCACATAACTATCCTCATACAAAATAGATTAGTCAGGTAAACACCAAAAAGATAAAGTTAAACTTGGATTTGCGATTAAATTTCTCATAAATGAAGGCATAAAACTGATTACCATTTACAGAAGACTTGATGAGACTCTACAGTGAAATATTTGTAAGTTATTGACATCCCGTAAGTTATCAAAAGACCCGGTTTGATTTCAATGTCCCTCGTGGGTAATAACACACATTAAACAAATAATTCAAATGTTTACATTTTAGCACTGGATCTTAATCTGTCTGTCATGAACCAGATGGATCAGTTTGACACATTGATGTCATAACTCCATTTTAATCCACTCCATGCTTTTTCTTTGTTCTCTGAACCAATTCCCTCTGCATGATCTGATTCACCTGAAACCAGGTGTATAGGACCTGGTTATAAATGAATGCAGAGTATTTCAGTCTCTGCTGGAGTATCTCCCTAGTGTGCCTCTAGCCACATTTCCTGCATATTTTCTTGAGCGATTTCTCTTTGTTTACATTTACAGCATTTTGCAGACACCCTTATCCAGAGCAACATACTGTACAATTATATCTCTACATCAGATAAAAATGTAAGTCACTCTGAATAAGGATGTCTGCCAAATGCCATAAATGTAAATGTAAGGAATGTAAGAGCAAGAAGTGATGCACTCATCATGCCACTGTACAAACCTCTGGTTTAAGTTACACAGCAACTCAACAGAATGTACTGAATGTGACTGTAATGACAAGGGTATCACATCAATGGGGTTTTCCTTCCCTAATAGCATACAGTACTGTAGGTACAGTAGTCAACCAGAATGCCTATTATCACTGTGCTCACTGCCGTCACAAATTGACAGCAGCCAAAATAAATCACTTACATTATTCGTGAGCCATGTGGTGCAAAGTGACATTTTCTGTTGCCGCAGTTTTTAAATGTAATTAGAGCTTAAGTCATAAAAACTTAATAACAATATGTTGTATTAAAGAAATACAGTGATGGTAATTTCCACATCCGAGTACTTTATACAACAAACGTGAAAAATCAGAACCAGAGCTATTGACATTTACTGTACAATAATAAGTAAAAAAAAACAAACAAACAAACAAACAAAAAAACAATGGTTAAATTTTTAGA
The DNA here is from genome assembly GCA_030014365.1 of Clarias pachynema. Lineage (NCBI taxonomy): Eukaryota > Metazoa > Chordata > Actinopteri > Siluriformes > Clariidae > Clarias > Clarias pachynema. The sequence continues at coordinate 4,298,820 of JAQMYL010000005.1, read as the reverse complement.
CAGACGATCAAGTTCACTAGCTAACAATTTTATTTGTACAAATTTATTTATCTCTGTTTGGATCTGTTTATTGTTATTATTTTAGTTAAGTTAAGTTACATTTAAAGACATCAAACTTTAAATATATAAATAATTGAAAACTTTCAGAATAGAAAATTAGAATAACTCAAAAAATAATTTGTTTTCCATTTGTGTAAATGTTTCATATTATTATTTTTTTTTATTTTATAATATTTATGCAGTATAATCAGGGCCTCTTGATTAATTATTAATTCTCAGTTGTTGTTGTTTTTGTGTTACTGTGTGTGCTTTACAATGTTAGATAACATTCAAATGCAAATAATTCACCCATCCCCACTCTGGGGTCCGAGGCCTTTCTGAAGACCTGCAGTGTTTAAATTTGTGTAAATTTAAAATCTTTACCAAATTTTTACTTATTTACAAACTGTAGAGCACAAAATAGGCTTTCATAATGTGACTGATGTAAATATGTTAAATTCATGTGCCACTTTGAAATTTATGTCAAAGAAAATACAATTTTCAAACTATAGCAGAAAATCTGTGAAAATGGAGAATAAACAAACCTTACAAATTATTTTGAACACAGAACTGAGTTAATGAAAGTCCTGTGTTCATAGCAAAACAACTAAATTGTAACACTCAGAAAGACCTTTTATTTGGGTTAAAGTGACTAATGTGCCTAACTTTTTTCAGCAGAGCCTCTGTTTCACCAAATAATCCACAACTTCATGAATATATAAAACCTACTAACACCTGGCTATTGATATCTCAGCTGTTCACACGTATACACTCAGGTTTCTCATACATCAGCGCGGGCCCTCATGTCACAAAAAGCAGCGCTTATTACGCAAGTATATATTTGTGTTTTCTTGCATTTCTGCAGTACAATTATTGATGTTAGATAGATTTTATTATTTTATTATATTATTTTATTATTACAGACATTTAAACAATTTATTCATACAGATGTACTGGTTTTACATGGAAATTTACAGGGTTGTCACTGAACAATATACCCTGACAAACAGCAGTTAAGATAAGAACAGTGGCAGCTGGCACAGCTACAAATAGATGCAGAATAATTTTTTATAATCTAAATACAAATATTTAACACATGGCACCGCAAATCATCATGGACTGTGGAAACTTCACACTGCACTTTAAGAAACTTAGATTATGTGCCTCTCGACTCTTACAGACTCTGGGAACTTGATTTCCAAATTAAATGCAAATTTTACTTTTATCTGAAAAAAGTACTTTGAACCTTTGAGCAATTGCCCAGTTATTTTCTTTCTAGAATAGGAGTAGCTTGATACTTGGAGTGCAACAGTACATACAGCTAATTTCCTAAAGATGTCTGTGCATGGTGACACACTGACTCCTCACGCTACTCCTTGGCAAGCTCTCCAAACGTATTGAATTGGCTTTGCTTGACAATCTTCTTAAGGCTGCAGTCACCCTGTTGCTTGTGCCCCTTTCTTCTATTCTATTCCTTCCAGTCATGAATTTTCATCATTTGCTTGAATACAGCTCTCTGTGAACACCCACTGATAACGTTTTGATGATAATTTTTGGACTGTCAAGTCAGAAGTCATCCCCATGATTGTGGGTCCGTGTTGTGAACAAGACTGAGAGATTTATACTGTATGAGTACTGTAGTAATTTACTTAAATGAAATATTCAAATATTTTGAGATACTGGATTTTTTATTTTCATGAGCCATAGCCATTAAAAGTCAAATATTTTACTTTATGGATAATACATTTAGAACATTTAGAATATGAGTTTTACTTTTTAAATTCTTGCCACTAAAACAACAGGGTTACACTCCAGTGACCTAACTGTGTGTAAAAACCTTGCCATTTCTGGCTCTTTGTGGATATAGTTATAAATCTAACAATCATCTGTTGTTTAAAACATCTAACTTTAAGTGAATTTTAACCCGCTGGAGTTGTTTTGAGAAAAAACGTAATCTTCATCCAATCTACTTTTACCATTTCTCATCTGTGATTCACTCTCTGATTACTGAACAGGGAGTGTATTAGACTGATGACAAAGGAAGTACAACTTAGCGTAAAAAAGGCGTAAGAGACCTTAAATTATTATTCTTTTTTTTTTATTAATAAGTTAGGCAGAGAGTTCTGCTGAACAGAAAGACAGGCAGACATTTACATCGGCTTCAGCCTGAAATAGTAATATCAAGGATTACCTTCCAGGTGATCAGCTTATTTTTTCCCTTTAACTTTTTAACTATTTCTAAAACCGCTTTTACAATCAACAACAGGTACTTATGCTAGTATGTATATAATTCAGTGTTTTGAATATATTTTCATTCAGAAAGTTGTTAGAAAATGTCAGAAGTACTTTCGTTTTTAAATATCACACAGGGAATGATGCAACACAGTTCCAGTGTGTTCTTTAAATTCTATATTAGGCAATTTTCACAAATGGCAGAGGCCATTGATAAAGTAACAGCAAAACAAACAGCATGGTATCTGGTTTTAAATGACTGCTTAAATAAAAGAAAACCAAACCAAATCTCTAATAAATATATGTTTTAAGCATGTATACATTTTAGCTTGTAGCCAATAGATAAATATCTATTTATAGTACCTTAAGTAATCCATAACGTCAACATTACAATTGTTCAATAAATTAAAATGAATTGAAACAATGGTACCTGCATTTGGAGCTGTCGCAAAGTATAACTTGGCTGAAGAGAAAGATGAGACAAGGAAACCCTGAAAAATCAGATGGAATGTGACAGAGAATCTAAAGAACTGCTTGTTTTATAATTTTCTGATATGTCATATGACAAGCAGGCCTTTTACTGTACACCAATCAGCTGTGATATTAAAACCACCTGCACCACTCCCTACCAGAGAATACTATTTGCATGAAGGAGTGTACTTTATCAGCAACAATGTTTAGGCAGGGGGTACATGTAAAAACAACATGAATGAATGGCAAAACCTAAGATTTCTCAGCTGAATATTGCCCACTGCATCACACTGCCTACACCAGCTTACTTTCTAGACCATCCTGGTGCATTCTATTCCCCAGTGCATGAGAAAATGTAATCCATCAAACCAGCACATCTTAGTTTCATGGTCCAGTTCCAATGCTCACATGCACATTGTAGGTACTTTCGATGGAGGACTGTGGTCAGCATGGGCACTCTGGCTGGTGTCCAGCTTCATAACCAAATACACAGCAGGTTGAAATCAGTTCTAACATCTTTCATTACCAGCAGTACTTTTTTTTTTTTTTTTTTTTTTTTTTTTAAAATTTTTGTTACAGTAGCTCTTCAAGAAGATCCAGCCAAGGCATAGTCTTTTCACTTGCTGCCTAATATATCAGATCCCTTTACAGTTGCCATTGTGATGAGATAATCAATGTAATTCACTTCACCAGCTAGTGGTTTTAATGTTATAGCTGACTGGTGTATGTAAGTTATACTGTATATACTGCTTTTTGACACTCTGATGACAACTTCTTCAGTTCTTATTCTTAATGCTTTAATTCTTATTAAAATAAAATAAAAAATAAAAGATCTAAAGTATTAAGATTTAAATAAATTAAAGCAGACTGGAAAAGTTTAAATGTTGAAATCAGATATGAACATTTTAAGTTAAAATATAGTAGACATAGAAAAAATGAATGGACCAATAGCTATCCTACACTCAGTAGAAAAAAACAATATGGAAAAGTAACAGAGAAAGAAAGAGGAAAAATGTTCCATAGGGGAAGGGTGAATGTAGTAGTAACTACAAAAGTAAGAAATTAAACATTTACAGCTTTTATCAGTTACTTTAGATAATTTGTCCCTGTATTCATTAGTGATGGGAGGTTTGAATCATTTTAGTGACTCTGTTCTTTGAATCTCGTTCATCAAAATGAATGAATCATTTTTAAGTCATTTAGCTAATTTTGTTCTTTTGATCAGAAATAAAAATAAAATCTTACAACTTCAATAAACAGACCACCAATATGTCTACAGTATTGGCTATAGTTCCATTAATGAAAATATTACAATACAGCTAAGGACATATTATGGATAAACAGAATAAGCAGCTCACCTGTCATTGTAAGGAACCACCACTAGAGGTCACTGTTTAGTTTGTGTAGTTTTGGTTTGCAGACTCAGTTTCCTAGAAGGCACCTCGGTCAGGTGATGCGGATGCTTAATAATAATAATAATAATAATAATAATAATAATAAGTTTATTTTATATAGCGCCTTTCAAGAGACTCAAGGGCCGCTTTACAATAACAAAAATGTTTACACATAGAAAGAGACATCTGAAAGACAACAAAACAAAATACAGATAAAC
>JAQMYL010000005.1:4215923-4230410 GCA_030014365.1 Clarias pachynema | reverse complement strand
TAACAGTCATGGCCTTTTCTGTAAACACTTTCTCTGTGCTCCTGAAACATACTGATGATGATGATGATGATGATGATATATTGTGTAGGATAGATGCATCTTAATGCATTTCTACACTGAGAAATGTATAAGAAAATAAAAACAGAGAAAAGATGCACCAAGGAAAGAAATCACACACTGAGAGAGAGAGAGAGAGAGAGAGAGAGAGAGAGAGAGAGAGAGAGAGAGAGAGAGTGATTAGTCGCCAATTGAAGACAATTCAATTTAAGTTGAAGGGAATAATCAGAGTGTTTTTATTCATGGGATGGTCATGATTTTTCTGCCTCCACTTCAGTGTGTTTTTTTCTAAGCTGCTGTCTATGCTGGTGCTTACCACTTATTAAGTGTGTGTGTGTGTGTGTGTATATATATATATATAATGTGTGTGTGTGTTTCAATCGAATGGCCCACTAATTCTAACTCAGACCGTGTTGAATTGAAAAAAAAAATCCTCTTGAAAACTTTCTTGTTTTAGTTTGGCTCATCCAGTGCTGGTTTAGTTGGGGTTTATTCTGGGCAAAAAAAAAGGCAAATAATGCAAATAATGCATGAAACTGTAGATGCATCTACACACACTTGCACATGTCCGCATCATCTATCTCTGTATATTCCCTACTTAGCTATCTTTAGCTATTTTGTTGTTGTTTTTTTGTTTACTTTATTATATTTTTCATATTATATAAGGTTAAATGTAAACATATTTCATTTAGATTTATGTTTACGCCTTAAATAACTATTGTAATAATTGAATATGTCTCATTTGCCATTTGAATTATTTAAAAATACATATTTTGTGCAGATTCCTCTGTAAATATTAGCTTATGTAAAAATCTTCGAAGCTTGATTAAAATGATCAGGAATTAAATGTGTTGCGATGCACAGAGCTTCAATCCATAAAATCAGGACAGAATCGAGGAACATGCATAAATAATCACGTAGCTTCTGTTGCACGTACTGTGTAACGATGATGTTTTTATATTTACAGACACAATTTAACATGTGCGTAGTCAAAGTGTAATGACTTAATGAAGTGTAAAGCTTAGAACCGATAGAGATTATATTCGTCAAAACAGATCTCACTTCCAACACATCACACACACACGCACTCAAAAGAACATACGGTTGCGTTTCCTCCATCTTGGAGCAGGACGTTTCCCGATCCAAACAGGTTCGCGTTGTTACCTGTGCCAGGATTGTTTATTTGCCGAACCCAGTTTGTGATTCGTTTGATTTTATCCCGTGTATTAAAAGCCCCGGATTGTTCTCTGTATGCAATCAGACGACACATGTTTACACAGCTGTGGGTTGCTAACTCATTAGCTGTGGATTGATTTCCAAACTGTGCGCATGTGCTAATGAGGTGAACATTAACTCAGATAATAGCACCTTATATAAGAGACACGGTAGGTACTGCGTGTCAGTAATTACTGTTTAAATTGTCCCTCACTCTCTTTTCCTCTCTCTTTATTTGCACCACAGACAATTACTGAAAGTGCCTAGCGCCAGATTTTATTTATTTTTTTCTTTCTTCCTCTACTCCACAGCCGGCTTATTAAATGTTTCTGTTCTATATTTGAAACCCTCTCACCTGCTTCCTTCTGTCTGTGGGCAGGTGAAGGTGTGGTTCCAGAACCGGCGCACAAAACAGAAGAAAGACCAGGGGAAGGATGCGGAGCTGCGTTCGGCCGCGCACTCGGAGACGGCGGCCACGTGCAGCGTCCTGCGTCTGCTGGAACAAGGCCGCTTGCTCACGCCGCCGGGTATGCCCGGCCTGCTGCCCCACTGTGCCAGCTCCTCGCTGGGCATCGCTGCTAATGGAGGATCCTCCTCCAGCAGCGGAACCAGCTCAGCTACAGCATCCAGAAGCCCTCCACTGCCCGCCATGTCCGGCTCAAGCACGCTAACCAGCGCCCACCACGGGCTCTTCAGCTTCCCCGTGCCAACGCTGCTGGGAGCCGTGGCATCGCGGATCTCCTCTGCGCCTCTGGGCATGGCCGGCTCGCTGGCCGGGAACCTGCAGGAACTGTCAGCCCGCTACCTGAGCTCCTCGGCTTTCGAGCCGTACTCGCGGACCAACGGCAAAGAGGACAAGAAAGTTTTGGAATAGTGTTGATTTTCTTTAATTCCTCTTTTTTTTTTTTTTTTTTTTGGTTTGTTTACGTTTTGTTCATTTTTTTTTTCCCACTCTGTGTTCTTTGTGTCTATCTTGCTGTGGTTGTCAGTCCTCATGTCTGTTCTTCTTGTTGTCAGAATGCACACGCGAGGCCTCTCGGAACTGTGACAAAGCAGAATTCGGACTCGCTCGCCTTTCAGACAGGAGGATTTTCCAAGCTTCTTGCACTATTTTAGGGTTTCACTGCCTGGTTGGGAATTTTTAAGGTGAAGAAGGAGCATAGAAAAAAAAAAAAAAAAAGAGTCGAAAGAAATCCTCACCAGCACAACTCATTTTTATTCCCCTCCATCTGATTCGATCATTTCACCAGCCAGACATTCAGGTTTTCTTTTTTTTTTTTTTTAATAATGCTGAACATAAATCTTATGTCTGATAGGATGCTTATTTTTACAAAGTTAATAAGTAACAACGTTTGGCTTCAATCCTAGTCAAAAACACACGTTCAGCTTTTCTCCTTGTATAACCATATTTCTATGATATATTTCTATATCATGCAGTGCCACGTTATTCAGCTCTCACTGGATTGCATCTGATATTCGTTTCATTTGTCCCAAATATTAACCTTCTAAAAAAAAAAATATATATATATATATATATATATATGATACAGTGATTTTGTTTTTCCAACACCAGCACAGTTAAACATCCTGTGAATATATTGTATGCATCAGCAAGTAACGAGTTTACAATCTGAAACTATTCAATCAGACGTTTTGTAACCCATGGCGCTGTTTAATCCTGTCGAGCCGTTAAAACTCGTCTGGTCGTCCTGTGAGTTTTAAAGAAAGAGTTTTTTTTTTTTGGTTTTGTTTTTCTGTGAGGGCTTTGTTTCCTTCCTGTGCGGTTTCCCGGAGGCCGTCTCGCTCCGTGTTTCAGTGTCTTCAGTGAATATGCAGTCTTGCTCTTTTCGCGTGTGTGATGGTACTGTAGTCCTGAGTTCCATGTTTTTTGCGTACGTGTTTTTCCAACTTGAGTTGAAATTCCCTCACAGTTGCTCCGAGGCCTTGATGAGGACGGATTTTCTGATTTTCTGGACGCTTTTGCAAAAAGAAGAAAAAAAAAAAAAAAGACACACCCTTTTGCCAGTAAAATGAAATGCCTAAACTATACAGAATGTTTTTCTAATATTTTTTTTTTCTTCCTCGAACTGGCTGGAAAATCTGCTTCTAATCGTGAAATAAAGAGCTGGAGAGACCTTAGACACGTCCTCGTCATGGTGAACGTGAAGACAGAGGAACGGAGAGAAAGGGTCGCACCCGAGCAGGCCGCTGTGCCGAGGGTGGAGAGCGGGCGAGGCGAAATTATTGTAGTATAAAAGCAAGAAAAATGAGAATTGTAACTAAAACAAATTGTTATTTTATTGTAAATTATTTCATGTCTGTAATAAATAGATTAGTCTATTTGCAAAAAAAAAAAAATGCAAGAGTGAATGTAGGGGACGGTCAGATGCTCCCCGGTGCTGTTGTTCTTGAACATGTTGACCTTTTGTGACCTGTGGTACGAGTGTGGATATATATATTATATATGATTACAAAAACAACTCCAGATGCCTTCAATCTCCTCCTTTATTTCCTTTTTGGATTTCATTCGCACTCATAAGCTGTGTTTGAGTCTCTGCAATGAAAGATTTTTTTTTTTTCTCATATCAGATTCTGTTATTATACACCGAATATTATTTGCTTTATTGCTTGTAAGGTAACAATGATTTGTCCCTGATTTGCATAGCCGTCCTTTCAATACGCAGACATGAACGTCACCTCGAACAAACCAACAAACAAACAAACAAAATAGAAGCGAGACGTGATTGTGAAATGATTCGATTTACTTTTGACTGGGGAAAAAAAAAATCATATACAATTGCGTTAGTGGGAATTAAGCTTATTACTGAATTGATGCTTTTTTTAAGCACACGAAAGGAGGTTATTTGTCAGTCTGTAAATGCCGTTCATGTCTCTATTCGTTTCCTTCGGTGTGCATTTTCATGCACAAGGTCAGCCGATGCCTTCAGTGCATCTGTGCACCCTTTATTCTTCACGCATTGTGCCTTTACAAAAAAAAAAAGATGAGGAAGACAACGACGCAAGGCCACACTGTGATCGGCGAGGGTGATAAACCGTGCTCCTCATGTGTGTGTGTGTGTGTGTGTGTGTGTTTAATTGGCCTAGGGCTGGGGGTTTGGTGATTTCTAGGCAAAAAAAAAAAGATGTCGTTAGCTGAGTGAGACAAGGGCATGATGTTGTAATCATACACTGATGTCGTTATTCTGCTCGGATGTTTTGACAGGAGAACAATAAGACGTGTGATTTACACCATGGTTGGACTTAATAAAAACAATTAGATCAGACAGAGTAGTTGTACGGGATTTGGCCGGTTCTGATTCATGTGCTTTTGGGGTTTTTCACTAAATTAGTGTGTGTGTGTGTGATTATAAAAAATCTGTATTTATTTAATTTTATTATTTACTTATTTTTGAAATATTAAAGGACCAAATAATTGGGTTTTGGTCAGTGAGGTCAAGGTTCGGTTCAGGCAAAGCGTTAATTATTTGCAATAATACAATCCGATCAAAGAAAGTAGTAACGCGTGTTATTCTTTGACCCAGCAATCTGCGTTCTACAATTTCGTTTCCTGACAAAATTTCTACTTGTGCATTTATTGTATAACTTGTATACACGCATTTAAATTGATGTGAAAGGTTTGTCCTGGTACACACTCTCGAATTTAATATTCCTGATATTAGTGAAAAGTAAGTATTGTGAAAGTATTAAAAAAAAAAAAAAAAGGACAAAGGGATCAAATTTTCCGAGGGTCAAACTCAAATCAATTTATTCCACCGTCTGTTACTGTTTATGCAGGAGAACGACATCTGCACACACAGGACACGCCAGGAGGACGCTAAACTCTTTCACAAAGCCGAGATGGAGAAAGAGACAGAAAGAAGGAGCAAAGATAAGACTGTCCTTGTGGTAAAAGATGAAAATGGTCACGTTGTGACACATATTGTATTTGTGTAAGAGATCAGCTGAAGAAAAAAATCTGTGTTTGGGGAGGGGACGGATGTGGGGTAGGAATGTAGTCTCTCTGTCTGTCTCTCTGTCTGTGTGAATGACTGGACGAGAACTTGAAGGCTGTCGGTTAAACTCCTGTTCCTGTGAAAGACCAAAAAAGAACTGCTTTAAGGACGCAGTGTGTTGAGTTTTAGTTGTGTTTACAAGTAGCACTATAGAATCACCTGCTGTATGTTTCTCAGTCAATATTTCTCTATACTGGACGTTGCTGAAGAAGAGTTTGTCCGATGGTTCGACATGGAATGTCATTGAGGCATATTAAGAATATAGTAACATTTATATGAATCCTGTCCGTGGAAAACAAAAGTAACCTGATTGATAGGACAGTCGTCTTCTTTCTAGAACTACTGTATGCACCTGATCAGATTTCTTAAAATGGAGAAATGCTGTGATTTCTTTTCTTCTTTTTTTTTATGCGATAGATTCGACATTAGCTCTCAGTTCTGTGCAGCGCTAATGATGTGTTTGTATCTTTGCACACACTATGGACATCAACTGAAGGCCTTTGTTCCTTTAGCCATGGTTCGATGTGTGTACGTGTGTGTGTATGTGTGTGTTCAAGCCTGAACCTGTCCCACACCGTTGCCGAGGCTTGGGAATCTCCCAAACAGCATAAAAACCCCCAGCTGCTGCCTCCTCCTTTTCTCAGCACTCCTCTATCTCTGTATAGACCAATTAGGCTGAAGGTCAAGCTGGATTGGGTTTGGAGGGGACAAAGGGGGTGGAGCTAATAGTGACAAGAGGGTGGGGGGAGGATGCGTGTGTATGAGACCACCAACACGTTTTTTTGCTTCGTCACATGACCAGCGCTTGAGTCCAGGCCTCGGGAAGGAGGAAGCACAGCATCCTGTCGCGGTTTTGTTCCTCTTTGTGCATCTCCAAGCGTTCCTCTTTTATGCCGGACACTAAGCGTAACGTCTGTGTATGAAGGACAGAAGAAAAGAAATGGGGTTTTGTTTCTGTTCTTTAGGAGGGGGAAAGTCTTGCCATAGGTATCTACAGCTTTTCCTTACATGTGGGAGGGGAATCGGAAACGAATCGCATAGGGTGAAGATCTACTTAGCCAGCCAACCAGAGGGCTTAGGGGGAGAAATAAACAGACAGTGAATGTATACCCACATTACATCCCTAAACACCAACTCAAATGATGTCTGAATTTCCTGAGCATCGTTTTTGTTTCTTGAATGCTCCATTTCATAAATGCTTCTTCACCCAACCATCTTCACCTTAAAATGTTCCCTCAACTCGGTACATCCTTAACGTAATTAAGAGGACCTACAGAAAACTATAAAGATTTGTGCTTAATTATTTAAAACAAATGCTATCGCTTAGTGGGTATCATTGTTGCGCTGCACCTCCAGGTTCTGGGCTCGATTTCCACCTTGAGTCTGTGTGCATGGGGGTTTGCATGTTCTCCCTGTGCTTGGTGGGTTTCCTCCGGGTACTCCGGTTTCCTCCCGCACTCCAAAGACAAGCAGATTAGGCGGATTGGCGTTCCTAAATTGCCTGTAGTGTGTGAGTATGTATGTGTATGTCATATGATGGATTGGCACCCTGGTCCAGGATGTACCCTGCCTTGTGCCCCAAGTCTCCTGGGATACTGTAGGTTTCAGGCCCCCTGCGACACTGTATACAGGATAAAGCGGAATAGACAATAATTGAGAATGAGTAAGCTATTGTTAAGTTCTACACTGGATCCTCAATGTTTCTCCTTGAAATTTCACCATTTTTTGACACCTTCGCTTGTGGCGCTTTTTGACTTGGTAGCAAAACAAAAACGCAGAACTATTTGCATCCCAGCCATGAATGTGTCAGTTTCTTGCTCTATATTTCTAGATCATATATCTAAACATCATTCAGGTACTTATTCATCGTGATCTTCAGTAAGTGCTTTCTCCTGATCAGGGTTGCAGTGGATTCAGAGCCCTGGGTGGGACACCATTCTCACAAACACCCACATTTCTGACAGTTATAAAGACTTTTCGTCTTTACAGCAGAAACTACTCTGGCGTACACCACTTAAAGGTCCTATTGGGTATAATGCTAAGGTATGTATAAGGGTAATAACTTTAAAGACAATTTAGAAACAATTTCAGCTTCTGTCTGATGTCATAATGGACAAATCTATAATCAAGGATATAGAGAAATTAGATTATACAGTGACTGTCAAATTGTACTCAGTTTAAAGTTGAAGTACCCAGCAAATCTCATCTGAAATATGAGATGAAATATGTATATTTAAGAATTAAAAGGTAAACTAAATTAAACAGGAAATTGCTGTTTGTACAAGATACAAAGACACTTCTTTTTATATAAGGTAGGGCAAGTGATGCTTATCCTTAAACTCAACACTTGGTGCTATCCGTGCTCAAACACACACACACAACTATCAATAGTGCTAACTAAACCCTGTAGCATGAGAAGGTCACCATTGAGTGATTAACTGGAAAGCTGCTTGAAATTTCTACATTTATGTAATGAATTGGATGCTGAAATGATGTTAAAGTGAAACGCTAAGAAATGAAACCAAAAATATTCAGTTGAAGTACAGAACAGAGTAAATGGCTGGATTGGAGAAGAATTCCTAGTCATTAATGAGAAATTTAAAGGGCTAAATAAAAACATAAAAGTGAATGTTATTTTTTTTGTTTTCATGTAAATGTGATTAAATAACAATGCAAGTGTTCAGTTTCAGTAATGTTCAAGTAAAGTATCCATCCATCCATTCATTATCTACTGTATACCACTTATGCTGTTTAGGGTCATGGGGGCCAAGAACCTATTCCAGGGCGCAAGGCAGGGTACTGTACACCCTGAATGAGGTTCCAGCCCAACGCAGGTCACAAATGCACACACACAAACTCAGTCATACACCACGGGCAATTTGAAAATGCCAATCAGACTGCAACGCATGACCTTAGATTGAGAGGAGAGTGGAGTACCAAGAGGAAACACACCAGGCATGGGGAGGACCATGCAATGTGACACACAGACTATAGGAGAGATTTGAACCCCCAACCTTGATGGTTTAAGGTGAACTGCAAAAAACTAAGTTTACCTAAAGTAAAGTATATAGTAAATACATGAAATAATACTTTAATAAGTTAATAAGAATAACACTCTTTTGGCAATAAAAAAGTAATCATCAAAGCTGCCGACAAATTAAAACAACAAATTTTGTAGGTGTCAATGGGATAATATTTTATATACAGACATACCGTTTCATTAGTTAAATGGTTAATTGATTTATTGGTAAATAAAAAAAATTTCATCTCAAGTCAAACTTGTGATGAAATTTCTCATAAATGGAGACGAAAAACCTATTAACATTAACAGAAGAGCACAGTACAGTGATGAGACTCTTAGTTACAATAAAACATTTGAGCGGTGCAAACGTTTTAAAAAAGGCAGTATGTTCGTGAGTGACTGGCTGAGGTTGCTCAGATCCTTAGTCATTCCTGTGAACATTCAGCAAGTGATGCTGATGCTTGAAAATTGATATATACTGTAACTTGTCGCCAGCTTGTGGAAGAGATGCATTTGTCTGTTGGAACTGTACACACATCATTCCCCACCACCACTTGCACATCACAGGAACTCGGCTGGGAGTTATTGCCAAATATATTCCCCCTTACAGTCCTGATCTAGCACTAAGCCAGTTCCAGATGTTTGCACCATTAAAGGAGTTCAAACAGGAGAAGCAGGCAGTTTGATGATGGCTCCGGCATACTGAGAAAACGCTATCCTAGGTAAGTTGGCTTCTATATTGATAGTTAGACACATTAAAACAATAACATATACTTCCCCAATAAGGCTAATAATAATAATAATAATAATAATAATAATAATAATAATAATAATATTCTACCTGTTTCTGGCCCTGAAAAACACTCAACTATGAACAATACAAAAGTGTCTTATCACACTGAAATATTGTAAATATATTTCATATGTTCTCAGTAACCTTGGTGGCTTAGTGGTTTTTATATCTAATATCTAATCGAGGCTTGTTACTCATTAGCATGAGTGATTTTCTAGTTCAAGGAATGTGTGTAGGTGTGTTTTCATTGTATACTTGCTGTACAAGTGCTGTTCAAGCCTCTTATACAACATTCAGAGGTTTTCCATGCAAAACAATACTAAGGACAGAAACTGAATTTTGACACCACATATTTGAGTTCCACATGGTATATACAGTATATATATATATATAATGTGAAATTTAGTATGTCTGTTGACTCTGGGTTGATTCTGAAATTGTCCCTAGTAATGAGTGAGTATTTAAATGATTGAATGACTGCATGTTGTGCATTTCAATAACACCTTATGATCATTAGAGCCTCAAAATAAATTTTAGGTCATAAATGCAAAGTCACCTGTAACAAATGGAATTTTACGTTTGTCCCTTAGTTAAAGCACCTGTCTAGCGTGTAATTATTTATACTATAGTCACAGAATGTGCTCATTTCTGACTGGTTTTCTAATGTTGTCTTAAATACCAGCAACATTAAATCTCAATCAACACTTTCAATAATATGTTGGACAATAAATATATAACAGCCATGTTTATTGCCCTTCCTACTATAAAACATGAATGGTCTGAATTTACTGCATTTGCTGCATGGAAACTAAATCAATTAAAGGTGACTAAAATGTTATACAACGTTATAATGGGAGTCTGACTGAAATGGGAAAATAAAAAGTTTAGACAAATATTTGGTTTTTAGCAGTTTTGAGTCAAACATGTCCAAAGTGTTAACTTTAGTGTTACATGGTAGCTGTGGCGTATTCAACATAACACATAATGCGGTGTCCTGCTGGATTTACTCTAAAATTATATTATTTATTAGTGAAAAGCACTAATAGCACACTTGAAATCTAAGTGAGTGTGAGATTTTATCTTTTACATTTTCTGATAGTAGCCTTTAACCAAAATTTCAATTTAACAAAATATGTTTAGATAAGTTACCTTACAAGTTTGGTATATTAGCTAGTTTTTTGAATCAGCTTGTTAAATTAGCTAGTTTCATATTTGATAGTACTGTGCTAATCTATCATTTAAATGCTATAAAAACGCTTAAGCTACAAGTCAAATTCTAGAGTTGTGGGCAGCTATTCCATCTGTTTTATATTATTATTATTATTATTATTATTATTATTATTATTATAAAGTATTTTTAAATATAAATAAACTTTCACTAAAGTGGACTTTTACAGTACTTCCATAATTAGACATTTAGTTCAGCAAGGTTACATTTTGATTAAGAATAATAGTTTAACAGTATTTTGTCTATGCTTAGTACAGTATTAGTATTACCTTACACATTAGTATTATCTAACAATCCTACAAAATAATATTACAAAACTTACATTTTTGCCTCGAAATCATATTACAAAACTTACATTTTACATTAAAAATCAAGCTACAACTATTATTTTGCATTTAGATCATAATACAAAAAAAATAAATAAACATTTTTTTTAAAAAACATTTTTAAAAAAACATATTTTTCCTTAGAATAATACTACAAAACCTAAATTTAACATTGGAATCATACTACAAAACATACAATTTAAATTGACATTACACAACAAACACTCCAAGAAATTGAACAACTTGAAATGTATTTAATGGACATTATTTAAATTTGTACAATAATATTTTTGGTTATTTATTTAAGCTTTTCATTTCCGAACTTTTCAACAAACAGACTGGCGCTAAATTCTTATAGGCAACTTTAGTTGATAAGTTATTAAGTTATTATGGTAGTCCTGTTTGATATACAGGACCAACCAAATAACTATTGTATAGTTATATAGTTATAACTGTATAACTATATCATAACTTTATTAATAATGGGTAATGTAAGCTACAGTACTGTAACTAAGAATTAATGAATGAATTAAGGTTTATGGACCTCACTTTGCAAACCATTGCTAAAAAATCTTTTATACCTGCAGTGTAGCTTTGGGTATGATAAGATTCTGAGAAATACAACATTGGTAATGTCACAGTTTTAATGGAAGTTTCTGTTGAACATGCAGTACATCACTTTACTTAGAGTTGACAAATAAAATGTCTAAGCTGTTTTAATAATATACCTTAATCTATTAATAATCTATACTCAGTAGCATATGGTGACTGTAATAATATTGAGCTGAATGCTTATAACATGCTATTAACCATTTATAAAATATATTATAAGTATGGCTATAACCTGTAATAGCCTGTAATTTTTATTTATTTATATATCTCATATCCTCTAGGTTTTCTATGAATTTACTTTTCTAAGGGTGGCAGAATTTTCAGAAGTGCACTGAATAACAGCTCCTATCTCTATTTCTCTTTTTTCTTCTCTCCTTCATTCATTAACTTGTCTGTAAAGAAAGCATCATCAGATCTTTAATTTAAGTTTAGATGAAATACACCTCTGTAAAAGTGCAAGGTCATTTAATAGGATCTGTCTTTCTCCTCGCTGCTTATGCTCTGCCTCGGGCTGTGTGTTTCCAGCTGGGCCGTGCAGGAGTAAAGCTGATGTATTTTAAACGAGGGCAGTGCTCCTGTGGGTGGAGGCTCTTCACTGGTATTAATCGGCTATTTTTCGCGTTCTGTCTGAAACGTTTGGATTGACTCTCGAGAGACTCAGCGAGCACAGAGACCTGCGAGCAGCACCAGCCGCTAGGCTCAGCCACTTCAAACTCTAGTGCTTTTCCTGCCACAATATTTCACACTGGAGTGTGTGTACGTGTGTGTACAATGTGTGCAATTGTGTGTGCATGTATCTGTGAGAGTAGATGTGGTGTGTATAGTGTGGGGGATTACATGTGTGTGTGTTCAGGTACAGTATGTTTTTTTGTTTAAAAGTATGAGTACAGTGTGTGGATTGTGTGCGTAGGTATCTGTGAAGGCACTGTGTGTGTATGTGTGTGTGTGTGTGTGTGTGTGTGTGTTAGTGTGTGTGTGTGATTGGAAGTGTAGAGGTCCATCCCTAAACACTTGATTGTGTGTGTGTGTGTGTGTGTGTGCGTGTGTGTGTGTGTGTGTGTGTGTGTGTGTGTGTGTGTGTGTGTGTAGCTGATAAAACGAGGCAGAAGCGTCACCTTGTGTTTGTGTGGTGTGTGTGTGTGTGTGGTGTGTGTGTGTGTGTGTGGTGTGTGTGTGTGTGTGAGACAGAGTGAGAGAGAGACAGAGAGAGAGTAAGTTTGTGTTTTGTTTGTATATTGTGTGTGTGTGTGTGTGTGTGTGTGTGTTATTTGGGGGTGTTTTTTGTAATTGAGTGTATAAATATACTTAGTGTGTACAGTATATGCATATTTAAATGTATAGTGGCACCATACTGTGTGTGTATGTGTGAGTGTGTGTGTGAGTGTGTGTGTTATTAAAGAATGTGTTTTTGTAATTGTGTGTATAAATGTAAATAGAAAATAAATATTTAAATGCATAGTGGCACCATACTACTTGGTGTGTGAGTGTGTGTGTGTGTGAGACAGAGTGAGAGAGAGCTTGTGTTTTGTGTATGCGTGTGTGTGTGTGTGTGTGTGCATGTGTGTGGTTATATTTTATTTAAGGGTCTTTTTTGTGATTGAGTGTATAATTATAAATTAGTGTGTATATGCATATTTAAATGTATAGTGGCACCATACTACAGTACGTGTGTGTGTGTGTGTGTGTGTGTGTGTGCGTGCAAGAATTTAAACTTCAGAGGCTTTGTACTGAATTCCGTCTTGTAGAGTGAGACACAAACATAGGCATTGAGGAAAGAAATGCTAATGAGTGATTGGAGTGTCATCACTCGCCTCCTCTTTACATGCCATTCACACATAAAGTGCTCGTCCAATACCACATTTCACACACACTTACAGTTTGCACGAAAGTACTCGTCGCCTGGATTACTTACTTACAAATGCTAATAAAAAAGACATATATGACCGTGTGAATCACACTTCTCATACATCTTGTCATGTCTCGTTTTTAAGGACGAGAACCTCAACCAAATTTGCCGGCTTGAAACGGCAGCCATGTAAAACATCCAGAGTCTGCGCAGCAGCAAATTGGTTTGAAGTGTTAACTGTCTGCTTGGTGAAATGTGCTCATATGCTGGATCATGGACTAGATGAGCTCTTGAGCTCGAAGCTTATGGGACCCAAAGCGGACGAGGTAGAAACGTCACCTCGTTGAGATCTTTTTGTTGCACTTTGGTTCGCATTTTCGCCAAAGCACTTTGGAGTAGCGTGAAAAATGTGTGCTCTTCATGTGGAAGTGAGAGAGGGACAGGATGATAGAGAATCGCCGAAAAAGCAGTAGCCTGAGAGAAGGGCCTGCTGGTGTAAACGAACTCGCAAGCCAATACCCTCCGCGTTTAAAAGATAACATTTCATTTTTGCCATCAAGATCAGATTATTTGCTGCAGCATCAGGAAGAATTAAGACTGAGTCTGATTTCTGTTTAAACCCTGACTGTAGGAATGGTGCAAAGTCTAGATGTGCAAAGCTTTGTGTGCCATTGAGAAGGTTCTGTTTTTTCCCTATTTTTTTCTGACATGTTGGTGTTATATCTTTCACTTGCATGTTAAAAGTTGCACTGAGGACATACAGATGGATAAAATAAAAACTGTCCTCATTTCAGGCTGCAAAGCAACAAAATGTGAATATTTTAAATGGGTGGGACGAGATTCTTTTCTATATTCGCTGTATTACTTATATTGCCGTGGGATCTAGACCATAACAGATTGTACCTCCGTAATATTATGACCATTGCTCATGAGATCTACTATACTCTAAAGTTTTAATGTTATATCACATACTGTTTTTGGGAGGAAAGTTTTTTTTTATTATACAAATGCTAATTATTTATACATTTATAGTCATAGTTCACACTGGCACGTAGTTAGATTAAAGACTGCCATATTTTTCCTCAACAACTCCAAAAAGCTATAGTACGAGAGGGTTGCTCTCAACAGATCTTCAGATAGGATGAAGAAGTGTTTTTTTTTTTGTTACATAAAATGAACTATAATTCTATTAATGGTTAGAAAGGGGGATTTGAAGATTCCCAGCAATTTCTCTCTGGGACAGTCCACTCTGAGATTGGCCAACAAATCGACATCTTTAAAAATCCGAAATTTCTTTGGGATGGATGGATGGATGGATGGATGGATGGATGGATGGATAGATAGATAGATAGATAGATAGATAGATAGATAGATA
>JAQMYL010000005.1:4200697-4215823 GCA_030014365.1 Clarias pachynema | reverse complement strand
TGGATGGATGGATAGATAGATAGATAGATAGATAGATAGATAGATAGATAGATAGATAGATAGATAGATAGATAGATCTTTATTCGAGGGGAAACTGCATTACTGCTAGCATTAAAATCAATTTGCTAGCAATTTTAATAAATTAACATTGTATAATGTTACACATTAACATGCAATAAATAATAATTGCAGAAATCACAGTACCCCAGCCACTGGATGCAGTCCTGGTCCTAAGCCCGGATAAAATAGGAGAGGTGCATCAGGAAGGGCATCTGGCGTACAAAAAAAAAACTGTGCCAAGTTGTGTACGGATGGTCCGCTCTGACGACTTCTCGATGGAAGCAGCTGAAAGACAAACAACAACAACAACAACAGAATCACAGATGATAGGTATATATATATATATATATATATATATATATATATATACAAACTCAGACAAAACAAAAATAAAAAATCTAAATTGTACAGCACAAAATAAATAAATAGGCATATGTGTCTATTCCAATCTGAAATGAAGGAAACAAAAAACATTTTTGTTCATTCATTTTATCATTAAACTATGAGTGTTTATTACTGTATGTGCTGTACTTTTTGCATGCCTGTGCAGAGCACGTGCCTACTGTATGTTGTATCCTTCCAAGAGCGCGCACGCCGGCCTTGCGTCATGACGTAAAGCGCTGCACGGCACGTGAGCGCGCCCCTTCCGCAGGGTCATATGACTTAGTGCCATTAAGTCGCCTGGGTGAAGTGAAGTGTTCGCAGCTTGTTTTTCTCGTCAGGTCGGGTGTTTTATTTTTTATTTAATCTTAAGAATGGCAACGTTAGTCGCGAATCGTCCGGTGGACCTGAACGGGCCGGAAGCTGCAGCCAGACAGCACGCACAAGCCGTGACAAGAAACTACATCTCACAGCCCCGGCTGAGTGAGTAACTTAGATTACAGTCTGCTTTAATTCTAACCTGAAGCGACTCCTGTTAAATTAAAATGAGGGAACATGGAGGCGTGATGCTTTATTATGCAGTACAGCTTGTGTTTGTTTCACTCCTTTGACTGTTTTGGTGGAAATTGTGTACAGCTAAGTGACTGACTAGCATGCTAACCGAGCTATCAGGTTAAGCCTAACTGTCACTCATCTTAACCTGCGCGAGACTTTAACCGTCACCCACAACGTGGCTTCGCTAACAAAATGTCTGGGTACAAAAAATATAAATATTTTGGCTTTGGATCTTGATTAAAGTCCACAGTGAATGTCCTTTACATAAGCTAAACAAGCTAGCATTTGAAACAACTCGATTGTAAAGGTAAATTGATCCGTTCTGGTCGTATTCCAAATTCAGCATTAAGTGCACTATGTAGTGTACGACATGTTTGATTTCGTTCCCTTTGTAGTGCACTAATACACGGAGTCAGAATGTGTTTGTACTTTAGCCTGACTGAATGTTCATTCATTAAATGCATCTGACATACTAGGTTGCTGTAAGCAACTTTTATTTTGAACAAGTTTAATTAAGGAGTGTTATACATCCAAAGGCCTGTTATAAAATGTATTTATTAAAACATAAACGTGTGGTATCTCAGAAATACTCTTCTAAGGCAGCTAGACAGATGGACGGATGGTGGTGGTGATGATCTCCATCATGTGATATAATCACGTGACTGAGTCATCAGGGGCATGATTATGAAAGTGCTGAAAGCCTTTGGCCAGATCCAGATCCCATATACAGTAGTGTGTGTGTGTGTGTGTGGGTTGACTGCAGTTAAATCTAAACAAACAGTCAATCTAGTTGTGGCGTTTACATGTTTACTGATTCACATATAATAAATCATATAAAAAAATCTATATGATTATATAACTGTTTTTTTATATGACAAGCAATGAATATTAAATATAAACTTAAACAAGAATGATTAATATAACATTTTTTTCTTTTAGTAATTAGTATGACTGCTTTTTTTTGGCCATTGTAGACCCTGTGGGAGGAGCTTAATGGAGATGGTTGAGACTCATTTAAATATGTCAAAAACCCCAATAATAGAGACCGTATTTAAAAAATCTACATTATCTATTGTACATTTAAACAAGTTCACATTTTGTCATATATTATAGCAACTTGTCAATTATCAGTTCCTTCCCCGTTTATGGAACGACGACTCAGTGATGGATATAATTATTATTGGGCACTTACTGTAATTCAATACTGCTGCTTTAAAAGGTCTTCTGAAAAGTTTTGTTGCGGTTTTTAACTTTTAAACAAGTTCTCTGCGTTTGCTCAGTGTTTGTGAACGTGTATAGTAATATTTTAGCTGTTTTGTAGAGCTTTCCACCAAGAGACCAATTAAATTTAAGATGTTGTTAATTACAGGTTTTTAAGGTTTGGTTTAAACTAGTGCTGCACAGTTAAATGCATAAAAATCTAAATCACTCTATGGATCTGTGCAATTGTTGAATCGCAAAAGGCTGCAATTTATTACAGGTAGTATTACATATAATATTACATACTGTATAGTCAGGGATTTATGTAGAGTTTGTCAGTAGTTTAATTATATAATATATATATATATATATATAATGTATAAAAAATTTTATATATATATATATATATATAAATTTTAATCAAATTATTTTTATGAACTCCTGTGCACATAGATGCATGTCCTTTTGCTTCAGTGTACTTTTATTCTAAATAAAACTTTACAGATTTTTTTCACTGTTTTGTCTTCTTCCCTTTGACATTATGCTGCTAATTTGAAGTCATGTCACTCCTGTTTGGTAGATTCTTGTCCTTCCCCAGATGCCTCACGTCACAGAGGGATGTGAAAGTCCAGACTGCACTGATGGTCAATTTACGATCTCAGCTGAACCTTGTACCTGGTAGTAATCTATGTAACACCATCAGCTATAACTTGATTGATTGATTGACACCAGGTTTACACAGAAGATGCACTGCCAGTCATGCTGTATTTAATTGGCTTTAAATTAAGGGACATCAGAAATCGGTTTAAGGATTGAGCACTGTTGTAATCACTGTGATTTTGCACTCGTGTCCTCCAGTACTTGTTAGGGCAAACCCATCAGCCCCTGTCTACAGTGGTGTTATAATTGCATTATGAGGAACCAGATCCAGTAGTGTTGTGCAAATGTATTGCAAAATACTGGATTTTCTTCGTGTGGTGGAAGATTTTAAAGAATGTTCTTTTTGACTTTTACATCCTCAAAATGAGACCTGGCAAACAGTTTTTTATATTATATTTTTGTGCTAAACTTTTTAGAAGAAATTGTATTTAATTAACTTAAAGGTGCAATAGGTAGTGCATTTTTCTTTTAACTTGCTCATAACCACTTTCAAGTTACTCAGACACTTACTGTATGTGTTGCGTTCATGGTGCCTTGTTAAGTGCTAATTTGGACTTTTTAGTCACGTTTTGGCATTACGAAATGTCGGAGGAAAAGGAATGTGGACTCCTCCACGAAAGTGTCTTTTTAAAAGTCTGTAAAAAGTTTGTTAAAGTTACAGTTACAGAGTTACTGAGTGGTTATTGGTACTGTACCCCCATTCCTCCGGACCTTTTAATGATTTTATTAATTAATTTATTTATTTATAAAGCCCAAAAAACATCTGTACTCTTCAATTATATATGCACATACATTTATCACTATAATAATTATTATTTTTTGCTTAAAGACAGATCACATCAGTACCTTCATCTTTTGAACAGCGGCAGATAAAAATAGCCTCTGTCCACGATATCCAAAAAATATTAAATCATGCCTCATATTGCACTTTAACTTAATAACTAAGTAATTAATATTTTATTTTAGGAATTGATTTAAACATTAGACATCTTAAATGTTTTTTCATTTAAAATGATGAGCAAAAGTTGTTTGCTTTAATAATTCTATCAGTAATAAATCTCTCTCATATCTCATCTTCCATACCGCTTATTTCTTCCTCTGTCCTACTTAGTGTGCTTCAACTCGCCAGGAAACAGATTGGAGTAAATCCTAGCAACAAGCTAGCCTACGGTCGATTTAAAAACTAGCATTAGTAACGAACTAGCCAGATAATAATGTTGATAATTACTCATCAATGAATATATTCAGTGTTACAGACTAAACCAAGTGCTGTATCTGTGTAGTAACTGATCTAAACTAAGACTCCTATGAGCTAATATAAAAGTAGAAATTTAAGGAGACTTTACATCGTTCATGGTGTGAGCAGTCGTGTTGGTTTTTATATCCTTGTGTAAACTAGGAAGTAACTGAAAGGTTTACCCCAAGTTGACAAGTTTACAATCACTAGACACCAATGTAGCACTGCCTTGATTGCAGCAGGAAATCGCTGAAATAACCTAAATTGCTAATTGCATCGTCTGCCTCATTAATTTAAACCTAAAACATGCTTTCTCTCAAACGACAAGGTAGTGTGCTTTTTTTTTTTTTTTTTTTTTTTTTTTTCTCCTTTTTTTTTTCAGGACCAAAAAAAAAAAGCTTGGGCTAAAAGCCTCTTAGTAAACCGTGAAAGAAATGACTTAATGGAAGATCTGAGTCCGAAAGCCAAAGCAGAAAGCGAGAAAGAAACCGCATAGAGACAACAGCCCACACCCGCTCAAGATGCCACCCCCCCCTCCCTCCTCCCCAAAAAGAAGGACTGAAATAGGCGCTCTAATGTAGGCACGCTAGCTAGCAGCTCCATTTTCTTCATCATCAGCGAGCAAAGGCTGAGTGCACACTGATAGCAGCCTGTGATTGAAGGCGATGATGAATGATAGGCATGCAAACATGTCATGTGAGGCTGAGAAACCAGGACCATCGTCACCAGACATGGGTATTTTGGGCAAAATACACTTTTTCAGACATGTTTGGAACAGAAATTGCTCATAGAGATGAAATAATCACACTTGTATAGCCTAAAACATTTGCTAATGATCATCTTTAACTGTCCTATTTTCTGCCAGATCAGAAATGTGCGGGTGTATAATATCATGTCCTGATTGACAGCAGCGTCTTCCTGGCAATAATAATAAAAAAAATACTTGTTAGCAAAACTAATACTAGTAAATTGTGTAGAGTAGGAATGTCACAGCACTTTGTCCATCTTTCTTGTTTGTATTGTTTCATAGTGTTTTGATGCATTTTATATGGATCTCTCCATATAAACATGAAATAAGACTGTTCTGCCCTAACAGAATAACCTGCATTAAGCCTTGAGTCGGAATAAACTTTTAACAAGTTTTGTTTCTGTACCAACATTTTTTTATTTCCCCCTCCCCCCAATGGATTTGTCGCTTAGCCCTAATAATCTGGTCCCTGCTTGAGCATGGTTTTGCCATGCATGCAGTATGTAGTTTAGTTTTCCAGTCTCTTCGCCATCTCGGAAGCTTTGCCATTTTTACACATTTGACTTTCCTGAAATTGATTCACATAGCATGAACCCTTGGGCGACTAGTTGCATGTACAGCAGTGCGAGCCCAGGAGGAAATGCACAACAGATACCTGAATCCAGTTTACCTTTGATTTGTTTGTGTGGAAGGACGAGTGGACAATAAAAAAAACTCTTAACAAATATTTCCTTTTTTTTTTCTTTCTGTAAAACACTTTGGAGTTTGGAGATGAGATCTGCTTCAACAGAGAGTGATTCAAGTCATGTGATGTGAAAGGGTCATCAATTCCAAATTAAAACATGAAAGTGGCTTGGGTCAATTGGGAAGGTTTTATTTGGGTGGGATGGGGGTGGCAGGTTGTTGGACAGCATTGTATCTTGTGCATTGTGCTTGTATCTGTGTTTGGATTCAAACCTGAAATGAGGAAGGGCTAAATGAAAAGTTTATTTATTTATTTATTTAAAGTAATGTATGAACCATGTCACAAGAAATATTGGACATTGGAAATGTCAGAATGGTCTGTGAATTGTGTGACCTGACAGCTCCTTAACCCTAGTTACATCATTCTAGTTCATAACTGGACTCAACTACTAATGTGCATAAGACCCCAGATCCTGCTCTGTATTATTATTATTATTATAACTATTATTTAAGCCTGCCTGTGATATCTGCAACTCATTTTGATCTGAAAACAAACTAGTAGCGTAAGCACAGCATTACAGTGTGTGGATTATTCGCCGGTGGTTTGTAGGCTTTGTAGATGATTCCTTTCTCTTCTTAATAAATCCTAGAGTCCAAAAATACGCTGAAATCCTTTTCCAGTGTTAACGTGTGATTACTGAGGTACTTGTAAAAACCTCATACAGTGGTGGAGCAAATCCGCATAAAAAGGGTGACCTTCAGCCCTGCACGCTAAACTACCAAATAATATTCTTAGGGTCATAACTTCAGTAGGCAAAGGGTTGTAGTCCTAAAACAGAGGTATCAATGTCGCTGTTAACAGGTGAGAAATCATAGCAGTATTTGACAGTTTTTAGCAGTCCGAGAGGTATTTTGTGCAAGTTCAGTTGTCATGTAAGTGAAGGTTTGGCATGAGTTTGCAGAGTCATAGGTGGTCACGTTGATGAAGGTGATTCCGTTGTAATCACCATTATATCGTAAGTACTTCAGAATATTTCGTAGCTAATTCGCAGATGAGTGAGGCGTGTTAAAACCGGGACAATTCCACACATTTTTACGAGCATATTGGGAATGTAGGAATGTCCTGAGTCCGGGACCTCGATCAGGGTATTCTGTCCTTGTCCTGATGTTTTTTCAATATCTTAATTTTTTAATTAAATTTCGCATGTCGAGCGTTTTGGTGGTGTGACGAGATGAGCTGATCTATTCTCTCACTTGTGCCAAGTCAGATGTCTTCCACTATGAAAAGAGACAAACAAATAAAGTGAACACAATACTCATCTGTCTTTTGATAGCTAAAGCCATTTTTTTTATCTTAATCATGTCATTTGCAACAAAGGCAATTAACCCAGACTGTCTCTGCTCTTTGTTTTAGCTTTGAATAGACTTCTAAATGAAATGAAAAGACATTCAGTACGGTAATGGTATTTCTGCGAAGAAACAATTACCCATAATGACACAGTTATAAACAAATCTTTCAGATGTCA
Organism: Clarias pachynema; assembly: GCA_030014365.1. Lineage (NCBI taxonomy): Eukaryota > Metazoa > Chordata > Actinopteri > Siluriformes > Clariidae > Clarias > Clarias pachynema. The sequence continues at coordinate 4,208,772 of JAQMYL010000005.1, read as the reverse complement.
CAGCCCACTTTATTTTGCCCACAGTTTCCTGTTTCTAATCCTTTTGTCCGCTTGTAATTAATCAATTGTCACGACGGTGAAAGAGAAAGCCCCCGGTGGGCGTTTGACTTCGTCTTGCCATCAAAGAACATGAAATGAATTGAAAGAAGAGTATAGAATAGTTGACTTTCAAAAATAGTATCCGAGTCTCTAAATTATGTACCACTTAGGCTAAGGGGGGGGAAAACAAGCCCATTATCTTAAGCACAAAGCATTATGACACAAGGCTTTTTGCACATTCAAGGTTCTTGACTTGAAACATTTATTATTTTTTTCTTTCAGTTACCAAAGTTTTTAATAGTTGTTTAATAATTTAAGTTCATACAGCATGTATAATATTTATAGTATCTCCATCAAGGCGGCTGGCTCATATGTAGATGTATGGGGTAATGTAAGTCCAGCTTCGACGAACACAGTGAAATGATATAATGGCAGTACAGTGTGTGATACACGATTCATCATATGATGACATGCAGCAGGTACAGTGAAGAGTGATGAAAGATTTTTCTAGGCATAATGCAGTTTTGCGCTGTTATCAGTGACCTGTAGGGTCACATAATTAATAAATTGTGTTAGAATCAAGCCAGTCAAAAATTTGGATGCCTCTTCTGATTTCATGTTCTTTTCTGGTGATTTTTCTTTCTACACTGCTGAAGGCGTTTATCCAAAATATGCATTAATCTCTTCTGAACAGTTGATATTGAGATATACTGTATCTGCTACGTACGCTCTGTAAATCCTTTCTAATCTGAGGTGCTGTTTGTTAATTTGTGGTTTCTGAGGCTGGTGACTCTAAATGAACTTCTCTGCAGCAGAGGTCAGTTTTGGTCTTGCTTTCCTGGGATGGTCTTCATGAGAGATAGTTTCATCATGGTGCTTGATGGGTTTTGCAAATGCACTTGGCAATACTTGTGGCCAAACTTTTGACTGGTACTGTATGGAGGATCGTTAAGATCATACACTTGTACATATACTACTACTATCACTTATTATTATTATTATTATTATTATTGTTGTTGTTGTTGTTAATTATTACAACCCCAATCCCAAAGAAGTTGGGACAGTATAGAAATTGGCAATAAAACAAAAAGGAGTCAGCTGTAAAGTCTCTTGACCTTGTACATTTTTGAAAACCTTGCAAGAACTGTTTGTTGAAAAAAATATACCGACTTCCAATCTGGTGGCTACAACATCCTCCAAAAAAAGTTGGGACTGTTGACCAACGCGTAACATCACCATTTCTGTAAAAACCTTTTGCTTTTTTTTTTTATAATATGGTCTATGTAGAGGCACCGAATATTCTGCTTCATGTTGTGCCATATCCCACTATCCCACTGTGGATTATTTTTGCTACCGTAGTAGGGCCATGTTCCAAACAACTTCCAGTTTGAGGTGTATGTAGCGCATGACGGCTGACATTGAACCATAAACAGCAGAATAACAAAGCTGCAGCAAAGAGCACACTTTTGTCTTTATATTTTACCAGAAATGACTTGTCTCAAGCTGATATAAAGGCAACAGTAAGTCAAATAACATCTCGTTACAATCAAAGAGCATCTCTGAACACGTAACACATCTAACCTTAAAGCAGACAGGCTACAGCAAAAGACAACGGCCAGTGCCGCTCCTGTCCGCTAAGAACGGGAAGCGGCAGCTACAGTTCACATGGGCGCACTGAAGTTGGACAACAGAAGATTGAAAAAGTGTTGTCTGGTTTTGATCTTCTACGATATTGCATCAGTGGTTCAGGTCTAATAGTGTGGAGGAGATTTTCTCGGCACACTTTGGGCCCCTTAGTACCCATGGAGCATGGTTTAAATGCCACAGCCTACCTGAGCATTGTTGCTGACAGTGTCCATCCCTTTATGAGCCTCAGGCTGTGTCTGTACTCAAATGACCTTCGCAGTCACCAGATCTCAGTCCGGTAGAGCACCTTTGGGATGTCAAGAAACGGGAGATTTGCCTCATGGGCATCGTAATGGATAGATCTGCAGCAACTGCGTGATGCCATCCATCATGTCGATATGGATGAAAATCTCAAAGTGAATGGATCCAGCTCTTTGTTCAACCAGTACCATGAAGAATGAAGGCTAAACAAGTCCAACCCAGTCCTAGCAAGGTGTACCTAATGAAGTGGCCACTGAGTTTCTGTGTGTATACTCGGTGAACATGGCAATCTGCAATCCCTCTGTGTTATGTCCTCGGTTTTAAAGTTTCACCTCAATTTGTAACAGAAAAACACTGATCTGAAAAAGTGTTTCATGTTTTACGAAAAAGTCAATTTTTATCGCACCACCTTTGAACAAATGCACTAGGGTTAAACAGGTACCCTTCAGGCTACTTCCTGACATCTAGCACACCCAAGACAGTTCACCCTCCTACCTTGTGCGTACACACACACACACACACACTCTGCAAGTCCTCTGATTACACACAGTCCAATCAGGGCCAGTGTGTGGGGACTTGCTACTCGGCAGGCGCTACCTGGAGGGTCCAGAGCGTTCCTCGTTGATGGAGTGTTATTATAAGTATAGCTACTGTTATATAACTGTGTATGTATGGTTGTAAGCGTTTTGCTTGTAGTGACGGGTTGTTTAATGATTGTGGTTATAAAAATTCTGTTTAAATAAAAGTCAGTGTGTAAGGACTATAACTGATAAACCTCATTTAAATCTTCTTAAACAAGCAGTGTGTAATAGCTCCATTTCACCCCCCATCTCACACACACACACACACACACACAAATTTAACAGAAGTGAATTTACTTTTGTTGATTTAATAATCAAGCGTACCGGAATGAATGAGATCCTTAAATCCACGTCTATGGCTGTTAAACCAATAGACTTGTTTAATTGCCATTTTCTTAGCACAACAGTGTATTTTTGTTCTTGACCCTCTGAGGGTCATGATGTTTTATCCTCGATTATATGTCTTCATACAAGAAATGATTATTGCACGTCAGAGACTTCAGAGCGTCCCCATGAAAGACATGAAAATATTCCAATCTTTCGATACTCTTGAAATTTTTTAATTTTGCGGCTCATTTTGTCCGATTCTTGCAGTTTGAAATCAAAGCCTCGAGCTCTCGAGCTGTCAGCTCCATAATTGGATTCTCTGTGTTAGCATTGAATCCGGTCTGAATACCATCGCGGTCTCCTGCGAGTTTCGATTCACAGCCTTTCACGCATCCGGCCTTTTGCTTGTCCACCATTCCTCTTTTTTTTTTTTTTTTCTTTTTATCGAGTCTCATTTCACGGTTTTTCACACATTATAATGTTGGCGGCTTCTAAATACGATTGAATCGCAGCACAATTACGTTTCTTAACAGAATAGCTGGTGCAATTATGAAACCCGGGAAAAAAAAATAATAATTGATTATTTTGGCAGAAACGTGTTAATGTGTGTTTAGTCGAAAGCCTGAAATGGACATTTTGTCGCTTTTGAAAAGCCCGTATTTGCATGCTGCGTTTCGAAGCCACACGTTGCGCGACGTTCGGAAGAATAGCAGCCTGATTCACTTAACATCTTCGATGTTTGTCCTGTTCACATTTCCTTTAGTTGTCTCCCTGAAGCATGATGACTATTGCAGGCGTAATGTTTGCAAAGTAATTTTCCATCTCTGCTTTTTTTTCTTTTTCTTTTTCTCCTCCTTGCTTTGTAAAAAGTTGTTATGCAAAATTTGGATGTTGGAGGATTATGATAATGTGGTGTCCTTGCAAATTTTTCAAAGCCGCATAAAAGGGCAAATATTTATCTCTTACTGCAGAATCTCAGACGAGCGCTTGTTTGCTTGTGTTTGTCGTTAGTTACTCTAAATCACAGAAGCCTAGATCCCAAAGATGGTGCAATTTCCCTAATCCAGCGTTTCACTTTATTTAATTTATTATGTACGCCATGTAATCATAAAGCCTCTGTTATTTTAATTTTTTTTCCTTGCCTTTTTTCACATTATTCAATTTCACAAAAACATGGTCTCTGCATTCTTTAAGGACATTGAAAGTAGGATAATGAGCTTAAGGTTGTAGTTCTGTTTTGTTTCACCATTTGGCAGATTAAAGACTGAATGTTTTCTGAGTCGCCCAACCCTGAGTTGAAGCACTCATCCTCAACACCCTGGGCTCTGGCTAAACTCACGTGTTTTTTTTTATTTTTTTTTAAGCAAACCAATTTAATCTTGTGATGTCTGTGTTTTTTTTTGTTTTTTTTTATGTTTATGTATTTTAAACAGGTGTCGATTGTATAATCTGTGTTTTCCTGTGTTTTCCTGTTTGTTGATGGTTTCATAGACGTCTTTCTGATCCCAAACCCGAGCGCAATTAGCGTCCCTCTTTACACTGCGTCTTATAGAGAACCAGTGTGTTCATAAGGGCTAAAAAAAAGAAACCTGAGAAGAGAAACATGAATGCAGCCAGACCCATCACTGTTACCACTCCTTTTGTGGTATTAATTCAGAGCATCAGGGGTGAGGATGCGCCCAAGACGTAGAGGAAAGGGGGGGAGAAAAAGCCCCAGCCGGTCCTCCCGCGCTCCTGTGCTCCTCTCTTTGAGAGCAGAATGTGTTGGAATGCTCTCTGCCTCTTTTTACTGGCCCCGTTGAATGGAGTCCTTTTTTTTTTTTTTTTTTTTTTTGTGTAGTATTTCACACCGAGGTATCTTTCGGGGCGTGAGGTCAGGCTAGCAAAACAGCTCCTAGGGCTGGATTAGCACCAATTAACGTCTTGCCGCACAATGGGGCCTGGCAGCCCCAGCTCTGACCCGCACAACTGTTCAGTGCCCAGCCCTCGGACCGCGCCACTCCAGCTCAAGTGTCCTGCGAGGGGCGGGCAAAGTTTTTCAAGCCTAATGGGAAATGTTGCTACTTCACACCATGTGAATGTATAGCCATTTTTTTGTGATCTTTATTTTGCGAGGCCCTCTTCACAAGGCTCTGAGTTCTCTCTCTCTCTCTCTCTCTCTCTCTCTCTCTCTCTCTCTCTCTCTCAATCAATGAAAGAGCGAAATAGGATTGGCTCAGATTACTAAGGTGTGAAGTTGCGTGTTTAAATACAGAAAGATCCTTATTTATTAGTGTAATATCTATTTCATTTCTATAGAATTCATATCTAATACAAATTGTTCCACCTTTATGATCCAGTTGCACCTTTATGATCCAGTCTTCAGTTAGATATATATAAATACTCTATACATTTTGAGTCAATTTTCCAGCTAAATACATTTTGTTTTGTTGAGATTATGAAGTTTCTCCATCCATTCCCATCCCATCTGAAGAGGATTCTTAACCTTGGTTTCACCGCCTTATTAGAAACTATAATGATCTCACACCACCAGTCTTCACAGCCTTCTTGTGTTGTAAGATTTCTACTAGCATTTTTTTTTCCTTTCCCCATTATCAGTGTGTGTAGTGTTTGGAAAGGTGGATGTTTAAAAGGTTGATGTACAATTATATAGTGGCAATTTTCCTACATCGTAATTATGATCACGTCTTGGTAAATAGCCATATGAATCTCTTTTGAAACATATGGACAATTTGTAGGGTAAGTGTAGCTATTAAGTCCATTTTATAAACACATCCATCGAAAGCATGCACTGCAATTTGTCAGGCGCTCGCTCAAAGCCAGGCGGAGAACTACGTCTAAAAGAAAAAAAAATTATAATAATAAAAGTCCCGTCTTGACAGTGGAAACATTGGAATGTCCTGAAAATGCATGTTTGTGTGCATTTGTAAAGAGGCATTATGTGATGCTGGGGATGATTAGACCAGTGTTTTCTTTTAGACTCCTAATGATGATAATTACGAGGCTAATCTTTTATTTAAAGCAAAATGCGCATTGCGGAGGGAGATTCACTCAGACATGGCTTCCAGGAAGCGGATTTGTCTTTTCGTTTTCGTTTATTTTAGGTCGTGTATTCAGTATTCCAGAATTACCTGCTAAATATAGATGCATGTTTTAGGATTTTATCCTTGATCTGTTCTACTCTTTGAGTGGGTTTATTTCATATTTTATAGTTCAAACCTTTTTTCTTTTTTTTTTTCCTCTTCAGCAGTAATTTAGAAAACAATCCAGTTTTTTCGCCCTTCAAGATGAATTTCCCGTTTAGTCCAAGATTCAAATTTAGTTCCAGGTTCAGAAAGGTCTTCTAGTCAATATCATTTGTTCCTGAAATCAAAGGTGTACATGACTCTATAGTGTGTCTATACTTCATCGTTAGCTTCTCACTCACCTGAAGAGGTGTGTGTTATACGTGTAAGCTTAAGAGGAAGGTCAGGTCAGAGCCTAAACATGATCATGAATCATCTTCCTCTTCATTCTGTGTTTCTCTCTAAACCCTAAGGTTGTGTGTTTGTGGTTTTTCTCTTCTTCATTTTTTTCCTCCTCACACGTATAAACAAGCACACGACCTTTCCAGAACCTGAGACGAAAATATGTTTAGGAAGGATTTTAATCCACAGAGGTTGTGTAATCGTTTTGCTGTAAAATAAGTCAGGATCCGTTGAAGGGAAATACTTTGTGATTCAGTTTTTAACTGACGACATCATAGTGTTGTGTAGCTTTCCCAGGGTTTTATGACATCCTATGTGTTTATCCCTTTAAACACACATCTAACTTTTATTTATTTTTTAAACATTGTGCACCCTTATAGAAATATATAACAGACACTGGCTGATGTCGGAGATCACCATGTATAATATGAGATTTTTACTTGGACATGAAAGACAAACACAGAATGATTGTAAATGTACAAAATAAATATGATGCAGGCATACACCATTTGTGCATGACTCGCAGCATTCACACGAAAACAGAATAATGCTGATGATTAATTTATGCAAAGTCTGTAAAAAAAAAAAAAAAAAAAAAAAGTCAGGTGATTTTCCATTTTTCAAACCGTTGTCCTTTTGATGAAAAAGTGTTCGTTGACTTTTGACGTGTTTTCTTTGGAAAAGGGTTTGCTGCATCTCTCTTTCAGCTCCATGTCAGCCATGTTTTTAACTCAAATATTATAATGAGCTGTAGTCACATGACCAAACACGCTTTTCTGTGGAAAAAAATATATATAAGTCGAATACAGCTATCGAATATTTCTATCAAAAATGTAATCGATTAATCGAGTCATCGGATAAAATGTACTTTTGCTTAATTAAACAGCAGTGTAAAATATATAAGAGAAACAAAGATTAATTGGTTTTCTTTTTAGAAAAATCTACTTTTATTTTTTAAATGCATACAGCAATTCATCAAAAATAAACAATGTCATTATTCACAATACAAGGAATAGCTTAAAGTTGACTGAGATGAATTAAGTCCATTACAGTGTCATACATTCTTATTTTAAAGTCTTTTCCCAGATGCAAAAACTAAAAAAGAAAAAATGTATTTCAAATGACTTTAAGTATCAAAAAACTAAGGCACACGTTAAAATAGATTTTAATATCATTTTATGGCTCTCTTATATTTTGCAGGCCGCAACAGAACGCTCCCTCAAATCAATACACTGCTAACTGTTAGCGTCTCCTTCCGCTTTATGGGTGACGTAAACGCTTCTTCTTCGTCTGTTTTCACTGGCAGCTTGCAACCGGAAGTGCGCTGTGTCACGCAAAAACATGCTTTTAAAATCAATTAAAAGAAGCCTTGAGGCAGAAGATTTTGCCTCAATCATTTTTTGTAATCAAATTACTCGAGTTACGTCAGGAATCCTTTCAGCCCCCAGAGTTGACCACCTTGTGCTTTTCTCTCTCCTTTCTGGCCAAGGTTACTAATTGGGTGTAACGTGTGTGGTGTGTGTGTGTGTATGGTAGTGTGACTGTGTGCTGGCTGGTTATTCAGGCTAATTAGAGGCAGTAGGGCTGCTCCCTGTCGGGCGATGTACGCTTGTTTCCTCCAGCCTTTGATATCAGGATGCAGCCTGACGCCCCCAAACAAAGCCCAACACATTGATGCCTGTACGCACACATTATCACTCACACACACACACATACACACACACACACACACACACACACACACACACACACACACACACACACACACACACAC
>JAQMYL010000005.1:4189902-4200597 GCA_030014365.1 Clarias pachynema | reverse complement strand
CACACACACACACAGACACACACACACACACACACACACACACACACACACACACACACACACACACACACACACATTCATCACATCCAAAAACTGACACATCCAGTCTTAATGGTTGACCTAAAAATAAGTCTACATTGACCGTTTCTCCCATGTCTCCCTCACACACACACACATGCACACACACGTAGACTAATATTAGGGGAGAGAGATGCAACACATTGGCTCCGGTGTCAGAGCCGGTAATGTTTTCCCAGAACGAGTGAAAAGGCAAAGTGAGGACCGAAACCACTTCTGCTCTTCAGCTATTGTCAGACCTCCTGCTGCTAATGATGGCCCACCCGGGATACACACCTGCCAAAACTGTGTGTGTGTGTGGTTTGCACGTCAATAGCGAAGTGTTTAGTTTTGGTTAAATTGTTTTGTGAACGCTAACCGAGAGGTTCGAAACATCCGAAAAACATGAATGCGGAACGAAATCAATTCACCACATGGTCGGACGAATTTGACTTCACAAACAAATAAAAAGCCTTCAATTTAATTGACCAGCTCAGTATGTCTTTAAAATATATGTTTACAATATCCTTGAATTTTCACAGTAAGTATAAATGTTAAACTTAAAGGAGGAAAACATTGAAACATTGAAAAGTTAAAGGAGGACAAAAAAAAGTTATTGATCGCAGAAGAGAAAGTAGAAGAATTTTCCATTATAGCAGCATTTTAACCATTTTGTGCGGCTTAGCTGCGAAGTGAGGGTGAAGTAAAGTGCGACGTGATTTAGGTGATGAAAGATACCGAGACGCTTTAATGAAATGAGTGTGTAGAAAAACGATGCTCTTTTGTGACATCTGTTAACAATAAACAATATGAAATAAACATTTTATTTTCATCTTACTCGCCATTATAGAAGTAAAATAAATATGTAGGTCGCTTGGTAATAAAAAGGAAATAATGTTGTCTCCTGGTATAAAAAACTTAATTAATAAATATTATTCGAATAACAATAAAGATGAGACAAACAGGCAAAAAATTATCTTGTACAGTTTTTTTAGCAATGCAAGGAGATTAGCAATAAGATCTCACATTGTCCTATACCAGAACATTAAAACCGACTGCCTAATATCGTGTAGATCCACTCTTCAACACAAGATCTCTAAGGACACTTTTGCACTAGACATGATTGATTTGTACCGTGCACAGGAACGATCGGTCTTGATCAAAATTAACCAGACTTTTTACTAATCCTTTGGTATTCCAGGATTGTTTCTGGGGTCCCTAAAGTAAAACCACCCTAAAGGGTGTGCTGTGGTATCAGACACCAAGATGTTAGTGATAGATTCTTTAAATTCTGATCTTGTAAGTTATAAGGCGTCCATGAATCTTGAATAGTTTGTCCAGGACATCCAACAGCTGCTGAATCCAATTGAGATCTGGGTAATTTGGAGGCCGAGTCAACACCCTCATCTCTTTGACCTGTTCCTCAAACCATTCCTGAACTTATCGCTCAGAGCATCACACTGCCTCTGCCGGCTTGCCTTGATCCAAAAGTGCATCCTGGTGCCATGTCTTCCACAGGTACGTGATGCACAAGCAAAATGGCCACGCGTATGATGTAAAAGAAAATCTATCAGACCATCGCCCTGTGGTCCAGTTCTGTTGCCCACATGCCCATTGTAGTGGCTTTTTCCGCAGCATACACGAGTCAGCATGGGCACTCTGACCGGTTCATACACAACAAACCGAGATGTACTGTGTGTTCTGAACACTTTCTATCAGAGCCAGCATGAACTTTTTCAGCACTCTCTTTGCTCCTCAAGAGCATCAGTGAGCCTCGGTTGCCCCGCCCTCGTCACCAGTTTACCGGTTGTCCTTCCTTGGACCCCTTAATCATTGCATGCCAGGAATAATCCACAAGAACTGGCATTTTGGAGATGCTCCGGCCTAGTCGACTAGCCTTCACAAATTATTGGTCCTTGTCAAAGTGATTCGAAATATTTATACAGGTTTTTCTTTTCTTTTCTGAAGTGTGTATACATTTTTTTTTTGTCTAGCTCTGAATATAGAGACATTATGAAGAAAAAATATATACCTAACTAGTAATTATCTGTTAGTAATTGGTCAATGTAACTAGCACTAAGCGTATACAAGTCCATAAACGTAGTGTGTGTTCTATTACAATTAGCAAAACAGCCAACACAAAAGTTTGACTTTCCAAAAAAAATCACTTTCTAAGCCATTCCATAACCAAAGAGGCATTGCTTTTACTCCAGCCCTGTACACACTCCTCAATTGATGATGGTTGGCACAGGTCCAATCCACTCTGACGGGTCAAAGTTGGAGATGCTTTTGCCAAGATTGTTACGTTGCCACTGCAATTTCTTTCTTTTTTTTTTCCTCTCACTCTCACTAATGCCTGTTATTTCTGTTGCATTTTACCTGGAGGTTTTTGGGCTGATACGTGACAGCCAAGTTACAGAAAGGGTTGAGAAATTGGCATTTCACTATGGCCAAGTCGTTCAAGCCGGGTTTGGTGAAACATGGACCCTTTATGGGGGGGGAGGGGATAGTCAGTCCATCCTCCACCACGGCCTTGACATTTGGACACACGGTTATAATACTTGCAGAAAGGTTGCTCTGTGCAATTGGATGCACAGGTGTTGCATAAGACTGCAAAGTCATTACTGTGGGACCGACTCGAAGCTTTCACGCCTCTGATCAGTGCATGGAAGGAGACAGGAAGAGGAGTGTTGCGGTTTCCTCTAGTTCGCTTGGTGATCTTGTCAAGTTTTTCCAAATGGCTGGAAATGGCACAATGCTAAAAACCATTTGTTTTATTTTCAGCTTACTCCACTGTCTCGGGTGTTAACGGGCCTCTGGTCATCTTGGACAACGTCAAAGTAAGAAGCACTTTACTTTAAATGTATGTTAAATATGTGAATTGTTAGGATTTGAGAATTTGAGTGTGAAAATGTTATCGCAACCTGTGAACTTTGTCATATTCTGCAATTTGAGCCCTTAACAAGAAAAAGGCACAAGATAATAATGGACAATATAAATCAGATTTGTATACAGTGTTTAACGGAAATAATTAAGGACGAGTCTCTGAGATGCTACATCCAGAATTTTAAGAAAGCAAAATGATGTGTGCTTTCTGAAAGTGAGGAATGGCCTACTAGCCTGTATCTGTGAGCGCATGTATGCAGAAGAAGGCGGATAGTGTCTTCCATTTGTGACGTACATGAGCAGCAGTTTGTAAAAACTTCTCTCTGAGGGAGTACGCAGTTACACTTAGCTTGGCACCAATCATGTGTTAGGGAAGACTTTTAACCACTAAGTTTCTGATAATAGCTGGCTATGTTTGTGTACTACTAAACAAGTGCAAACACAGCTACAAATTTCACAGAAATTGTAGGTTAGATGATAATGATATCAAATAGGTCACAAGCAAACAAGTTCAACATTTGGCATGTTTAGCAAGAAAATCCGATAGCGTATCATTCTTGTATCTCTAAATTCTGAAACATCTGACAGATTTATCCACATTTTATCTCTGGCTTCACTGTTTTTACTATAGTTTTTATAAATCAAATTCCTTTTTGTATTTCCATTTAAATGCACTTCAAATTTGTTATGTGTGATGGAGAACAAGATGAAACAATAATCAAGAACAGTTTTTCTAATTTGAATGTTTAATCCTTTTTGCTTTCAAAAAGTCATATCACTAATCAGGCTATTCATGTGTCAGTGAGGAACGCTTTTATTTCTAGTCCTGATTTGTGTTTCTTTACTTCTTTGCTCTCTAGTTTCCTCGCTATGCCGAGATCGTCCACCTCACCCTGCCTGATGGCACGAAGCGGAGCGGACAGGTGCTGGAAGTTAGCGGCAGCAAAGCTGTCGTCCAGGTAAGAGTACAGAAATGTGGTTTGAAGTTGCTCCATGAACCGCAGGGGGATGTCTTGGGGGGTGAAAAAAAAGAAACATAGTATCATTGGTCTTAAATACAGGGTGACACAGAATAACGGGAATTTTTGAAATGCGTATTGGTAGCCATTAGCAGGTGGTTAATGACATTTAGCAAGTAAACACTCCGCCATTTTAAAGTTTTAGGTTTCAATTACTATGAATAAAATGTATTTCTTTTATCACTTCTAGTTTTATTGGATTGTAAAAAAGTTCCCGTTTTTTTTGTGTCACCCTGTATAAGCATTTCTTCATCATTGATGCACGGTGTGTATCTAAATATAGACATATTAACAAATAGCCAGCAAAACAGTAAAATTGTTTGTTTTTTTTCTTTATGATAAAAAAGTCGCTTTGGAATCTTGAAAAACATTCCAGTTTTTCCACCACGGTGCTGTTTTGTAATAAGGGTTTAACCTCCGCATGATGACCAGCTTTTCAAGTGACTGTCACTCATTCCTGCCTGTCTGGATTTTCCAATGTAGAAGTAGCAAAGGGAAGTGTGTAGAGACTTAATCATTTTCCCCTGATACTGTAGTTCTTTAAACTACTTTACACTCCATACTGGGAAAACAATTTGACAAGACAGTTTAAATTCACGATTTGTTGGGGGGAGGGGGGGGGACTAATCTGAAAGCCTTGAGAACAAAGGTTTAGACAGTATCGTTGAAACATGTAGGAAAACTATAAATTGTGCTTTGCTGTCATTTATTCTGCACACAAGTGTAACTCTGAGAATGTTTTATTGGCTTCCAAAGGTCTGTTATGTTTTTTTTTTTTTTTTTTAAAGCTTTTTTTGTTCCGATAAAATATGTCAGGTTGCAGGTTCTGCTCTGTGTGTGTGTGAGAAAGATTGAATAGAGAATATTCAATAGGTCTCAGCTTGGACGAGCGATATTCCTCCTGAGGTCACTCTTAAGAAACGTTACTGTGTGGTGCGAGAAGTTGCTGTGTGGGTTGTGTTCCTACCTCCTGATCTTTTTATTCAGAATAGCGTGGCGTTTCATAAGCTGAATTTTTACTCAGAACTTCAAGGGAAGGTTTTTTTTCCGAAGGCTGGACTCTGAGGTTTGGTTTGTGATGGGCAGGTGTTCGAGGGGACCTCAGGCATCGATGCGAAGAAGACAGCATGCGAGTTCACGGGTGACATCCTACGCACGCCTGTGTCTGAGGACATGCTGGGTAAACACACACACACACAAGCACTGTACAGCTTAATCTTTATTTTTAACCATGTCTTATTCCTTATAGTTTTTTTTTTTTCCCTTAATCTTTCTTGACTTAAAATTATTTTTGTTTAATTAATTTAATCCCTTAACTTAATATAAACAGATGATCTAAAATACTGGATTTTTAAGTGTTTAGGCTAATTCTGATACTATCATAAAGCTGTAGTCATACATTTCCAATAGCACAAAGACTTCACAAGTACTGTGCAAAATGGGAAGTTGGAGTTTTTCAAATCTCCATGCATTCAGGCTACTGGCTGAGAGCAAAAACATGGACGACCCATATGTGTCTTTGGTCAACTACTGTACAATCTAGCCAGCTAACTGTGATTTAAAGAATTTACTTCCATGTATATCTTTTCGAAACAGCTAGTATAGTCAGAGTTACAGAATGTTGCTGATTCAGCTGAAGTTTGCACATATTTGGCATTTAAGGTTATAAGACGCTGCTGTAGCCGTGAGCAGCTATATTGATCCAACTTGCTCTTTTACCAAATTCAGAGATGAGGAGGCCATCTTGAACTTAGGGATTCCAAGCTAAGGGGGCATTTTCTTTTTCTTTGCCCCCCCCCATACACCATCCCCCCCCCCCCCCCCAAACCTATTGTTGGGGGGAAAAAAAAACACAATACAGTTAAGTTTTAGCCCAACACATCACTAATTCCAGCAAATGAATTACCAGAAAATCATTGTGGCATCTGAACACTTAGCTAATGTTAGTAAATGGATAAAATTATATTTGTTAGTGTAAGTCAAACCAGGACTTGTGATGAAATGTCTCATAAATGAAGACGTGAAGGAGATTGACATTTACAAAAGACTTTGAGCACAGTACAGTGATGAGACTCTTAGTTGCAGTAAAACATCCGAATGGTGCAAACGTTTTAAAGAAGCCGTGAATTGGGATAAATCTTAAAGACACCATGCTGGGATAAGTGCATTAGTGTGGCCGGGGATTATATAGAGCAATAAAGGGAGTTTTTCCTCTTATAACTGTGTCCTGTTATTATGCACAATCAAATGTCCTGGTTTTACTTGAATGCCCGTTGTAATTTCGAATGGTTCAGCCAGTGTTCAGTTAATTGTTTACTACGACTGTGCAAATCAGGATGAGCTAGTTTAGCTTTTAAAGGCAGCAAAAAAGCGACAGGGTTTTTCCAAACTACAAATTGCATATTTGTGTACCTGTAATCCACCAGTTTATCAAGATACACACCAAGTATTAATAATAAAAAATGACTAAGTATTTCTAATGGTGCTTAATTTTTGTTTTTTTCCCGAAACATTTAGGACGCGTGTTCAACGGCTCAGGGAAACCCATCGACCGCGGCCCAATCGTTCTGGCTGAGGACTACCTTGACATCATGGGTATGATACATTTCGAGCTATATATCTTAACAATGACAAAAGTAAGAACAATACAATTTACCTTAATGTAATTGGTGACCACATGCAGGATGATGAACATTGTACACACAGTAAGGAGAGGAATTAAAGGAGGACGGCAGCTCTGTTATGCTGTGTGTGCGCAACGTGAATTTATCTACTTATTTATTTAATTGCTGTGGTATATCTTCACAAGGCATCCCTTCAAATCAATACAAAGATCTCCCTGACTGATCATCTTTGTCCTATGATGAAACCCAGGGATGAAAATTATCATAATGCTATGGCCATAAGTCACAAAATCTCAGCCTTACTGAGCAAAACTTACGGTTGCCTAGAATGTCTTTTTTTTTTGTTGTATGAATGTTAAGGTGTTCTGTGTGAGTTATTTATTTATTTGTTAAAAAAATAGGTGGAATAGGGTGAAAGACAACTCTTAATGAATAGATCTGCCCAATTAATTGTTTATATATGATACATGTCTTTTTGATTTGATTTTTTTTATTTTTTTTTTCCTTCGTTTTTCTGACCTTTGATGGGCGTTCAAGTCAACCTCGGACCTGTGATGAAATTCCTGGTGAATCAAGGCATAAAACCGATTGACCTTTACGGAAGACTTCAAGCACAGTACATTGATGAGACTCTTAGACACAGTAAACATTTGCAAACATTTTAAAGAAAACCGTATGTCTGTGAATGACGAGGTGGCTCAGAGCCCACTGCAGTCTTTCCCAGGAACATTCAGCAAGTGGAACACCTTATACTTGACAGATAACTTTGTCAACTTGCTGAAGAGACATCTGTCTGTGTGAACTGTACACATAATCATTCACCAACACCACTTGTACATTATAGGAACTTGGCTGGGAGTTATTGCCTCGTCCCCCGTACAGTCCTGACCTCTCTCCAAGTTAATTCCACATTCTTGGGCCATTAAAGGAGCTCCTGGGATGCGTGAAGCAGGTGTGGCTCCAGTATACTGAGAGAAATTGTTACCTCGATGGTATCCAAGTGCTAGTGAAATGCTGAGAAGTACATTCGTGTAGTGTAGCATAAGAAATAAGGGGAGTTTTTACTCTCTGAACCGTGTTCTGTTATTCTACATAATCAAAAGTCCCGGTTTGACTTGAACACCCCTCGTAAAGGCTTGCATCTGTGAAAGTGAGCATATTGAGAAAATTGAACATGAGAAAGTCATGCATAAACAAGAAACGTTCTGTCTGACCCTTTGCATAACCTCTGACCTTTCCAAGGCCAACCCATCAACCCTCAGTGCCGTATCTACCCAGAAGAGATGATTCAGACGGGCATCTCTGCCATCGATGGCATGAACAGCATCGCCAGAGGACAGAAGATCCCCATCTTTTCTGCTGCTGGTCTTCCACATAATGAGGTGTGTGTGCGTCTGAATTTTGACTCAGACTTTATACAAAGATTGCACTGAAGGTCATTAGGTGTTGATGTTTAATTATCATATAACACTTGCCTGCTGTGTTGGGTTTATATAAATATGTATACATTAAAAAAAAAATCTTAATATTTGCTTGTAAGATGAAGCAAATATTTTGCTTCATCTTTCAGCTTGTTAGAAGCTTTGCAAGTTTTGCATATCTGGTGAATATCACAGACATTTATTTACATTCACTTATCTTTTCAAACACTGATGTTAAAACACCAGTTTTTGGTCTCGTTTATTAACTGGAAACACAAGAGAGGTGGTAAGAAGAAAGAAGAACGCGGAAGAGTTTGTAAAATCTCAAATGCTGTAACCGATAATGTGTGCTGGTGTGCCGTTCATGTAAAATTATACGGTTACGATCCAGCAATCCAACATTAGATCTGTGATTACAGAAAATCTCTAATGGAATCAATCCCTCAGGATCATCATGGCAATTTTATCATGCAGGCATGCTGAACATCTCGTTTCAGATTTAGTCTCGCTTTACTTTTGTACCAAACTCCTCTCATCTTGGAAGGTTTTTAGGGCAAGCCTGTGGGAATTTGTCTACATTCAACTATGTAGTAAGAGCATTAATAAGGTCTGGCACTGATGTCCAACTTTAACACACAGACCACAGGGGTGTTGTTATGCTGGAAAGGTTTGGGCCTTTTGGAAAGTGTAGTACTACAGCATGCAGACACATTCTTCAGAATTCGTAGCAATAGTTTGGAGAGGGACCACTTTTTATTGATACTCAGGTGTCTACATACTTTTGACCATGTAACACTTTTGTAGACGAATGCCGCTGTGCAAGCGCTCCATCAGCTGCCAGTGAGGCCCGGTTATTAATAACGGCAGGTTAGCTTGTTTACATTCTTCTAGATGTGCCTTCAGAGTCCAGCCTCAATGTCTGTAACCTGGCTTCCGTGAACAGACGGGGAAATTGAGGTTGTTTCCACGTGGATTATCTCAACGCGAAGATAAAATGATGTATTCCTGTATCTTGGAGCGAAATTGCTGAGCTCAACAAGGAAATGGGCTTCTAGTTGCAGGCTGTGTTTTTTATCACATGGATAATAATGGAGCAGCTATTTGGCCACAGGAAATGCATCTACATGCCCAACTCTAGCCTGCTGCTCTTTATTTCATCCCAGTACCACGAAGAAGGTACTGTAGTGTGTGTGTGTGTGTGTGTGTGTGTGTGTGTGTGTGTGTGTGTGCGCGCGGTTGCTGTTATTAAGCAGAGCAGCTTTAATTGTTTTCTCCCCGTGGTGCCGGTGCTCTTCAGAACCAAACTGGGTCAGCGGGACAATTTCCCAAACACGCCATGACATTTTTGCGGTGTCTCAGCAGGAGCTGCGGTGCTTCAGAGTATACAAAGAAATCCAGAGATGTAATATAAAGGAAAACACAGAAGTACAAGGCTAATAGACAAAACAACCTTTATTAGCTAACATGTTTCAAAGCAAGCTTCTCATCTGGGATGTTTATTATCCTTGAATTGACGTTTTATTAATTCTTCTTTATAAAGAAGCTGCACACGGTAATTGGTTGGAACACAAATATTACACTATATCTTATTAACTTCATGAATTTATCCTGATGTTTGTGTGTGTTGGTGCTAATATAAGGCTTACCTTGTTGCATCATTGGTTTAAAAAAAAAAAAAAAGACAGTTTGAAAAGAAGTTTAGGATACATTAGACCATGAGGAAGAGGTAGTTTTGTGTGTATTTCGAGTATTATCTGAGTCAGTTGGCCAACACTCTTATTTGAATCTACAGTAGAACTTTTGTAAATCAAGTTTACTAGCTTTCTCGTGGCTGCATGCAAGTAAATATGATTATAATGGTGCAAATATGAGGTGGTCTGTAAGAACCTGTGATGTCTCTGTGGCTGAATTCTGGAAAACCAAAAGACAAAATTTTCAAAGTCACTTCGTCAAATCAGATCTGAGCACCTGTACAGTCTGCATAAAGTTTTAAAATATTTTGATTCGTAAAAACATTCATTCGCAACAAGAAATTGGATCAGAGTGAATGTCAGGTGTCAGAATGTATGAAAATGAATCCTCATATCCCCAGCACCACTCTTCGACATTCCGAGTCCTGGAATTGGCCATGCCATCATAGAGTGCATTCAGCTCATCCGCTGACTTCATCATCATGACTTCAACCCCAGATCATAACGCTGCCTCCAGAAGATTGTACAATGGCAACTATCCATCATGGGTGCATTGCTGCATGTGCTTTATGTAGCCTGATACGCACATCGCTCTGGAGTCGGTTCAATCTGGACTCAGACCACATGACCTTTTGCCCTTGCTCTAAAGTCCAGTCTTTATGCTCCCTAGCAAACCCAAGCATGTTTTTTTATGGTTAGTCTTACTGATAAGTGGTTTTCTTATGGACACAAAGCTGTTTAGTCCTAATCCTTGGAGTTCTCGTCACACAGTGGGTGGAAATGTCAGTTTTGTTAAGATTAAACTTAAAAAAATAAAAAATAAATCTCCAATCAGTAGGGCTGCACGATTAATCGTATTTTTATCATACCCACGATCAGTTGATAAATATCGTCGCGATTTTACAGTATAAAGACCAAACTTTTTTATGGGCGGAGTTTACGGATTGGACTGCGTCACTATGACGTTACTGCGTCTAGATTGCAAGCGCTTTCTGAA
>JAQMYL010000005.1:4179056-4189802 GCA_030014365.1 Clarias pachynema | reverse complement strand
ATAATGACAATGAGTCATATGTCTGTATAATAATCATCATTTTTATTCTGCTAATCTATCAAATTAGATACATTTAATAGTTACAAAAATATTTGATTAGTCACATACTATTATGTTAATGTTTGTGAACCCAGATGAGTTTAGAATAAGTGAGTGTTTATTATTTATTAATAAATGTTTGATAATTGTCTTATGTAGGTGTATATAATTTGTGAAATAAAAAACATATTTTTTTATTTCTGATCAAAAGTTGCATAAACAACAAGAGTCTTCCTGTGTCTTACTGTTTATATAATAATAATAGGAATAATCATCATTATTAATCGTGATAAAAATTTTTAGCAAAATAATCGTGATAATCATTTATTCTGTTATCGTGCACCCCTACCAATCAGAGTTGTTCATGTTTTGTTTTTTGTTTTTTTACCACATTTCTTCCATGAAGTTGATGGTCCAGCACTATCCTTCCGGTTTTACTAATGTGTTGGACTTTTTTGTAACCAAATTTTATTAATTTTAATGCTATAAATTTTGATGTTTATATTGCATTGTGCATTTTGTTATGTTTGCTCTCAGATCGCCGCACAGATCTGTCGCCAGGCTGGGTTGGTGCAGAAATCGAAGGACGTCATGGATTACAGCTCAGACAACTTCGCCATCGTCTTTGCCGCTATGGGGGTAAGTCTGTTTCTCTCTTTTTGTCTTTAAAATAATGTCTTTATTGATCCTTATAGCTTACATTATAATTTAGCTTTTTCCGCCACTGTTGTTTCCTGCACAGATTATAAGGTACGCAATAAATGTATTGTTTTCCTGATGTACCCTAGTTTTTCCTTTCTGTATACATTTTATTACCAAGCTACAAACTTATTATTTATGTTAAGAAATCTTTTTCCTTACATTCTCATTTAGGAAAGAAACTTCTTTTGTATTTTTTTTTTTTTTTATGTATGAAGACAAAAGTTTAACTAATCTCTGGAGAGACTTTAATGTAGTTAAAAGGCGTTACTCATGTCTAGACACAGAGAAAAGAAAACTGTGTGTCCAGCCTTGTGACGTTAATCCTCCTATTAACCCTCCCTTAACCTCCCACACCCCCACCTCTAAGCATGCGTTACTGTCGCCTCATTGGGCACAGTCTGTCCTCTCAGAGAAGCATTAGACGGGTCGGGTGTCCCGTTCACCTGCACGTTGAGGTGTGAAGGGCTTCCATTAACCTGAGCGAGTAATGTCACCGACCTGGGCCTTTGCCGCTGGTTTGGGTGTTTGTGCTTAATGCGCTCTGCATTCAGCACGTGTAACTCTATACCCTGATTTCATGCTCAGGCCGGCTAAAGTGTTAAATCTGTTTCAGAAAGCTGCGAGTTTTCCTACAGCAGGAAATTACCTTGTGTTAGGGGCTTATTTGAATAGTGTTAGGGGTTTAGGGTATTGGCGTGCAGAAAAAGGGTGGAAATCCCAGCATTCTAAATAAACAGGACATTAGAAATGTGTTAAATCTTATACTGCTGCTGTGGGCAAGTTGTGTAATTTAATTACTTTTTTTTTTTTCCCCTTTCAGGTTAACATGGAGACTGCGCGTTTCTTTAAGTCTGATTTTGAAGAGAACGGATCCATGGACAACGTCTGCTTGTTCCTGAATCTGGCCAATGACCCAACGTGAGCCAAGTTCAGACTTCATCATTTTAGAGATTGATTTGTTGTTTAGTAAAATAATAAGAATAATTTAAAAAATAATAACTAAAAACTCGCCTGTGTCATCTGCACGTCTCAAGTTGATTACTGCTCTCACACTTGCATTCCCACTCCAGGATTGAACGCATCATCACCCCGCGACTGGCTCTGACATCAGCCGAGTATCTGGCCTATCAGTGTGAGAAGCACGTGCTGGTCATCCTGACGGACATGAGCTCCTACGCCGAGGCTCTGAGAGAGGTGAGAGACAGGACATCCCCACTGACCTCATAAAACGGCCAGAACAAATCTTTCATTATTTCAATAAAATAAACTTAGAAAAGGTGTTAGAAGTCAACATATTGAGACTGTATGAAGGAACTACAGTAGGTGATGACATGAAACATTTATTCTGACTGTACGTTTGTGCACCATTTTTATTCAGATTTTCTGGTTTTTAGTCAGGCTACACAAACACAGTAGAGTTTCTATTTTTCTTCGTAATTAGAAAATGCTGGTTTATTTGATTATTAGCAAAATATTCTACATATTTTAAGCCAATAAAAAAATTTTTATTTAATAAACAACATATGAAAATGTTATCCATGAACAGTTAGGTTCTTGTTCACTTACATTATAGCTGCTATAAACAGCTCTATCATATTTTCGTTTTTTTTTTTTTTTTTACCTTTTTTGAACACTTACTTATAAAAAAGAAATGATGCAAAGAACCATGTCTAACAAAGTAAAAAAAATAAAACTTTTATTTATATATATATATATAAATGTATATATATATACATATATAAAATCTACCAGTATTATATATAATATATTAATAATATCTGATCTATCTGAAGCTAGCACAGGCAGGTATGAATAATTGCTTTTTCCACCCATAAAGAGCAGTGAATCTCCATTCTTTATCCATTTATTTTAGATATGATGGTGTTTTCTATAAGAAGACCTTTATTAATTTTGAAGAGAGTCTCCAGTGTATATACGTACATACGCTTTCTCGCTTGCTTGATGCCAAAAGAAATTCCTGAATAGGTGTGACTGCTGAAGAAGCGAGATCAATCAGCAAACTCATGATTATGCTATAAGCTTAAGTATCATAACCCCCAGCCCAAAAGAAGAAACAAGAATTCTGGCCAGGAAGTCAATTTTCCATTTTTCTTGTTTTATTTTTATTCATAAAAACCCTATTCTCATCTCTACTTATCTTTCAGGTAATGTGTTCAAGTAATGAATTATAAAAATCTGTCACACCTAGCTATCATACCTTTTAAATAAACTTTCTATGCCGGCTACATATAGACACGGTCATGTTGGGATGAATCAGAGTGAGGAAGATTAAAGAACACGATCTATAAAAGGTCCCCGAAACCACCGCCTTTTACACATCTACGTACGAAAGATTGTGTAAAAAGCCGTCAGTTGAATCGGCCGTTAACAAGTGTCGGATAGATGCTGAAGCTATGGAATTTGATTTGTGTGTTTTTCAGGGTTTTTTATTTATTTATTAATTTTTTTGTGAAATCAAATGTCTTGTGACCTTGCAACTGCTGTGGCTAAATGCTTCGATCATCTCCATAACTAGTCAATATAAATTAAAGCATGAATAGACCTGCACCTAGCTACATTTCTATAATGTTAATGCTCAAGGATCTTGCATTTCAAAATTACAGTTTTAACCCATTTAATAACCATTTAACGTAACGCCACATGTGAAAGGGCCATCTGTATTTAATGTCTCCGAAATGTCCTCCTGAGCTTGTCAAGATGAGCACTCGAACTGCAGGAGGAATATACAAGGACTTACAATTGATAGCTTGTAAAGGGCCTTTAAGGACTAAAATTTACAACTAAACAAGTGTTCCCGAGATGAAGAGTGCAGAGATTTCCTTCTCAATGAGCCCCTTCTGAATGATGTGGTCTTGCTGATCTGCTGTTTAGGAAGTTATTATTTATTTTAATGAAATTTTATCAGTCTGGTTTTATGTTAAATCCTACCAATTTAAAAAAAGAGAGTTTATTCGCTAAACACACAAAGAATGAACTAGTCTTATTAGCACACCTGGGACATGCTGTAATGGGTAAATAATCAGTGATGGTGTGAGACAGGCTGACACAAAGCTTAAGCTACTTTTACTACCCCAAATTCAATATTAGCACTTTGGGAAGTGTTTTATTCCTTTTAAACAGCAATTTGCAAAAAAGTACAATTTGTATTATTTAGAAACAATAATTTCTAGAGATTTTGACCATTAAGCCCATCCATGAATCCATTTAGTAATTTTAACAGCTATAAACCGTAATGCTTTTGCCACAACACTCAAATTTGATAATTCATATCAATATATTTTTTCTTCCAATTTTTAGTTAGTGCAGCAAAGGTCAGACATTGGGCACTTCTTTCATAAATATTGAAAAAAATGTGTCATTTTTATCTTTTTTTTTTTTATTTTTTTTTTTTTTTTTATCGGTAGTAAGTAGCATGTAGGTAAATATTACAAAGTGTGCATTAATATGAACCTGCTATAAACAGAACTAAAACATATAACATACTGACGTCTGAGAAATATGTTTTAGTTGAGGAAAGTAGACGTGCGGATTACTACAGTAGCTGAAAAGGTTAAGCGTATTGTGTTAGCATGTTGTACATATCCTGATGGTGGATATTGGATTGCACTCTAAGTGTAGAGATCAGGTCTACCTTGTAACAAATACTCCCTGCCTGACTGTTGACGTGAGTAGTTTTCAGTTTGGTGTAGGGTTTCCGCTAAGCCTCTGCGAGACAGCTCGACTCGAGGGTTTATAATGGAGGGATTCCACAAAACATCTGCCACTCCATAAACATGCAATATCACATTTAGCCACGAAAGCACATGCCTCTTAGTTTGCTTAAGAGCCGTGACGATGACGAGCGTTCATGAGGGACAATCCTGGTCTAAACAGACGGAAGGTAATTTCCTAGTGGAAGTGGAAAGTATGAACAACCACTAACCAGAATTTAGCACAATTCACATGAGAGGGGCGGAAAAAAAGGAATATACGGGATAAAACATTCCTTCCATCCTATAAAGGTTAAAACATTCTTCGGCCTCGTGGAAATACCGCAATTATCGTTTGATGCTTACTGAAAGAGTGTTTTGAATAGATGTATTTTCTTCTTTTTTCTTCGTAGCAGGCCTTGCTTGCCTTTCTCTTTTAAGCCAGTTATATTTGTTTTGCCCATCACGTTTTCATATTTTACTGTGCCAAATTCACAATACGCATTCCAAATAGTTGAGATGTATGTGAAAGCACAGCCGCCTGCTAGCGTACAACGGTAACCTTGGAAGATGTTAGCCGCATCAATAAAGCCTGTAGTGTACACACACACTGGCCTGGTTTTGTCTTTAACCACTCAGAAAGCAATGTAACCTTTTGTAAACTCGAAGGTCGAGACTTGAGCGGAGGCCGCAATCTTTTGACCCCTTTTAAAGAAAAGAGATTATTTTATATGAAGGACTTTCCACAAGTTGAATGAAGGTGTGAAAGATGTTCAACAACGAACTCAAATTCAGGAATATCAATAACCTGGAGGGGTTTTTTTTCCCTCCTCTAATAACATAACTACTTTTATGAAAGTCAGAGGTTAACGTGGTTAAATAAACTATTTTAAAATTTGATTGTTATAAAGTGTCTTATCATCTTCGAGTGAACTAGCAGACGCACGAACAGGGCTTATGTTAATAGCGGAGTACGCAAGACAAGTAACTGAGAGAATATTTTAATGATATGCAGAAATAAAGAAGCGAGAACTTTCACTTAATGGCTGCCCACACACCTAAACACAGCCAAGTGTGCCAGTACTTTCATTGTTTGTTTGTTTTTTGTTTGGTTTGTTTGTTTTTTGTGAAAATTTACAATTTTGCTTTATGCAATCCCCATCTGTCCCTGGAAGCCAGCCACAAGGTTACAGGGCATCCATAGTGACAGTTCCAAGCACAGATAAAAAAAAAAAGAGGAAGGGAAGAGCATTCAGCATAAATCCTATGCCAAGTTAAATGTGTGGGTCAGGTGGACCACTGTGGAATGCAATTATTTAAAGCAGCCAAAACAAGAAACATTTAAGCTTTTCTTTGGCTTAAATGCCTTTCTGCTCAAATTTTCAGAGCACTAGGTAGGGTGATTAGCTCTATTGTGTTATATCCTCTGTATTAGTCCCAAATAGAAGATGGCAGAAATTACTTGGATCTCAGGGATAAAATGTAAGATGATCTAAGCTGCACAAGGGAATAAAAGGAGATAATTCTGAAACATTCAAATGAGTTTTAAACAGATTAAATGTCTGGCTTAAATATGCTAGAAATGACTTTTTATGAGTGAGAAACCTTTTTAACATTTGATGATTCTGGATTTTGACCCATTATTGTTTTGCTCACTGGTAGAAAAGAATTAATAATCTCCATAATATCTTGCCTTATCTGCTGACTCATGCTAGCATGCATAATTTGAGTAGACATAAAGAAATTATTTACAACTAAGGTAACGAGTTCCTATTATTTGTCTTTATGTTTAATATACAGTATATAAGGAAATAAGTCAGGTCATTGTATCTGTGGAAGTATTTGATTTAAAAAATACAGACATAGAACTAAAAAAAAAAAGAGCCGACCCTCAGATTAAACCCTGTAGAACACTACCTGTGCTGTGAGAAGCTTAGATGTTTTTGAAAAATAAGATAAAAAAAGAAAAATTATCTAAAAATTGAGGATATACTAAATGACTTTCACAATCCTAGAAGGTCTTGAAAAGACTGGGAGTGTACACTGATTTGCTACCACAGATACCACAGATAAATTTTTAAGCCGACTCAAAAATGGTAGATCATAAACTTCATGATCATAGACTACACGACTTGTCACTCCAACTAAGGCCAACTGAACGCTCAGGACAACTCTCGCAAGAGTAAACTTTCAAGAAGTACTATAAGAAGGAATAAATAAACAAATATTGATGAAAGACAGGTAACAGTTTTAATGTGCCACAATCTGCACCGAGAGAGAAGTAAACCAAATTTGGGTGAAGATGGGGAGAGGTAACCCGCGAAGTATGGACTCTACGGTCCTGTATCCTCCCCATGATCCCTCAACATTCATTGGCCATTGATTATACGCATTCCCTGGTCGGGTCGGTGTCCACTGTACACTAGGCAACAGCATCCTGAGTTGGCTCTAAAAAAATAAATAAATAAATTTAAAAAGCAGACGTTTTATAAACTCAGACATGTCGGGAGGAGACGGTTCTCAGCGTTGGCGGAGTTTCTGAAATATAACATTACACTAAAAGTAAAATAGGTACAATTATAACATTTCTTGTACACATTATGGCTAGGGAAATTGTTAGCGCTTTCAATAAATGGGAATTGTGAGGATAAATGAGGATACGTTTAGTTCTTAATATCGTATATTGCCCCCTTTAGCATCAGTGATGGCATGCAGTCTTTTGTAATAATTGTGCATGAGGTCCCTAATTCTCTTAGATGGTATGGCTACCCATTCCTCATGGCAGAATGCCTACAGTTCTTGTAAATTGTTTGGTTGTCTTGCATGAACTGTACATTTAAGATCTCCCCAAAGTACCTCAATGATATTGAGGTCAGGGGACTGTGATGGCAGAGCGTTCATGGAGACACCTTTCAACTTCACTTCTTTTCTGGAAACCGTCATCTTTTTCTGCTGTAGGCATTGGAGGGTCGACTTGGCCTCATGTCTGCTGATAACATGCAGCATTCATTTTGCAATCAAATTTGACTAACTTCCCCAAGCCACTGGAGCTCACACAGCCTGAAAAACGTAAGAGATCCACCACCATGCTTTACACTGGGTATTGTGTACTTTCCACTGTAAACATAGCGCTTATAGCAAGTTCAATTTTGGTCTCGTCACTCCAAATGACTTATCATGCTTGTGTACTGTAGGTTCTGTGTGGCGTACTGCAAGTGGGCCTTTTTGTGGCATGGGCACAGTAATGGCGTTCTCCTGGCAACTCAGCCATGCAGGTCATTTTGTTCAAGTACCTCCTTATTGTGCTCCTTGAAACAACAACCTTTTTTTTTCAGAACAGCCTGTATGTCTCTCAAAGTTGTTTGTGGGTTTTTCTTTGCATCCCAAACAATTATTCTGACAGTACTGGGAGAAATCTTACTTGGTCTGCCTGACTGTGGCTTAGTATCAACAGAACCTCTTATTCTCCACCTCTTTATGAGAGTTTGAAAGTACTGACTGTCCTTTTCAAGTGTTAAGGTATCCTTTTATGTCCTTCTTATTTATAAACTTATAAACTACCTTTTACAGGAGAAATGAGTCAGCCTCACTGGTTTCAATGGACCAGTCCAGGAGCATGATCAGTGGAAAACAGCTCTGAGAAAAAATGGCATCAGGGATTCCCCTCAAAATTTAAAGGCATTTGACATGTGAATGTGAGGTACATTTACTTAGGCGCGACTATGGTTTTTGCCACATGATGGCAGTGTGGGGAAAAGGGGACAGAGTTAATCAAGTAGATTGATATGCTTCACATTGTATATTCGTGTTATAGAGGTACTTCATCAGACTTAAGAACAAATCGAACTTATGAACCGGCTCCCGGAACCGAAGTCGTTCACAAGTTGGGAACAACCTGTATGTGATAATTAATGACTTCACATGACCGCTATTTTGAATTATCAGTTATATTTTCCAAGTAAATGGCAATATTTAACCTTTTCTTTTAGCGTATGCAAACTTTTGAGCACAACTGTGTATGCATGTGTTTATATTGTCACAAGTTAGAGCATAACTTAAAAACATAATGCGGTAAAATGAAATAATTGTAAGAAATACATTTTAATGAATTCTCATTTAACATGAAATTAGTTCATGTACTGAATATGCTAAATGTTTTAAAAGAGTACATTGAAGTTAAAGCTTAACAGTACAATATTTCTGTCCCAACTGGCCGCAAACCTGCAAAATCCTCTGTAAGGTTGTACAGTATATACACAGCTTAATGAGATTGAAGACTGCACTTTAGTCTTTAAGAACTTGCTGTAAAGTAAGGTCATTAGTTCTGTGAAGTAAGACTGTTTTAGATGTGTTCATTTACTGCAAGGTTTTCAAAGTGAGCCAACCCATTCACAAAGGCTAATCACGGTGTGTTATTTAAGTATGATGAATAGGAAAGTAAGTAAAATGTTAATGCCAACGGAGGTATTTAAGTGGTTATAGACCAAAACATCCCAGAAAGAGAAGTACAGGCTCTATTGATGGCTGACCTTCGCAGACATTCACGCCATCACAGAGTCGCTGCAAATCACATTTTTACATGTGTGTAAAATCATCTGGAATGTGTATTAAAGCAGCCATTCATGGAAATCTAAACATGTTCTCTAGCACCCCACTCCATGAAAGGTTCTTTAAACGTTAAAGATAAACCAATCTCAGCTCTTTGACTGAGAACCTCATATACTTAATGTATTTTTACCTAAATATGATCTCAAATTGTACACTAAAGTGAGATTTTATTATTATTATTTTTTTACTGATATGGTTCCTTGTTGGTTTTATTGTATGTCTGTGGATGAGAATAAAATGAAACAAAACAGGCCTATTATGAGTAACGGGTTTGTGTTTTTGTCACCATTGGTGTAAACAATTAGTCCTCATAATTAATACTTTCATCGTACAATTGTGTGTAGGTGTCGGCTGCTCGTGAGGAGGTGCCCGGCCGGCGTGGTTTCCCTGGTTACATGTACACCGATCTGGCAACGATTTACGAGCGAGCTGGCAGAGTGGAAGGCAGAAATGGATCAATCACACAGATCCCCATCCTCACCATGCCTAATGACGGTACACACTCAGAGACACAAACACAAACAGACACTTTCCATTCCCTGTCTCCACCCTGACCATTTCTAATGATGGCACACACACTCGCACACATCCTGAAGAGGCCTAATGACTGAACCACACACTTCCAGACTGCCAGCACCCAGTGTGCAATCATCACCATTTCCAATGACAGCGACACATGCGCGCTCACACACACACACACACACACACACACACACACACACACACACACACACACACCAGCACATTCAACTGGCCAATCAGTAATCAAACGTGCTGCAATAAAGGCCAAATTATCCCCGGCCTTCAACTTTAGCTTCACCACAGGTATTGCTGAAGCCTCACATGCTACCAACAGAGCAGTTTGTGAGCGAGGTGATGCTTCTCTATCGATTCTTCACGCACAAAAACAGAGATGAACATTCTCCGTTTCTTCTGTTACTATAGAAACATCCTTGTTAAAGATCAGCATTGGTTTCTGAATGGGTTCCCCCCCATTATAGCCGTATTAGAAAAGCTCTCTGTCTCCATTATATACCCCTGTCATACCACAAAAAAATAAAATAAATAAAATATATATATAAATCGCCGTCTTTTAGTGTAGACTGCTCCTCTAAGAACGGCCAGCCCGTAAAATGGTCAGGATTTTGTAAACGTTTCATCTGACGCGCTCTGAATCAATATGTGGTGAAATCAGTTACAGTATATGGCATGCCACCATGTGCCACCAAAGCTATGCAACTGCCCGAGAATGTGCATGCAGTTTTCATTCAGTTCTACTGTCTCTGCTTTCTTGGCTTATAACGGTCTGTAAATTTGCAGATATCACTCATCCAATTCCTGATCTGACCGGGTACATCACGGAGGGTCAGGTCTATGTAGACCGGCAGCTGCACAACAGACAGGTGAGATTCCTCATGGAAGGCACACATACAGTACACACACACACACGCACGCACGCGCGCGCATTTACTAATAGACTCATCCCCGGACGTCTTGGATGATGTGGTCACAAGTGGATAACGCTAAGAAAGTGTAACTGGGTCAGATCTCCATTCCCACTTCCCCATTCCGTTTTTTTATTTCCCTTCTTTTTCACATTTTTACTTGCTACCTACACTACCGTTCAAAAGTTTTAGAACACTTTCTAACTCCATGATGGTTCCTGATTTTTATTTCTTTCTACATT